>CM021100.1:561006181-561237657 GCA_007115665.2 Sequoiadendron giganteum | reverse complement strand
GAGATAGAATTTGGAGGTAGAAGGGAGAGGGGAAGGAGGGGAGAGAGAATTAGGAGGGGGAAGGGAGAGGGAAGAAGCAAAGAGAGAGAGAGAGAGAGAGAGAGAGAGAGAGAGAATTAGGGGGGAAGGGATAGGGGAAGAGGGGAAGAGGAGGAGAGAGAAAGAGGAGGAGAGAGAGAGGGAGAGAGGGAGGGAGAGAGAGGGATATAATATTTAAATATTTAATATATTAGTAATATTAATTAGTTATATAATATTTTTTATATTAACTTAATATATATATATAAATATTTATACATTAACTAGAATATATAAATAATATATAAATATTATACATAATAGTATAATATGTTATATATTATACATAATTCCATAAGAGATTATCATAAATTATAGATTATATATTGAATTCTAAACTATATTGTATATTCTCAACTAGATATATTAAAATAAACTATAAATTATTTATTGAAATTTTTTAAATTATATATTAAAAACTATATTAGATTTTTTAAAATTATATATAAAACAAATCAGATATCTGATTCAAATCGGATATCTGATTTGAAAATTTCAATTTTTTAAATCATTTATTAAAAACTATATTAGATTTTTTTAAATTAAATATAAAAAAATTCGGATATCCGATTTGAATCAGATATCAGATATGTCTAACACAAAACCTACTACCTAGGGATTAGCCTCGGGTTTGCTTCGAAATTTGGCTAGGACATGCCAATCCTAAGAAGTCAACACAAAAAACGTGTTTAACAGCTTACCTTATTTTTCTAGACTTCGCCCATGTGGCTGATGACCTTTTTTTTACCCTAAATTGATGAAACGAAAAGGGTTTTTAAAGGATATTCTTAGCTTTCTACCAATATAAATTATTCTTTATTTTGAATTTAATAAATAATTATTATTTATTTTCTGTTTGAATTACGACTAAAGTCCTGATTGATAGGTTGATTGAAAAAAATCTATATCTTTCAAACCGTATAACATTTTTTGAATCCAAAACATGCGTCATGTTCTATGCTTCGCATACTATTGTATTAAAAAAAAAAAAGAATTTCATGAAGTTTTGACCAAGTTAAGGTTGTTAGACATACGAGTTTTTATATTTTTTTAAAGTTATAATAAAAAATTCATAATTAATTATTTACTTGGAAAAAAAATACAAAAAAATATGCATCACATCAGGACATGAGTCCTCTACTTATATCTAAAAATTTTTAAAAAAATATTATGATTTTATTATGGTTAGGGTGGTCAGATATACACCTACTTTTTATTTTTTCCCTGAAATTTTAGTACTACTGCATTGAAATTTCAAATTTTCACCAAATAGGTTTTTGTTTTACAAAAATTAATCTAGTAGTTTAGAAACTACATTCAATTTACCACAGATTCTATTCTTACATATTTTTGAAATAATATAGATAACTTATTCAAATTTTTATGTCAAGTTGCCCAACTCTGATTTTCTAAATTTTCATTGCCACTTAAGGACCTGTTTTTTCCATGATGATCTTGCACATACCCATAGATAATTTAATATTTAATGAGTTGTCCATGATTGCTTCATCTTGCACCAAGATATGATCACTAGGAGAATATGCAATGGGAGTTAAAGAAACATGTGTTTCATCACTTGTAGGAGAAGCATTACCAAAGACACAATATGAAACATCAACCAAAGATCTCAAGGAAGACATCATTTTGCCAAAGTACTAAAAAATTATCAAAGCTTATTATCAACAAATATGCATTTTGAGTTAATGATTGTTACATCACAATAAAAACAAAAATTGGAACTAGATCTAGATAGAAGTCCTTCAAAGACTCTAGTCACTAAAATCTAAGTAAAAGTAACCTGGATAGGGGCATAGGATGCCCTAGACCAATGAATTAATTTTATAAATTTCAAAATTTGGAATTGTGGTAATACTGTCTGAGTATTCTAATCTGTAACTGTTCAAGTCTAAAGATTTCCAAAAATGCACATAATTTGTAATTTTTCTATGTGTAAGCAATTACGCAATGCAAGATGTAGTTTTCAAATTACATAGTACATCAATTTATTGATCCTAAGTTGACAAATCTAGAAATGTGAATTTTTTTAATCTTTTTACCATAAAACAATGCAATTGTCCACTTTTTCACTATAAGCATATTGCCTAAATGATGACTTACACTTTTTGATGTTGTTTTTAGATTTTGAGGTGACCTAATGTAAATTTTGAAATGCAAATATGAACTAGATCCACTTTGCAATTACTAAAAATTATCCTGGTTGACTGTTGAATGCTAAATGTAATGCAAAAAAAAATTCAATGTTTTTTTGTGACAATTATGTATGCATGAATGATGAATTCACACAATCTTAGATTATACTCAAATTTTAAAATGATATACTTCATATTTCAAAAGATTTAAAGTGTACAAACCATCAGGCTCACCAAAACATTTGATTGGAAAAAGGGGTCTGGGTCTTAAATCGCACTTCTTCTAATTTGGGACATTAGGTTAAAAGTGATCTCAATATCCACTTGGCTACAAACCTCAATGAAAGAGCCAGAATGGTGGATCAGGGTTTTAAACCCTGCTTTGTTGTGTGTGTTGATGACTAATTGACTTTTAATTAATTGAATTATATGATGCAATGTTGTTCCTAGGTTAACTATGAAAATGCAACAAACTGAGATGATTTCTAAGAAATACAGAATAAAAATATAGAAATAGAATCCAGAAATGTAGAGGGTAGACATAGAGGAACTTGACATAAAAATTTGAGACTAAAATGATTGGTTAGGGGTGTGGGGTTCCCTAGACTGGCTTCCTACTTTTTAGGATCTGATTCCACAATCTTGTTGTTTCGTGTCTGCAAGTCCTGTTCTCTCGGGGTCACTATCAAAACTTCATCTATTACTATTAAAATCCATTGTCCTTATCTTGACAACTTGTAGGGATTAAATGCATGAATGAGAAATTAGTCCTTAATCTTCCTCCAATTTGCTTTAGATATGAAAGCATGCACACGCATGAAAGAGAGGGAAGGGTTGTGCCATATAGGTCCATGTCTAAGTCAAACCCTATTTTGGTACTGCTACCTCAATGGTTATGATGATGTATACAAAATGCTTACCCTCGATCAGACAAAGGCTAAATGATAAACAAGTGATAAATTGACAAATTATTGCAACACACCAATCAAATTTTCATTCCTTGATGGACTGAAGTCATGTACTCATCACCTTCAAGGAGAAATTGTTGTTTGATTTTAAGTCCTACAAGTGTTATTACTCACAAAACAAATGAATACAAAACATGAACAAACTTACATAAAAACATGATAAATGATTGCAATGATGCTTGACTGAAATAAATGTTGCAATAATATTGATAGTTTTGCTCTGACTACTCTTGATTGCTTTTAGGATGCTCAATTTTGCTCAATGAATATGTTGGGATTAAAATGGTGAAAATGGCTAATATTTATATGCAACTCTTCTAATTTCCCAAAAATCAAATATTGATAGCCAACAAATGAAAATAAGAATTCAAATAATAAAATATGACACCAACATATCCAAAATGGAGCCAAAAAGGGTTGGACAAGGGTGTGGGGTGCCCTAGTCCAGACCCATCCTTTTTGGAGTCTTAAACAACGAGGGCAAATATTAAATGCTTATTTTTATTTCCATTATTTGATTTTTCGAAAATGTTTATAAAAGAGGTAATTAAATGCATGATTAGGTCCAAACACATAGGGGAGAGCTAAACCTAGTGTGAAATTGTCAAGGGTGACAATTTTTGATGTTACAATTAGTTTAAATTCATTAGTTTTTTTTTACTAGCAAGGATGATGAATAGAGAAAGAAATGATTTCTCAATTTAAACAAGAATCTTTGAGGCAAGAGAAGGAATTTGTGTAGGTATAGTTCAATATGGATTGTTATCCAATAACTTGAGAGAACCATAATTCAATTGTTTGGGAATATGAGATTCAAAATTTTGGGATCAATATAATGGGATCTCAAATGCTATACCTTTACAAGGGGTGTGAGATAGCTTGATGGAGTTCGGTTCCTACAAGATTTCATAATGGTGAAAGAGGAAAAAATGATGAAGATGAAAATCTCAATTTATGTTTTTGTTGCAGAATTCATGTGTTCATTAAGGGTAGTTTTGAAAACCATGCAATTGGCAACTCAAGTCTCAAACAACATTATATAGGTGAGTGTTAGTATTAGTTTGATAGTCAAGTAGCTTAGCTAGAGTCAAGCTTGTAGGAGTTTGTCATTCCTTTCAAGAGGCTATAAAATCATGTAAACTGCTTCAATTGGATATATGATTTTTTGTTGAATATATATTCTTGGGTTTGTAGACATTTCTCTTATGGTAACCTTGAAATTTATTGATAATATATCCCACTTGATAGCTAAGAATACTTATTTGGTTGACAAGTATTACATGTAGGAATACAATTAAAGTTAAAGAATGAATAAAGAATCTGTCGTAACAAAAGATAACCTTTGTAGACATGATTTTTCCACAATTCATGCATCAAGATGAGATGGTAGTGATTTTATAATATCACTACCAAAATCTTTTCTTAGAATTATTTGGACAGATAGCCTAATTAAATTCTTACAACTTAGTTAAATATTTTTCAAGATTATATTCTCAAGTGGCTTATGAAACTGAGGAAAATTCCAAGTGACAAGTTTGGAACTGTCTTTGGTGGCTCAAAGTCGATGTTGTGAAATGTAGATGTAGGAAATAATCAAGCATGCCACTAAATAATAACAAAGAGTAAAATATCCATTTATGAATATAAACCTGCTAAAGAAAACTTTGATGTCCAATTCAAATTAGAAGATAAACTTGGTAAAAATATCCATTTAATTTTATAAAACAACTCACTTAACATGGAGCTACCTAAAAACAAACCAAAGGTTGTTCAATTACAAGACAAAAAGAACCATTAACAATGAACTTGATTTGCAAGTAAAAGAGGAGGAAAGCTTAAAAGGACAAGCTTGAGGAAACAAAGAACATTCAAACGGTCAATTTTATAGACCCTCTCAAGGAATATAAATGCACATTAAAAGAGAAAATTTTGGATAATATGGATGTGCTAAAGATGGACACTCACAAACAAAAAATAGTTTTTACAACTTTGATAACATGCAAACATATGTTTCAAGGTAAACTTGTAGACTTGTTGAGAATATATTGCATTTAACAGTTAAAAATGCTTACTTGGTTGACATATATTACATGTAAGAATACAACTAAAGTTGAACAACAAATAAAGAACTTTTGTCATGATAATAAGATTTCTAAGAAAATTATTACTAGACATTAGTTGAAAATATTATCTTAAGATTATATGAAGCAAGACCTCAAAGTACTAATGTTTCAAGAGTATATGATATTGGAAGAGGAAGATGGCCATGATCAAAACCCCATTACTAGCCTTCCCCTTTTACAAAGAAACACCATTCCAAGAAATAAGGATGTTGTGCATACATCTTAATGTAACCTCCAAGTCAACTTGAATAGGCAAGATTAGGATAGGGATTATGTCCACTTCTTATCAAGTGGAATGGAATGAAAGATTCCAATACTCTCCTATGTGCTAAGAAATGTATGAAGTCTACAATGTAATGATAATGTCATGGTGTGTTCATTCCAAGAAAGAAGGCTATTGCACATGTATAATGATGTAACCTTTTGAGTAGAATAAGCAAGACAACGACAAGGATTACATCCACCTCTTATCAAATTGAATAAAGGGAGAGCTTCCAATACTCTCCTATGTGCCAAGAAATTTATGAAGAACATCGTAGTGATAATAGCATGGTTGTTTGGTCCATACATAAGCTAATTCTCAATGTCTAGAAAGCTTGAATAATCAAATTTAAGTTGAGGTTATATCTCCTACTTAATAATTGAAAGGGAAAATGAGAATGGCACCCTAACCTTTTGTTTTGGGAAAACTTCCTGTTGTAAAAGAAGATTACATTTTATTATTTTTATGTGAAGATAGTTGCAAAAATAAGGGATCTCGTACTACATTATTTATAATAAAGGAGAATCCTTATGATTTCAAGGCCTAATTCATCATCTATATCCTCTACTCAAATAGTGTTATCATGATTTGATTCCACATTCTTGAATTCAATAATTCGATAGCTTTCTCTTGTCTTCTTGGGTTACCATAGAGTAGGATTTCAATTTCAATTGAAAAATGTGTAATGTTGACGGGTATGGATCTAAACAGTAGATTTTGAATTAAAAGATACTAATGAGCTAGGTGTAATTTATTTCATTTTATGCATGCTATTTTTTACATGGGTGTGGGGAAAGATGTATTGGGATAACCAATAAAATGAAAGCATTATTGATCTTGTCTACAAAGTAGATTTAAACAAAAAAACATACTATGTACTATAGTAAATTGTTTGGCCAATTAAATGCCTTTCCATCAACAATAGAAGATTTACTCCTAATTTGTGGGAGTGATTTAATCATTGCTTCCGGGTCCATTGATTGGCTGCATTATTTCCTCCAATATGCACTTCACTTGGATGATGGATATATAGCCTTGAATTTTATATTTAGATCTTAAGAATGCATTAAAAAAACATATTAATTGATTTACTTTCTCTTAACTTTATGGATTTAAGCCAAAGAGGATGCACATGTACCTCAAAATTCCACCCTGCCTTTCAAAAGAAAAAAAGAAAAAGCATGGGCAAATAGTTAACAGGAATTGATATGAATGTACGTTAGTTGTTTCTTCTACACTATATAAGTATAGGAAAAGTTTCTTTTGAAGAGCACGTTAATGTAGATAAGTTGTTTGTCCGTATGCTAAAATTTCTTGTAAGCTTAGAAACTTATTTCCTATGTTCTTTGAAGCTTCACAATTTGATTTCTTGTGTCAGAAGAGATATTGATAACAATAGCATTTCACTTATTCTGTCCAAATAGATGTTGACCACAATAACATTTTACTTGTTTAGTTGCATGTGCATACATGAAACAAGAATTATAGATGGATCAGTTTATGTAGGAATTTGGGAACTTCATGCATTGGATTTGAAGCATTAGAACTCAAAAGATTATAAACCTTTAATATATTCTATTGACAATTTCATTTTCCTTAAATAGCCTACACAGAGCTTTGGATCCTATACTTTAAAATGAAAACCCCAAAGTAGTCTCAATCAAGATCTTGTTAATATCAGAATATATTTGTATGTACAAATGCAATGGGAAAACAAACAAGAGCAACAATTTTCATTTAATGGTAAGTATTTATAATCTCCAAATTGAGAAGAAATAAGATATAGCTGAATGGAATATTATGATAACAGGCCCTTGTATGTTTCAATGATCTTCTCCATGACAGAAAAGACCACAAAACATGATGGTGGAGACTCAACCACCATAAATTACAAAAAAAATTAAGACCATGTCTATAGACTACAATACATACACACACTGTAGCATTGATGCATTCAACAATTCCTTTCTGCATGATGAGCTTATTTTACAAATAAAATAGATCTACTCTTGAAGACTTCGGCAGTTTTCCATTTCATCAAAAGAATCACCAGCTTAGTCGTCATCCATCATCAGAACTAAAGAGCTCAGCTGAATGAGAAAAAAATGAACTAAATGGTACAGTCATTGCACGTAATCCAGACCACCCCTCTTAGCTATAAAGGTGAGTTCGTTTCAATTGCTCAAAATCTGTTGACAAAAATATTAATTAATACAATCATCAGGGCATTTAAGATTTCAAAAGATTGCAGCACAAAATCTGTATTGAAACTTTTCATTTATTAGCTTTTTGTTCACTATAAAATAGTGACACTAATGCTTTAGGATACTGGATCTTGGTTCTAGAACATCTATTATTGATTTTCCTTGCACATTAGGATCATAATTGACTGAAGAGAAAACTTTATGGCTTATTTTCATCATTCCACCTATTTGGTCAAGAACATCATTCAATTTGTTAAGTGTCCAAATATGTTCCACAAAATGTACAAGTTCAAATTGCAATTTCCATTCTTTTGCATTCAATGATTATAAAGTTGAAGGCATTCTTGTGTCCAAGGCTATAGTTATCGTTATAGCCCTACATGGAGCTATTTCACAAACAAAAATATATCTTTCTCTGAACCAGACTTAGCCAAGAATGCAGGCTCTGGGGTTCTAAATAGGAACCCCATAAGACTGTTTATCTTATCAATTGTGCGTTTTCTTAATGGTAAACATTACAACATATAATTGAAAATCAAAATTTTCTGACCATGAAGCTTTCCCTAGATGCAAGGTGTACTCAAACAAGGAGTTGATTCACAAACATGTGTTGTTCATCCGGTATTACCTTCTAACAAAGTACTTCTCGTCCATTCTGAATTGGGCATCTTTCCATTTTTCTATGAAGATTATGCATTTTTGCTGTTGGTAATAGTGTAACCAATGGATAAAATGGTTTTATCTATAGAACATCCTTGGGTAATGCAAGGAGCTCATTGAGAAGAATCTATGTTAGGACATAAAAGATGGCTCTAGAACTTTATTCTGGAGGGTTTAATGGTCCATGACTCCATACTAGGGCCTCATTATTTCCATTAAGACTTTAAAGAGCTTAAGGAAGTCTATATGTCAGTTTGGGGAGCCCATAATTTTAAATACTAGATCAGAACATAGGAGTAAATAGATCTTGAAATAAAAGAGAAGGATCCTACGAGATTTAGCCTTCACTCAAACATGGAATCCTTACAACAACTCACAATATTCAAAACAATCTGATTTCTTGCAAGGTCAAGTGGGCCAGACAATCTAAAATGGGCTAGATATCCAAGCAATATGTACTCAGTAAATGTTGGCAATAAGCTCCTGGTTCATCCTCCTGACCCAATCCATGACTTTTCAACGAATAAGGTGGGGGTGAAATAAGGCATTCCTAAGAAAAACTCATACCTGCAGTTGGCCTCTAGAAGAAATAGAATATATATATATATATGTGTGTGTGTGTGTGTGTGTGTGTGTATATTTATGCGTGCACACACACACACACACTTACACTTTTGCATATTGGATTCCTTAGACCTCATTGCATTTTTTGTCCCATCAATGGAGAGAGCCTTGACCATCTCCTCATCCACTTCCCCTTTTCTTCAGAGACTTGGATTTGGTTTTCTCCAAAAAGTCAAAATGGATACACTCAGTTGATCTTACTAAGCTCCAACATGGTCGACAAGCTCAATATAGGTCAATTGTGGCTAAGGGACTTTGAAAGATAACTCAAGATACACTGTTGCATATTGGATTCGTCAAACCTTCTCACTACATTTTTTGTGTGTTCAGTGAGAAAAGCCCTGACCATATTCTCCTTGATTGCCCCTTTGCTTGGAAAAACTGAATTTGGTTTTCCCATAGTAGCATTACATTTAAACAACATTGACACAGAAAACTACAAATGTAAATGGATTTCAATTACACATGTTTAAAATAGGAAGAATTTGGCAAATTGATCCCTAAACCGTAAACCACAGCAGAGCTTTTTTGAAAAATTGTGGATTATTTTATAACTTGTGTTTTAAACATTGGTTATTGAATAACCCCTGATTTTTCACATTTTTCCCAAAAAAATACCCGTGTTTGACTTGATCAAAGGTGTGTCAGTTTGACGCAACACACCCTGACTATCAAGCATCAAATAAATGAGATTAATTGAATGTATTTTTCATTTAATATTTCAATGGTTTTCCAAAAAATAAGTAAGGACATGTTTAGTTGATCTTGCTCACCTCCTGCAAGGTTGGTAGGCTCAATATAGGTCAGTTGTAGCTAAGGTATTTTGAAAGATGTTCAGGAATGCAAGGAACTTGTAAGAAAAACAGAAATTGTACGAGCAGTTCAATTCTTGTTTTAAGGAAGCTTTTGTGGAAACATTCAACAGTGCAATTCCTTTGAGCAAAGCTTAGTGACAGGGATAGGAGACTCGAGGTATAATGGTAAAACCCCTCATCTGTCCACCTTTCCCTCTAGTAAGATTGGCAACACTTCCAATATAAGGAATAAAGGTTCAATTTGCACCTCACAAGATAGTGCGCCAAGTCAATTTTTTATGAAGCCCCAACAGGAGGCCCTGGGATTGCTGAAGTGGGAGGTACATTTTGAAATTATCTTGGGGAATGCCTACAAACATATTTCCCAAGCTACAAGGATCATGCCAGATTCTATCACCCTGGTGGAAGCTCTCAGATTTGCACGAAAGAAGAACAATAACATTGCCAAAGTAGTGAGCAATCCATAAAACATTATAAGGTTTATGAAATCAAAAACTCTGATGGACAAATTGATGTCAAGAAGTCTCCTAGAGGAACCACTTATTCCAAAATTCAAATGGATAAGTTTCACATGCTACCACCATGAGGCAAGAAGGGCTGCTGATTTAAAGGTCAATTGTGCATTAGAATATCATCCAAACTGAATTTATTCACTTATAGGATGACCTAGAGGATTGGTGTGACTTTTTTTCCTTAGTAAGGCATCATCTAGAAATACCCCGATGAATCTCTCGCTCTTCTAAGTGACTCCTCTACTTACAAAAATCCATCAGATACATCAAACACCCCATCCTCTTGAGTCTCTGTTGCTAAGGTGTGAATAATGGCATCCATGAAAGCTGAAAAGGGTTTGAAATGGAAGGTTGTCAAATGTCTGGAGGCAAACAGTTTTAACAACAGTACTCTTGAAAGGTGGAAGATAAGATTTCTGACTACAAACATTGCCTTATGTTTGATCCTTCTTTATGTGATGAAGTTCAACTAAATTACTGAACTATTTATTAGAGTCTCAGAGTGTGTCCATATAGCTTGCTAAGAATGGCTGTTAAAACTAGCCTGGTCATGGACAGTCGAGATGTCATTGTTAAGAGTATATTATAGATGTAAAAACAGGTGGAAAGGGACACTAAGGTGAACTCTTTGAAACCAACATTATTTAGTGTGCTGACTAAGGATTATGCACTCTATTCTTGTGGATAAAGGGTATCTTTCTGGACCAAAAAGTACTCCGGTAATTATGGGACATAGGTACTGCATATAGGTTGATGATGATGGTTCTGATCTTTGAGAAGGTCAAGTAGTTGTGATACAGAGATGACCATGTATAGAGATGCAAAGAAGTCGACCTGTTTTGGGATTTGAAAAGTGATAATGGATTGTTAGGGAAGTCTGATAGTTCAAAGTCAAACCTGCCCTCCTTTGACACACAGAATCTGCAGAACCTGCTGCCTTGGAACAACTCAAAATGATTAAGTTTAAAGGAATTAGTTAGGATTAGATGTCAATCACAAATATGAAAGAATGATGAATACTAGGATGTGGTTTGACACCCCTTACTAAATGGGTATTATTGACTGAGATGTGTGGAGGGAATATATACATCAGATAAGGTAACTTCAGTTTGTTGTGGCCGTGACTTCCCTGTTAGACATGCACAGAAGGAATACATATTGACCTGGTTAGAGATTCTTTCAAGTGATTTAGGGCATACAATTGGCCGGTATACACACAAACTCTACACACCTGGTAACTCTGAAAGGTTGCCAAAAATGAACAACTTGCAACAGGACAGTTGAAATATCCATGCACAGATCTTTCAGCTTTATACAGTTGTGAATGTCTCATATAGATGGACACAATATGGGAATTTTCAGTATATACTATACTCCCTTTAGCATGCCTTGAAAAAGAGGATGAAGATCCATCAAATTTATTGAAAGTGAATTTTGTCTGGTATTTTTCATGGAATTCTCCTGAAATGTAAGCTACTGGGCACACAAATTGCGACTTCTTGAGATTCAATGATTGTTGGATTAGAACAAAACAGGATGCTGAAATTTCTTTGGTTCAGCATCCTGTTTTGCAAAGACAGTTGCAAAAGCATAATATTCAATCTTAGGATTTTCTCAGCAGATACCAATAAGGGGGCTTTTGAACACAATACAGAAGTCCAACTAAAAATTTTAAAATAATGAAGATCATATTAAGATGTTATTTTGTGGCTTTCCTGTTTGACACATACAGAATATGGAAGTTCAGAAAGCAAAGAAAATTTGAGATTGTGTCTTAATGAACTTTGGTCTCACAAGAGGCAAGGTTTCTTCAATTCATAAAAAATTAAGTCAAGGAGGGTTGTTGTCAAGAATGGATGTGCCTGCCACAGTATTACAAGTATTTAAAATGAGGCTGTATTCAGTTGGAAGGGACCATATTTGAGAAAATGCCTCAATAATATGTTGAGCCATGGCCTGCAATATTTTTGTAAAACAATGGTTTCTAGTGTCTTTGGTTACTGTGAGGAACAAAAATCTGTAATTGAAGTCGGGGCATTTCTGATTTTCTTCTTCCTCATTTTACTAAGGGTAGAGAACCAATTTTCTACTCTCATTGATCGGTTGGGAAAAAATAGTATCAAGTTGTAACTGTTATTGCAGGTCTGGGTTAAGGATAGTTGTAATTCTTGTTTTTCATTTCTAATTGTCTCAGTAGTCAACAAAATTCAATTCATTTTTAATTTGCTTTTTTCCTGTTTCAAATGAAATACCACATGGGCCCAATTGGCTTTAAGCAATACAAACCATGTATAACAGAAAATGCATCGATCATGAGAAATACTAAATTAAGATTATGTAAGCCCCAGTAGATATATTAAGAGATATCCCACTACTCTGATTCCTTGAGCACAGAACGTTAGAACTATACCTTGGTTCTGCAGCTCATTTCCTGCCATTTCTGCTACTAAATAGCTACTCTTCTTTTAGACTTGGGTTGTTTCCAGTGACGATACTATATCTGCAGAAGGGGGCAGAGAACTTCGTGGCTTTCGGCCAAACATCAGAAATCTTTTCAAACCTTTGGAACTGTTCTCCGAGTTCCCCCATTTTTTACGTGAATTCATTGGATCTGACTTACCATCATCAGATACAGGAATTTTTTCTGGTGCAGACTTGTGTATGCTCTGTAAATCTGGACTTGCACTTGGAGGAGTGGAGGAAATGACACAAGGGTCATTAGATCCAAAAACATTTAGCCTTGGAGTAAACACTTCTTCACTAGGCATTCCATTTTCAGGTGTGGCAGGAGGTACATTGGAAGTACAGAACTTGAAACTTTTGGAAGGTGAATCATTAAGAGATGAGACAGGGGCATTTGGTGCTCTATCATGTTCCTTGGGATTACATCTCTCAAGCACGAAAGATGAAACTTTGAAGCTTCCTTGTTGATTTTCAAATTGCTTGGAATTGGGAGAGCCTGATTTAGCCACATCGGTCAGAGATTTCGTGTAAGCTTCTGAGACCTTGATAATTTCAAATCCATCATCTACTAAAGCTTCTGGTGTTGACTGTTCATTCTCTCCAGGCTGTTTAACATTAGTAAAGGTAGATTTTTGAGTGGGAAAATGCCCTGAATTGGTTGACTTATCTTCTTTCACTCTAGAATCATAATCCTGTACAGAAACTTTTACATGGTCTTTTATATCTGTTACCTTGGAGGAGTCTGATTTCACAAGCTGAGGATTTCCTTGAATTTGTAATCCACAATTGTTATTATGTATACTTGTAGCCTGACCATCCATACTTTTTATAGACTTAAAATTTTCAACACCATTATCCATATCACTTCCTCCACCGCTGGGAAGGGCTTGTTTTCCCACCTTCTTATTCAAATGTGGATGAAGTTCTTGGGAGCCCTCTGCTGTATTTACTGATTGTGGGCTTTTTCTTGCTACAGCTGACTTTTTCTTCAAATCAGAGTTATCTGAGGGAATTAAACCTTGGTTGTTGCTCTTCTTGACATTAGACATACTGCCATTTTCTTTGTTTTCTTTCTTCAATACATTCAACCCATTGGAACTCAACTCATTTGCCTTACCAGTGAGAACCTTTTGAACAGGTTGGTTACTATTATCCTTCATGTTGGGTGGAATCTGTTTTGCTTGAGCAACTGATCGTACTTGTTTGGAGACATTAGAACTTTCCTTTCTGAGTGCCACCCGAGCAGAAACAGATTGACTAAGAGCATCCCCAGATGCCTTTGATTTATGTGAACTCAATCTATTGATTGCTTCATTGGAAATCTTTGTGATTGGCCGAGGGAGAGAACGTGCAGTGCTTAGATTAGTAGAAACTCGGTCCTTTTGCATACTTATTGATAACTTCCCAGTAGTTGTAGACTTCCCTAGTTGCTGCTTTGAGGATTGACTGTTGAGTGTTGATTTACTTCCAATTGAATTTGTTCTTCCTGCAATTCTTTTCTGCCTCTGCATCTTTAGATCTTCAATCCGTTTCCTATCCTCCTCTTCCTGAATACATTAAATTCTCCAACACAAAGCTTGTTAGCAATAAGCATTGTATGTCTTAATCAGAAAAACATTGTTGAAACAATGAACCAACAAAACATAGCTAGAACAAACTGGTTGTTTCTATCATGCTCCATATTTTACAGAAAGAAATTGTGAGATGGAAATCAAACAATACCTTCTCTTTTTTGGTCTTTTGTAAGGTAGCTTTGAAGGCACGTAACTTTTCAGCACGTAATTGTGCTTCAGCCAATGGACTTGACTTTGTTTTTTTCCCACTCCGTGTAGTTGTGTCAGCTTTCCTCTTTGCTAGTGCTTCTTCGGCTGCTTTCAACTGCTCTTCCTTGCTTTTCATTTCAGGTAATTCTTTGACATTTACATTACTTTGATTATTTTTGAGAATGCCTTTCTCCCCCAAATCACCATTGAGGTCTGCATCAGGATACTTTTGATCAACAATGCTCACTAGGTCCTGGATATCATTATCTATGGCAGGATGCCATGATTGACCTAGAGAATCCCTTTCAGTATTTCTCTCTGGCACCATTAACAAATCAGCTGGCTCCCAGCTAATTGAAGTTTCAGAATTGTTTTTAGGGACATCATTGGAAGAACAGTCTCCTTTACCAATGGGTGGAAGCTCGGAATCCATATTTATCTCTGTCTTCCATTGAATATTAGACTGCTCCTGTTGTGCAGATCTGGTTGAAACCATGAAAGAATCATCCACTAAATACTGCCCATGCTGTATCCCTGTGTGCAAACGATCATCATTCCTACTAATTGTGTGCTCAATATTATCACCTGTATCCCATTGTCGATCTGTATGAGCTAATTTTATTTCACTGTGGTGTTCAGAAATTACAATCGAGTCATCTATAACTGCCTTCTTTTGAATAGATGATTTCTCTCTCTCAGCACCAATTACAGCATGTTTTTCATCCCAGGTTGAATAACTCCTTTGAGGGAGCAGCCATGGTTCCTTTGACATTCTACTTCGGATTTCTGACTCACCATGGTTAGCTTCTAGTTCAAAAATCGCTTGCATATCAGTATTTTCTGTGATCATATGTTCTTTAATGTTCACATCCATTTCAGGCTCAAGTGAAGCTCGGTCATTTGCATGAATAGCATTGCTGCTGTCATTCTTTGGTTTATTTTGTGATAATTCACTGTCTTTCAGTAAGCATGTCTGAAAGATTTGCCAGCTTGAATTGTCATCTTCACCTCCATTGTCTGTGATCTCTTCATATTTTCCATTTTTCTCAATAGAATTATGACTTTCAGCAAATTTATTATGAGACCCCTTTTTTCTTGAAAACCCCCCTTCATGCTTATGTTTTATATCAGAAAGATCAATTACGATTTCAGGGTCACTATCACTCTCAGGCTCTGATTTCTCTGATATTCCATCATGTTCCTTTGAAGTAATATAGTTGATATTTCGAATAACAACCATGCCAGAGTGCTTATTACCTGACCTGTTGGAGGATCTTCTGTTTGAGGTCTTCAGAGGCCGAACCTCACATTCTTTCTCCACCTCAGAATGTCCACCTTGGTCTGTAAGACCTTGAGATTGTGGGGCAGATCTTGGACTTCCTGGGCTTCCCACTTCTATTCCATCTGTTGGATAATGTTTTGAGCCTGCAGACACACTGGATTCTGACCTTTGGGGTGGATGAAATATAGGATTGAATTGTGGCCAGTATGAATTTCCAGAATAACTTTGATAATATGGAGAACCAATCTGAATTCCTTGCACTGGAAGCCCATGAAAGCCTTGCACTGGAGGTCCAGACCCAACCATATGAGATTGGAAATTCTGGGCATATTGTGGAGGTTGACCCGGCCATACAGGCATTGTAGGCTGTTGAATATTTTCATTGCATCCAGCTATTCCCAAAGGAACATGTGCTGTTGTGGATATCCCATTATCTGCTTGTTAAGAAACCATCGCAATTAATATGGGTGATTAGCTAAAAGGAACTCATTCACATAGCAAAAAGAGCAAGCCAAATACCTCTATTATGACTTAAGTTTGTGTAGTTCCCATTTGGACCTTGCATGCCTGCTGTTTGTTTCAATTCATTTATATTACTTGGATCATCACTGGCAGCATGAATCTTAGTCTGACAAACAGAGTTGCTGTTCAGCATGAACTCAGAAGTTCCCGCAAAGAACACCTCAGATAAAGCAGAATTATCCTCCATAGCTGACATTTCCATCTCCTCCAACCAAAGCCCAGCTTCTTGTTTTCTCTTGTACATCTCCATGATGTTCAAACATGATTTTCTGTTGCACATGCGACCAGTAAATTTCTCAATTCCAAGATGCATTTGCAAAACCCACAGAAAACATATTTGCTTCCAATCAGCATAGTAGTGAATTCATAATATATAATTATTTTAATAAATTGTAAATTTAAAAATCATGGACATGGTGTATGGAACCCGTCTCTCTTGATTTGATCTCAGAAATAAAATTTCAAGATCATTTTGCTTTCCAATTTTTCTGCCTATTATTGCAATAGAATTCTATGGATATTCAGATAATATTACCTCAAACGAAGAGCTCCAAAGTACTCTGCAAATGAGACTAGATCAGTCATGTGTTCGTTATCAAAGCCAGCCGCTGCTGCTTGTGCATAGGCCATTCCTTGTTCCTTCTGTAACACTATTTTTCGACTCTCCAGTATTTTTAAAAGCTGAACTCTGACAAAAGCAAATGTGTCGATGATATTAGATACATATTCCAAATCTGTATCATAGCAAAATCAGTATGGCAGCACATTTGCATTAAATTGCATAGCATCTGCAAAAGAATTGAAGTTCTTACTTTGAATTTTCTCCTTGTACAGGTGGGGTATCATTTGCCAATTCTCTTCTTGGCTGACATAAGATTACACCCACATTATAAGCTGATCCTGTCTCAAACTTATGCATAATCCTTAACGGCTTAACCACATATTTATTATAATGGATTGGCTACTTATGCATTGGATATGGATCATGTAGGGACAGACTCTCATGCAAATTATAAAATCATCATGTGCATTGAACATACCTTAAAAGGAACAATTGTTCTCTCAAGGTTTAAATCAACCATCATATTTTTGCCTGTCCAAGTTCACACAAAACCATCATATCAGATAAAGAGATTAAAAAAAATTCTGAAGAGTGGTATTTCTGTAAGTAACTGTTTTGACAGTTTATATCAAAATTTATTACAACAGCTCAAAATTGAATGACATGTTTTAACTTTCATCATAATGCATAGTATCTGCATATAGACCAAAAGTATTCAACAAATCAATGACTGCAATATTGATGTACTTGCTGAAACCACAGAAACTTGATTGATACTTGTCGTTTGTACAACAAAATCTCCAATTTAATAAGGTCGAGGTGAAATACAAGATCTCCAATTTAATAACAAGGCTCTGAAGATGGTAGTAACACCTCCCATCATTAAGCCCTTATGAAGCTCTTCAAGTTCTTTACAAAAGTTACTAAATGCTAATGATGGAAGAAGACAAATGGTGCATAACTGAGGAACTAAATGCAAGAGTTATGGAAAACTTCCCCACCTGTTTTTAGAACCATCAATATTATTACATGCAATACTATTGCCATGATATAAACAAGATTACAAGCAGCTATGTTCCCCAGGGATGCATCCCCACCATTTTTTGACATGTCCCTGTAAGGGGGACATTTCAGGAACTTGGGGATGCATCAGGAATGTCCCCCTGCCATCCCTAATTAAAAAAAAATGGCCTTAACATCCCAGAAACCTAGGGATTTCTTGGGGACAGTTGGGGACGTCAATGTCCCCTGACCATCCCAGGGACAGCCAGCCATCCCCTTGCAATTACTCTCAATTTTTTTAATAAAAAAAGGCCCAAAATATATTAAAAAATATTTTACTGTTCTTTTGTAGGCCCCCACACCACTCAGCACTCAATAGGAGTTTTTGGTCTGCAAAACAACAAATTTTCAAGCTCCTTTATGGCTTATGACAGTCACATGTTGTTAGGGTTGACTTTGCAAGATTTGAAAGTAGTTTTCGGCCATTTCAGTTAGTAAAATAGCAGAATTTTCAAGATAAAATCAGGCAAAACAATACTTAGGATTTCAAGCTCCATTTGTACCTCTCAAGGTGGTGTTTCAATCCCAAGAGAGTGATTTTCTATCATTGAAAACAACAGCTTTTAAATTGTTTTTGCAGTCACAAAACTGCAGGTTTGCAACATATTATTGCAAAGGTTTCAGTCTTATTGAAGCATCCCCCTTTCCAATCTCAATACAAAGTCAAGAACTTGTTGTTGCTTGTGTCAAACACTACAGTTCTGAGACAAGAGAGATAGGCTCATGATTGCACAAGTTCTTTGGTAGTTCAGGGGTGATCACTGATAGCATATTTCCTATGTTTTTTTCATTTTGTAGTTGGAACTTGCAGTCTTTGGAAATTTTGTTGTAAATGTTATGTATTAAAGATCTATCATGTATATGATGAATGCTTTATTAATGTTATTATATGAATATTTGAGATTTCCCTGTATTTTTAAAATTTCCGTATTTATCAATAGCTGTTCCCTTTGCCATCCCCTAAAATGGCCTCCAAAAAATCTATCTCTGAAATGCATCCCCCCATCCCCTATCGTCCCTGTCCCAGAAACTTGGTGGAACATAGGCTATTAGATGTAATGATAGTGAAAAGGAAGACTTTGTAACAAATTAATGAGGCATAACTGATTCCTATGAGAAAAAAATGAACACAGCTCATGCTTAAAATTAAGTGTCACATCAAGAAATAGATAAAAATAAGGAAGAAACCTAAAAACAATTCCCTTCCAATAAAGACATTAACATAGCATAACCATAACCATGAATATGTTCAAACTCCCAAAAGACCACTAGAAGCATCAACATCAAAATAAATTCCCCCAAAAGGGGTTATCAAGATAGCCAAACAAAATTAAAAGTTGGAAGACATATGGAATCTCATGCAATTGTAGGGATTAAACTGCTCGGGGAAGGCAGGTCTTTGTCATTCTTATGCTAAGTCACAAGGTTCAAATTCAAGTTTGAATTTGGCAATAATAAAATTCATTTGGCAAGGGTAAAAAATTTGGAAAAAAAATCGGCATTAAATTTGCCTTATATAATTTTTTTTAAATATAAGAATATATCCACAAAATTATCAAAATAGTTTAACGTTGCTAAATAGATTTGAAGTCATCATAAAAAGATTGACACATTTATAAAATATAAACCATAAATAGACTGTGTGCTTAGAATGATAAGCAAGCAGTGATTTATAACAAAAATAGGCCAGAAACCCTAAAAATTGTTTTTGAAAACCTTAAATAATACTTTTCTGCAATATCTTTTAATGAAAAAACACACGCTTTTTTCCATATGATTGTTTTGCCGAATTTTATGTAAATGTTTGAAATTTGGAAAAATTTGAATTTCTTGCTTGAAATTCGCCAAATGTTGTGACATAGTTCTTAAGTATGTCTCCCAAATCAGATTGTGGTGGCATTGCTGATGCTCATTAAACTGCCATTGTCTCCAATGTTAGACTGGAATCACCCCTTGGAGATTACTGCAGTTCTAGTTGTAAACTAGTCATTACCTAACACTGGAAATGCTACTCATTCACAACATTGCAGGCAAGTTGTGTCTACCTAGCTATCACTAATGGTGCTTTGAACTAATGCTATCAGGTAGGACCTGGCTAGCTGTGCTGGGGTACTTCTATGGGCAATGAACAAATGCAAATAATCAAGCCAACCTTATTAACTTGGAACCTGATCTGCACAGTAATATTTACCATTAGAGAGAAGAATATTTTATTCAGAGCATACAATAGTAGCAAGCAGGTATACTTTCAAAAATCCCTGTATTGAACCATGTACGTTAAACATATCATATATTGATATGAAACAAATGCTGTGCTTGGAAAATTTGTCAATCCAGAAACAAGAAATACATAAAAGAATCATTTTTTAGGGGACTTGAGGCATAGAAGAGCCTATTACAATCTCCAATCCATTAATTAACTGGTTTAAAACCTGGACTACAGACCTGGGGATAGCAATACTTGAAAATTTTGAATATATAGTTCGTTAGAATTGAATAAGATAATGAAGAACAAGAAGCCAATTCCATTATCATTAAAAGTAGTAGCATTACAAGAATGTGCTGATTTCATCCAGGAACACAAGTTCTGTAAGGCATACAAAATCGTTGATAACTAGATGCATAAAAAAGTGGTGCTGAGAAGAGAAATTTCCATGTTGGTAGTTAAAAGAAAAGTGAATTGTTGTGATTCTTTTTATTGTTATCCAGTGAAATGAGTCATTCACATGCCAACTGTCTGACAAAGTCTATATTTTGCAAGTGGTAGCTTAAGACTAGCTATTGCTTGCAAGGGAATGGATTAGTTATTTTCTTTTTTTCTGGGCCTATTTGTTTCATACATATTCTATGATAATGATTTTCCTGATCATGTTTACAAAAGTATGGAGATGGTGCTAGCACATCTTGATATTGATAACATATTCATATTCAACAACATGGAACTAACTTAGAGCATAAAACTATTCCTTGGCAACAATTACCATAAAATATAGTAGCATTGTAAAAATCCTTCAGTGTGCACCTTATTATATGTTCCCTTGTAAATTAACAAGTTTATCATCAATTGCTATGTTTTGGGGTTTGGCCATTTGCATTGAAAATCAAAACTTGTGGAACTATAAATCCTGAAAACTTCATGAAGTTTTGACTTGGGAATGATCATCTCCAATGTATATCAAATACAAGAGGTCTGAGATGTTGAAGGCTATTTTCCACAAACCATCCTAAAGCTAGATATCTGAGCTGCATGACATCTACAAAATTCATCTGAACTGAACAATCAAGGAGTTGAACATTTGTTCATGTTCATTTTCCATTAAGTTCTATAATAATGACTACCCGAGTTCTATTCCAAAAAAGTACACAAGCTCTTACATAACCTTTATCCTGCTGAACACTAAAAGCTGTCCGAAGCCTAGGCAAATGGAATGATAAATGAATTAATCTTCGGTGACTTCTTAATTACTGTACAAAGGAGCAATATGTGACTGTCTCATTAAATGTCTAGACCTGAATTATGAATACAAAACGCCTATAATTCATAGCCCAATGGATTGAAAAGCGCAATGTTCATGGCCCCCAATTTTAAAAGGGTTGAATGCAAACAAAAGCCGGTATACCACATGGGAGAAACAAGGTAAATGCTTATCTGTCTAAGTTCCCAGTTTGATAAGCGACAATGACACAGTATCCATAACTGATCTGTAGAAATACCTTTTGAAAGTATACCCAATAGTCAGTAGTCTTAGATAATGATCTAAATAATCTGTGTTAAACAGTTCATCAGAAGGGTATGGTATTTATTCCACTTATTGTTCAATACATCAATTTTTTCTGACACTCTTGATCTTTGGATTGGAAAACAAAACTTTGATTTTTATATTAAATTACAACTCATAGCAAAGTCCAACAACATTACAGTGTCTATGTTAAGGCAAAGTGAACAATCAATAGATAATAAACCTAAAACAAAAAATTATATAGCGTAAGTATAAAGATCCTAGTGACCAGCCAAATGTGGACGTACAAATGAAATGGCAAGTAACAAATAGAAATAGTTTATGTAGGAACCATCATTGACTTTAAACTCTGAATGAATGGCAAACAGAATGAATGGGAAATTCAAGCGAACAAATAGCCAAAGATGGAAAGGAACAACAGCAAAGAGGTAATTCAGAAAGGAAATTGAAGGTATATGGTCTACAAGTCACTTATTATCTAATGTGCACACTTGCCATTTGGGCCAATCAGTATATGCATACCTTCTGTGGATCCATTTGCATTGGATTTAGGTGGTTTTTCAACAACCTGCAGAAGGATAAATATTAACAGAGTTACTTTTGTACATAGAAGACAAATTGCACGTAAGAGCATAATAGAAGAAGTGCTTAGAATGCTCACCGCCAAAGAAGCCTCATTACATTGGACACTAATAGATTCCTCAATCTGTATAATTTCAATTTCGATTGTGGTAATCCGCTCAAGAACCTCTGGGGTGCTCACAAACCTAACAAACCTATTATATATTACAATTGAAAACCTTGTCAAGAAATTGATCGAATTGGTTGCATCAAAAGCTGTGGATTGCACTCGTTACTCAAATGGACAGATCCACATTAATTATAATCTCCTCACCAAATCTACAAAACTTAAGTAACATCTTTATTTTCTTCACTTCAATCAGCATTAAGAATCAGTCTTTAAAAACTACAGGAAGGCTTGCATACCTTTGAAGCGTGCCCTTAGTAAACCAAGATTTTTCATCCCCACTGGCCACCTCCAACACAATGGAATAGCCACCCTTTTCAATTTGCTCCTCGGCTGTCTTGAGATGCAAAAGAAATGGCTTCAGCAGTCCAGATGCCAACTTCTCAGTCACCCCACCACTTGATATAAGTAATTCACACCTAGCAAAATCAACCCCAAAATCATGCACCACAGAAATACTCTAAATACAGACACAATATACAACACAGCTGATTCATGACAAATATACTAAAATGATTAACTGTGGAAATCTGAATATCTTAACTATATAACCCCAACTCTATATCAGATCTCCACATGAATATCGATTCTTAAACCTAAAGACCAAACTGAGGTCTTATTCAAGTGACCGCTATTACCACCTATCTCCTTATCTCAGCACATTGCTTGAATCTTGATGCAGAAGACGTATCATGGAACTCATCGAAGGCCCAAGACCACGAGATCTTAGGGCTATATTGGAAGAATTTAGGAAAAAGGGCAGAACTGCTAGTTACTAGAAAATTTATGGGCATACATGCCTCCCTCGATATCATGCATAATTAGAATAGAGTTGGGCTTGTGGTTGTTGCCATTTGAATTTCTTGAGGAGATTTTTGGCTGTAGATTTAGGTAGGGGAAAAAAGCTCTACATTGGTCGGTGGTTGTTCTTCTTCTGTGTATGAACTCAGAAGTAATTACTAATAAGAGAGGTGTTTGAAGGTACTATTGGTTTCCACTTTCCAGCTTTGAGTGAGCTTAATCCTCCATTCATGCTTGAGTCTGTAGAATATTTACAATTGCCTGTTATAGAGACAGAGCCTATTGTATTAGGATGCAGAGCATTAGATCTGCAGGTCCGTCCTAGAGGCAACTCATTGAGTATTTTGGAGGCAAAGCAGCAAAAAGTGTTGCTTTCAATCTAGTCCACTTAGCACTACAACTAATTTTGCTTTCTGGGTTCCCATCTTTGCTCTGCACAAATAAGAGTTAATTCTGTCATTTATTTAGATATCCTAGTGGTAATGGATCCTTAACCAACAGACCAAAGAGGCATTCTCTGCAAGATAACCACTATCACCACCCGTCTCCTAGTGCCAGCAAATTCATAGTTGAATAAGAAAATCTGCTAATTTTTCACTACAACCGTTGACAGTTTTTTGTCTATCTGCTCTATGCAAGTCAGAACCCACTTAATTGAATGCATCAGTTGTCTGTAGAAGCTACAATATGTTAAATCAGTAGTATAATTGACGCTGGCAACAATGAGCTCACACAGATCTGATTTACTGTAACTCTCATCTGGTCTCTCGCATTTTCGTTGGATGCACAATCTGGGTGTAATGTGATGATGGATGCTTACCTTGTTCTAGTAGGAGTGAGCTGAAACACAGCAGAATCCAGAAGCGTACTTTCTTTCATTGTTGAATCTCCTCGATTTCAACTTGAGAAATACACATCCACAGGGATCTTCACCTCAACCGATCCAACTCCAAGAAAAAACAGTATGGATATAAAATAGAAGAGGGAGGAGAGCTTGAGCTAGAGGTGAGCTTGATTGATCTGTCAAGTACCCATCTTGGGATTACAATCCAATGATTGAAGGGGTATTTGGGGAGTGCCATTGCCAACTGGATTGATTTGAGAGTAATTAAAAAAAAAAAAAAAAAGGGGGCGCATCCCCACCAGGAATCCACAAAAAAACTGACAAAAACTACTGTTTCAAACTTTTCTACCGTCTAATTCATTCCTTCTCTCTCACTCAACATCTCTCGTGGACAGCAATTTGTCCGTCAGGTAAAAATAAAATACAAATATCATAAATCAGAGGTGTTTGACAACTTCCACAGTGTTTCACATTTTGCTAGTTGGCAGCTCGTGCCGACACTTCAGTATCGAAAAGTCTCCGGACTTTGCCCGCAAAGCTCGGAATTTCCGGATGACGGAAAAATGTTGTCAGAATGGTGAAGTATTTTTATAATGAAATAGGCTTAATATACTATTTTTAAAATATACAAATTAAAAAATTATATTATTTAGAAAATACTGGCAGTAAGGGATTACGTCTCAAAGTTACTCAAATTTAGGGTTATACAGAAAAACAATGTATTTTCTTATATTTTTTATTTTCTGATGATAAGTAGGAGGTATTTTCCGCAGCGTGTCAAATTGTGATATTGTTATCAGGATTCAACTGTGTCAAACTACACAATTGAATCCTGATAACAATATCACATTTTTTCCTCTTATTTTCTTCTTCTTCTTCATTAATGTGTTTTTAACGTAGTTTTGGATTTATTTTTTAAATATATATTAAATTAATATTTTATTACGTTTTATATTTTATTTTTTCAATGCAATTAAATTTTTACAATCCATATGAAATAGTTTTTGTGCTTCTGGATTCATGGTTGTTTCTGATTAAGTAGGAGGTATTTTCCACAGCGTGTCAAATTGTGATATTGTTATCAGGATTCAACCGTGTCAAACTACACAGTTGAATCCTGATAACAATATCACAATTTTTTTCTCTCTTATTTTCTTCTTCTTCTTCATTAATGTGTTTTTTACATATTTTTGAAAAAAAATTAAATATATATTAAATTAATATTTTATTACGTTTTATATTTTTTTTTTTTTAATATTTTGAATTAAATTATTTTAGTAATTATATTTTTTATATAAGATTACAGATATAATTTTATCTTTCTTTTTCAAGATTTAGCTTTAAATTGTTTTATATATTGATAAACATTGTACTACAATTAAGACAACTCACTCATAAATTTGTCTCTAACAAATTTGAATGTATAGTAAAACAAACTCTTTTTCATATATCAATATTGACAACTACATTCATGGTTGTTCTGGCTTTTATTGTTGATTTACTATAGAAACTTGACAGAGGCACAAAGAAGTCTTGACTTTAAATTTTTGCATAACAAGTCCCACGTTATCTTTTGAAAACCACCACATTTTTCCTTTCTTATTATTTTAACAAGCAAAAAATATTATAAGTACCATAGACCAAATTTCATTTAAAACAAGATCCTCAAAATCAAAGAAAGATTATTGTTGAGATTTTGTCCCTTATTCTCATCTTCTTATATTCCATTCATCTCAACCTTTAGTCACCAATATAATTTTAATTTTCTATCTACCATCTATTATAATTTATGGCTACAAAGCACACAACCTTAATCACTTCTCTTTCTATTTAAAAAATATTAAATTTTAATATTAATATGTTTATAGGAAATTTAAGAGAGCTTGTAAATTTTGTTGTTTATTTGTTAATGTAATAAAATATAAATATATATTATGAAATTTTATTTTAAAATCATCTAATTAGAGATATTATTTAAACATAAAGCAATGCAAATGAAAAAGGAAATTTGTCATCAAATTAAAAAAACACTGCTAATGAAAATGGAATGTTCCTATCTAGTTGGCAAATCAATATGTATGTGGTTTTTACATTATAAGTGAGTTTTTTGCGACTTTTACATGATATTTTGGAGGATTTTACTATTCAATGGCAACTCATTTACCATTAAACGACAATTGTAATGTGTTTTCAGACAATTCAATTGTGGTTTAAAGATGAGTAAATCTTGTTTGCCGATCAATTTTGAACTTACAAATCCACAAAAAAACCTATGAACTAATTATCTTGCTTTTACAAATTTATAATATCTAAATAAACAAGATAAGTTTTATCACTCTTACTCCATCATTTTGATGAAATCTATTTATCTTTTCTCATATATGAAAAACATACAATTAGGTACAACTTACTATACATGTTGATCTTTATCATCGTTATAAAATTTATATTATATAATTATATAAATTTAATTTTGTATTTTTCAAAAAAAAAATGATAGAATAATGAAGTACTAGTTTTTATTAATTAAAAAAAAAAAGCAGCGCCACTCAGCGGCTACACATTAGCCCGCGCAATCTACTTTACGCTACTATAAAATGTAGCAAATAATTCCAAGGGCAATATATTAATTTTATTGGGAATAAAGTGATGTAAGCATAAAATTTGTCTACATAATGTATGCACATGTTCCTACACGTTAGAAAAAGCCCAAAAAAATGTTTATTTTTATTGGATTCTCTGAAATTTGGTTTTATATGCTTGTGGGCACCCTTGTAATTTGTGGTGACAATTATTTTATCACCAATGCTTGGACTATCCTCCTCCTAGGCATATTTGTCCAACGAGGTTTGCCCTTCTCTACAATCTATAGCACTTGCATTGAATACCTCATTTATTTCTTTTGTGTGGAATCTTTCAATTCACATATTATAATAAACAATTATTTAATCATGTTGAATTGGTCTATAGTGGTTGAGAAAAGGTATTGTCCATTTAAAAAGTGAAATTTGAAGTCCTTTACATTTAGAGTCCTCAATGAGACCTAAAGCTCATCTTTTTCCTAGCACAAGAGGTGTTAAATATTGCATGCCCATTTAGGGAAAAAAGCCTTAAAGTTAGGTGCACTCTAGATATCTCTCTATTTATAAATGTTAGAGAATCATATGATTGTTTTCTCTTTTCTTTAATGTATATGCATGCTTAGACATGCTTAGGAAAGAAGCAAGAAATATGGATTAATGAATGGACCTTGATAGAGACTATATTTTTGGGGCCACTTCATCATCTTGAATACAAAAAAATGAATAGTATATTAGATCAAACTCTTAGTCTATTGAGGCCACAAGTCCTAATCAATCATGCATACATCATTGTAGATGTAGACTATTATTAAGTCAGGGCTCCATATAATAGTATGTAAATTTATAGAACTTTAATATAAATATTGTTATAATAATTGTAAAAGTAGAGACTTTCTATTTTAATGGAGAAGATTGTATATGTATTTTTTTTCTTTATATATATTTTATTTTGATTAGAGTATTTTTAATATAATGATTAGCTTTTTAGAGGTATATTCTTAAAATAAATTTAGATCATAATATTATTACATACTTATTATATTATCATTTTATTTAAGATATTAATTTCAATCTATAATCTATTTTTTCATCACTGTAGATTAGATCTATGGATGCAAACTCAACTCATGACATTTCTATAATTATGGATTTTGAACCTTGAACTTTCAAATTTTATGGTGTCACATCTTTGTGATGCCTTATTTTTATCTCTCAACTCACATAATCATTTGTAGGTTCAAATTGTTGGCAAAACAAGAATAGACAACTAAGAGGGGGGGGTGAATCAGTTGTCACATAATTTAACACTTATTTATCCTTATTAACCTTTAATCTTAGATCTGATAATTAACAGTGAAAGCATGAATCAACAACACATCAAAAACACAAGAATACCAAGATTTTATACGTGGAAACCTTATTAGGGAAAAAACCACGGTGCATGTTAGTCCACAAGATTATGCCCTGTTAGAAGTATAATGAAAATGAATAAGAAATGTGCATGCATTTAGGCACACTACCTAGAGCTCACTGCTCAAATGGGAAGGCTCACTGCCTTACAGAAACAATCAAATTAAATCCATTTGAAGAGGTTGAACTGAGAAACAGCTTCTACAAAAGCCTGATGACAGTTCCAGTTAGGCACAAAAATACTTCTTCACACTTCACTCAATCTTCTTCACACTCTTCTCTACAATCAAATGATCTAATCTTTACTCGCACATTGAGCACACTCCAAAATGAAGAAACAATCGCTCTTATATATCTGCTACATGGAATTACATCAATAACTTTATCGGCCAAAAATAAAAGAATAAATTACAAATTGTCGGCCCAATTCATGAACAAATCTCAATGCGCACCAACCAAAGTCGGTCACAACATAATAAAGACCTAAAAAAACTTCCTCGAACATTCCAAACATTAAAATTTTAATCCAAAATGATCCACAACACGCTACAACCACCATGTCGGCCAAAAACATCAAAACCCGAGCACACAACGAAAAAAATTATGATCACGATCACACCAATCAACGCAGGCATGCAACAAGGATAGAGCACGATCTAGAAACATCAACGAACATCGCACGAGCATACACAACAACTAAAATTACCAGAATCGTGCTCTCTTCTTCTAGAAACGTCAGCTACAATAATAGAATAATTGTAGGAACACAAAAACACACGACTTGCACAAATCTTGATGCACACCTCTAAAAATTTCAGAGTATAAACTAGATAGGCTCAGCAAAAAACCCTTTAAAGTGCAACACCTAAATAGAAACATATTGAATTTTCCACTACGTTGAACTTCACAACACTTCATAGACAGCCTTCAACATATTTATTATAATTTTCTCAATATCCTCAACATACACAGCCTTCAAAATCATCAATGCTAATAGTGTTGACATCAATGACAATCACATATCAGCAACACAACCACAACATTCAACAATCTCCCCCTTTGGCATTGATGGCAACACATGATGTGAAAAATACCATCAACACAAAGTTAACTCTTTACACATTGTTCTTCTCCTCCTTACTTTAGCCTCTTCCATCTTCTCCCCCTTAGTACTTATTACTCTTCTCCTCCTTTCTTCTATAAAGGTTTTTCGCATTACTCTTCTCCCTCTTTGACATCAATGGAAAAGGTACACATGCTCTGAACCACATATTTGAATCATCTGACTACTCCCCCTTAGTAGTAGCCACCACAACATCAATCTGGAACAAGATATGACTATGAATGCACGGATTGATGCAAAGATTTGCATCTTAGTTCATATTAGGAGGGGAAATCACCCCTAACTTCCCTCTAAGATACTCAAAAGTATCCTTAGGCAATGGCTTAGTAAAGATGTTTGCAATCTGTTCTTTTGTAGGCACATACTCTAGTTTGACTTCTTTATCACTCACTTTGTCTCTCAGAAAGTGATATTTGATATATATATATATATATATATATATATATATATATATATATATATATATATATTTTGTCTTTGAATGCAACGTCGGATTTTTAGAAATGTTTATGGCACTTGAATTATCATAAAATATAGCAACAGGCTCATTATAATCAATTCTGATATATCTCAGCATCTGCTTCATCCACATTATTTGAGTGCAATTATTTGTAGCAACAATATATTCTACCTCAGCAGTAGATAAGGAAATGGAATTCTTCTTTTTACTTAACCAAGACACCAACTTCTTCCCCAAGAAGAATGCACCACCATTGGTACTTTTTTGTCATCCACATCTCCTGCCCAATTTGCATCAGTAAAGGCGCTCAAGGTAAGATCATTATCTTTAGGATACCAAAGACCAAAGTCAACTATCCCTTTCAAGTATCTAAAAATCCTCTTCACAGCAGTCACATGGGATTCCTTTGGATTAGCTTGATATCTAGCAACCATACATACAAAATTCATGATGTTTGGTATGGTTTGAGTCAAATTGAGTAATCCACTGATCATTGATCTGTATCTTGTTTGATTTTCTTTAGGAGAATCATCATTCTGTGTTAATTTGCATCTAGTTACCATGGGTGTACCAACTGGCTTTGAGTCTTCCATGCCAAAAAAAATCAGTAATTCTCCTACATATTTGGACTGAGATATAAATATTTCATCATCTAACTGAGTAATTTGTAATCCTAAAAATAATTTCAACTCTCCAATCATTGACATCTCAAATTCACTTTTCATTTCATCAGAAAACTTCATACATAAGTCATCATCACCTTCAAAAATGATGTCATCAACAAAGACTTCGATAATCATCTCTTTATCCTGATCTATCTTGAAATACAAATTATTGTCAACAATACCTTTATTGAATCCAAGCTTCAACAAGTATTTATCCAATCTAGCATACCAAGCTCTAGGGGCTTGTTTGAGTTCATACAGTGATTTCTTCAATCGGAAAACCATATCTTCTTTATCAATTAGTTGAAATCCATCTGATTGCTCAACATATACTTCTTCTTCTAACTCACCATTCAATAATGTTGACTTTACATCCATTTGATAGACTTTGTAGTTCTTAAAAGCATCATAAGCAAGAAATAATCTTACAGCTTCAATTCTAGCAATAGGGGCAAAGTTTTCTTCAAAATCAATACCTTCCATTTGTGAGTACCCTTTACATACCAGTCTTTCTTTATTCCTGACCACTTTACCTTGTTCATTTAGCTTATTCTGAAAGACCCATTTGGTTCCAATCACATTTTTATCTTGATGTCTGGGAACAAGAATCCATGTATCATTTTTCCCTACTGCATCAGTTCTTCCTTCATTGCTTCCATCCAATATTCATCTTTACATGCTTCATTGACATTGTTGGGCTCAGTCTTGGAAATCAGGCAGTACCCTTCTACAATTTTTCTTCTAGTCTGCACACCTTTGTTCTTATCTCCTATAATCTGATTTTCAGAACGATTTAGCTTTACATACCTTGGAACTTCAGGATTTTCTCAAACTTTTGGTTCTTTTGTTCTTTCTTCTGCACTTCCACTGGATTTTCCTTCTTGATTCTCTTGATTCACTAGAACAATTTGAACTTGATTATGTGTCTGTACATTCTTTCCATTATTAGTACTATCATGTTGGTCATCTGAATCATATCCATAGTATCTAGATGATCTAGCAATGTCTTCATCAACTTTGACATTTGCACTTTCAACCATTTTCCTTAATCTTCTATTATAGAACTGGTAGACCTTGCTCTTAGTAGAGTAACCCAAAAAGATTCCTTCATCACTCCTAGCATCAAACTTGCCAATATCTTCATCTCTCTTGATATAACATCTACTTCCAAAGATTTTGAAATATTTAACAGTAGGCTTATAACCAAACCACAACTCAAAAGGAGTCTTACCAAAATTACCATTGATATTTACCTAATTGATAGTATATACAAAAATGCTTACAACTTCTCTCTAGTAGATATGAGGAACATTATCTTCCAACATCATAGTTCTAGCAGCATCTAGAATTATTTTGTTCTTTCTCTCAATAACTTCGTTCTGTTGAGGGGTCCGAGGAGCAGATAACTGTCTTTTGATTCCATGCTTTTCACAGAAAGAATTGAACTCCCAAGAAGTGAATTCACCACCTCTGTCTGACCTTAAGCATTTAATCTTCAATCATGTCTCATTCTCAGCCATAGCTTTGAAAATTTTGAACTTTTCCAATGCTTCATGTTTTTCTCTCAAGAAAGCAACCCATATCATCGTAAAGTAATCATCAATAAGCAACATAAAGTACCTTTCTCCTTGTAGACTTCTAATTCTGGAGGGATCACATAGATTAGTATGCACCAGCTCCAGTACTCCATTAGAATGATGTTGTTTACTCTGAAAAGAAATTCTAGTCTGCTTTCCCATCTGACATTCCTTGCATATAGTGTTAGTAGGCTTCACTAGCTTAGGAAGATCTCTAACTATTTGAGTGGATCTTACTTTGACAATGTTATCAAAATTCACATGACACAACCTCCTATGCCATAACCAACTTACATCAACTTGAGAAATTAAACAACTTTCACTAGCAGCACTCAGGTGAAAAATATTACCTCTTGTCTTTGTACCTGAAGCAATTAAATTTCTAACACTTCCTAATATCTTGCATTTTTCATCTTTGAACTGAAGATTGTATCCCTTGTCTACCATTTTTCCAACACTCAATAGGTTATGCCTCAATTCGTCAACATAAAGGACATCATCAGTATTATATTTACCACCAAGAGAAATAGTGTCTGTACCACAAATCACATCAGCATTGTTATCTCCAAATCTTACAACACCACCATCATACTTCTCTAAGCTTATACACTTGCTTTTGTCACTAGTCATATGATGTGAGCATTCGTTGTCAATCACCCATTCATCCTTTTCTTCAATTTTGTCTGCAAGAGCTTTCTCAATATTCTTGTCACTAGCAGATTCAGTGGACACCGTACCATTTTCCTTGATAGCAATGAATACCCATCCATCTTCATTTCCATTTTCTTTATTAGATTCATCATCAGTAATACCTTCTTCAAAATAATAACATTTCTTTTGAAATCTAGGTTTATTAGGTTTGAACCTAGGAACTCTTTCAGGACACCTTGATGCAAAATGACCTATCTTATTGCAAGAGAAATATTTAATAGGAAACTTTCCTTTATACTTACCTTGTCCTTTGGCTTCTCTCTTCATAATCAATGCTTCTAGCTCTTCTAACTCTCTTTCTTCATCTTCAATTTATTTCATCTCATCTTCATACTTGAATGTCTTTTCAGAACTTTCTCTTGGATCATATCTTTGTTGGTTTCTTCTAGATACAGTAACCTTGAATGTGGATTTTATCTTAGGAGTAGATTCACCAAATTCACTCAATGCAAAGGAAACAAGCTTACCAATCAACATGTCTCTTGTCACATTTGTTACTGTCCTGAGTTCTTCAATAGCATGAGATTTTGTTTTGTAAGAAGTAAGCAATTATCAAATCACTTTAGCCACAATCTCTTCTTCATCCAAGATTCCACTGGCACATCTAATACCCATCACTGGTTCATTCACTCTTTGCATGAAAGAAATAATGTTTTCATCTTCACTCATTTTCAAGTTTTCCCACTTACCTTTCAGAATTTGTAGCTTAGCAACTTTCACTTGTGTATCTCCTTCATACAATATCTCCAGCTTCTTCCAGATCTCATATGTTGTTTTCAGACCCATTACATTTTCCATCTCTGAATCAATCAAAGCACTCAATAATGCTTTTATAGCCTTGATAATTGTTTCAGCTTCTTTGATCTCATTAGGAGTAGAGGGATCATTCTGAGGAATAATATATTTGTTCTTTGTAATCTTCCGGAAGGGATCACCAATGCACTTCAAATGACACTCCATTCTAGCTTTCCACAGAGAGTAGTTTGTTCCATCGAATCTAGGACTAGTTATCCTTCTTGTATGATGCCATCTTGGATCACCTCAAGCTATTAAACTTCTTCAGAGGAACCTGCTCTAATACCAATTGTTGGCAAAACAAGAATAGACAACTAAGAGGGGGGTGAATCAGTTGTCACAAAATTTAACACTTATTTATCCTTATTAACCTTTAATCTCAGATCTAATAATTAACAGTGAAATCATGAATGAACAACACATCAGAAACACAATAACACCAATATTTTATACATGGAAACCATGTTGGGGGAAAAACCACGGTGGATGTTAGTCCACATGATTATGCCCTGTTAGAAGTATAATGAAAATGAATAAGGAATGCACATGCATCCATGCACATTGCCTAAAGCTCATTGCTCAAATGGGAAGGCTCACTGCCTTACAGAAACATTCAGATTAAATCCATCTGAAGAGATTGAACTGAGAAATTAGCTTCTACAAAAGCCTGATGACAGTTCCGGTTAGGCACAAAAATACTTCTTCACACTTCGCTCAATCTTCTTCACACTCTGCTCTGCAATTGAATGATCTGATCTTTACTCGTACATTTCACATTCACACTTCTCATACATACATCAAGCACACTCCAAAGTGAATAAATAATTGCTCTTATATATCCGCTACATGGAATTACATCAACAACTTTGTCAGCCAAAAATAAAAGAACAAATTACAAATTGTCAACCCAATTCATGAACAAATCTCAATGCGCACCAATCGAAGTTGGTCACAACATAATGAAGACCTAAAACAACTTCCTTGAACATTCCAAACATTAAAAGTTTAATCCACAAGGATCCAAAACACGCTACAACCACCATGTCGGCCAAAAACATGAAAACTCAAGCACACAACAAAAAAATCTCCGATCACGATCACACCAATCAACGCGGACGTGCAACAAGGATAGATCACGATCTAGAAACATCAATGAACATCACGCGAGCATACACAACAACTGAAATTAATAGAATCACATTCTCTTGTTCCAGAAACATCAGCTACAGTAACACAATAACTGCAGGAACACAGAAACACACAACTTGCACAAATCTTGATGCGCACCTTTGAAACTTTCGGAGTATAGACTAGATAGGCTCAGCAACAAACCCTTAAAGTGCAACACTTGAATAGAAACATACTGAATTTTCCACCATGCTGAACTTCACAACACTTCACAGACAACCTTCAACATATTTATTATAATTTTCTCAATATCCTCGACATATACAGCCTTCAAAATCATCAATGCTAATAGTGTTGACACTAATGACAACTACATATTAGCAACACAACCACAACATCCAACACAAAGAATGGTAGGTTATGTTGTCGAAAGAAACTCATGTAACCTAATGGAAACTCATATATCACTTGTCGTAGGTGAAACTAGATGATAGTATGCCTAACATTGTTGTTGCAAGATAAATCTCATGAGCAACTAGTTCTATCAGACAAGTTCATGCCAAGGACTGAGACAAAATCACAAACACATTGGAAAATTATGGAAATAGTTTAAATGAAGGTTTCTTCCTTTTTTAAATTAAAAATATTATCTATACATTCATTATACCATCAATGAACATACATGAGCATAGATTTATAACCTCCCATATTTTCAATGTAATTTTCTATTTTTATTTCTTTGTATGATGTCTTTTAAGACTTGTAGCAACCTCTTTAAACACTAAGAAAATTCTCCTATCCTCTACATGTTCGCACATCTTGCAAAAAAAGACCATCTTAACTCCTTTTCCAACACTTGTCCCTGGTTACTCTTAACATGAAGATTAAATAAAATATGTGTCCCCTTGTTTTCCTTTCCTCGCGCTTCTTCCTTAACTCCCTTATGTACATGGCCTCAATTCTTCTTTCTTTGCTATGCATCTCTTGTCCTCTCTCTAATTTTCTTACCCTTCCTTTACTCTTTTCATATGCCTTATATGTTTCTTCTCTCTCCTTTTTTTCTTAAATCCCACCTAAGCCTTGGTCTAAGTGCAAAAATTATCCCCATAAAATGCCAAATGCATCAATCTATGGTTTTAGTTCAAATATGGAACTCAAATATCAATTTGAGTGCCAAAATAATTTGCCTTGACCATAAGAAATAGCCTATGCAAGTTTTAAAATCATCAACCTCATGTATTTTCTCTAGTTAGCCATTAATACAACCAATTCATGTTCGCTAACTGATTCCAAGGTAATGAAGTGATTAAATTTTAAATTTAAATTGTTGGTTGGAACAATTAAATGTAGTATTTTGGCATGATACAATTCCCCTACATCAAACTCTTAGGGTTACAAAACTATGAGCCCTTAATTGTTGCCAAAATTATGATTATAGTTCTTAGACTGTGTTGCTAAAAAGGTAAAAATACAATATTCACTACAACAAATCCTTGTGATTAGCTCCCTTTTTTGCTCCATTTTTTGCTTCCACCCACTATTTTAATGTATTTTTCTCCAATTTTTTGAAAAAGTCGGCACTATTTATCAGGTTGGCACCATTTTTGGCATTTTTTGCGCCGATTAGGAAAAGTAGGCACTAAATCAGTCACTAATTAGTGCCAGATTTAGCGTTGGGTTTAGCGCCAAATTTAGCAGCACCAGATCTAGCACCAAATTTAGCACCAGATTTAGACAATGGCATATCGCTAAGAGATATTAATTTGTCTCATCGACACTGACAACCAACATCAGAGGAACATAAGATCTAATGTCGATGAGACATTGAGATATCGGTAAGACAAATAAGATTGTCTCATCGACACTCTTCAAGTAATTATCAAAATCATACATCGCTATATCGTCGAGAAGGTGAGAAACATATGCAGTAGAGCAGTATACACCACAACCCCACTACTAAAAGGCTTCCGCAGGGTGGTAGTATACCGCACTACCGCCAAATAGTCAGAGTCCTCTCATGGTATGGTAGTATACACCGCACTACCACCAGGCAGTAAGAAATCTCCCGCAGTATGGCAGTATTAGGCAGTCTGATTTAGCACCAGATTTAGCATCGGATTTAGACAGTGGCATATCGGTAAGAGATATTAGCTTGTCTCATCGACATCGACAACCAACATCAAAGGAACATAAGATATAATATCGATGAGACATTGAGATATCAGTAAGACAAATAAGATTGTCATCGACACTCTTCAAGTAATGATCAAAAGCATACACCGCTATACCATCGAGAAGGTGAGAAACATATGTAGTAGAGTGGTATACACTGCAACCCTGCTACTAGAAGGATTTTGCGGGGTGGCGGTATACCGCGCTACCGCCAAACAGTTAGAATCCTCTTGCGGTATGGTGGTATACATTGCACTACCGCCAGGTAGTAATAAATCTCCCAGAGTATGGTAGTATACCGTGCTACCACACCTCTCTCACAATCATCCAGCGGTACAGAGGTAAAAGCATGAACTTAACACTTATGAATTTTAATAGATAATAGTAATTTTTTATTATAAAATATATGTATTTTGTTTTCTAAATTTGTTTGAATATTAAAATATTTAATGATTAAACATATTTGAGTTTTTTCATATCAATATTTTTGCTGCCATGATTTGAGTTTTTTCACATCAATATTTTTGCTGCCATGATGAGTTAGAACAAAATACCCAAGCCCTAATTTTTAACTCTCATTTTCACTTGGTTGTTTCGAGCTCCCTTGCCCTGCACATGCCACCATCATTAGAGTTTGAAACCTCGAGCTTTATGAAGGAGTATCTGCCAATTTTCTCACTGATTTTCAGAATTTTCTTCACATAAATTTTTGTTAAGGCTGAATCAGGTAAAGCTTTCATGGTTCATCATTTTTTCCACTTATCTGAATGCGTTTTCAAAGACATTCCTTCTCGGATTCTCATGCATTTTTCTCTTTCTTTACTCTGTCGATGCCTTTCTTGTCTTGAGGCTGACATCAAAGCACTTTTGGAGCTCACATTTCTTTGAACAACAAGAAGTTGAGTAAGTTTATATGCGCCATTTCTTTGTATCTTACCTTCGTTTTCTGTCAAAACAAGCTCGATTTGGACTCAATAGATACGAATGATTGGGTGTTTTATTTCTACAATGCATCCTTATTTTGTAACCAATCTATCTTGGATCGGCTTCTCTGGACTTAGCTCACTAGCAAAAGAAATGAAACAAATCATACTCTCCATATTTGGTTTGATCAAATGATGAAATATTTTTTTATTTTTTTATTTTTTCTCTTTCCTGGTGATAGCTTGGTCACAGCCTCTCTAGAATATTTTTTCTATTTCCAAAATGAATAGAGTGTAAACTTTACTTTATTATATTTTTGAGCCTCCTTCATGGCTCCATGATTATGGTTGTGAGCTCTATTCAAAGGCATTTTGGGTTTGTCTTTGATTTGGGGTTTTTTGAAAACCCATGAATCATTTTTACTTGACAACTTTGGAAGAAAAGAGTTATGTATTCGACCGCCATGATGAACTAGGGTTTGAGAATTCTCCATGCATTTTTCAATTGATTCCTCCATGATTGGGGTTGAAATCCTCCTGCAACTGGATGGTAAGTTGCTTCTTGAGTATTCTGTAGCATTTTCACTCCATTTTCGAAGGGTTTCGAGGCTTCTTGGCCACGACCTCTCTAATTGTTTTGATGCATTCTTCTCTTCATTTATTTTGTGGAAGCTTTGCTTGCTCTTGACTGCCATGATTTATTTTTTTGAAGCTTCCCATGGTGAAACCTAACTTGCATATTAAATTAAAACAAACAAACTCGAGCTCAGGTAAGCTCTATGCCGATGTACACCTTGATTTTCTCTTTTGTTTTATGTGAATCAAAGCTCATTTCGAGCTCTCTCCATTCAACACAATGGTGAAAATTCTCTATTTTTCTATGTTTTCATGCTTCATTCTTGTATGCTCAGTCTCTGGTCTTTCTGTAAGAAAAATGAAAAACCCTCTATGGAACTTGTATTTTCTTCAGAAGATAGTATTTCATGTACAACAATGGAAGAAATACCTTTGTTCATGGTTGTGGCCACGCTTCCATTTAGTTTTCATTTCCATAAGCATTTTCTTAAAAGGAAATATGACAGTGCTCCTTAATTTCTAGGTATTTTTCTATTTTTGAGGGTTTGTTTCACATAGGTCGAGGCTCTATATTTCCTTTCTTGGAGAAAATGAATACTTAAATCTTCATCTTCTTTGTCATCTATTAATTTAAATCATAACATCATTATGCATGATTGATATAGGCTTTCATGAACCTTTTGAGTTACATACACTTGCTGCATACTTTAATCTTATGTAGCCTTTAAAAGTGGAAATGACACTGCATTACCTTATATTGATGATAGCTTGCCTTTGAATCAACATAGTTCTTGTCATGTCCATAATATCTTGCCAACATCATTATTGTCAACTTTTGCATCACTTTATGCTTCATGTAGTTCTATAACTTTGCAATACTTCACATGTATCTTTTCACACTGTTACTAGCATGATGAGTTGATTTACCAAGTCTACCCTTGACATGATTACCAAGAAATCCTTCTCAAAGGCTGCCCTTCATTACTGTCCTACATTCATTTGTAGAATCATTGGTATCTCCTCAAACCATCATGCATTGGTTGTTTATCAAAGTGTGCACTGTAGTTGTTTGTGAATACTCATTGTATCAGTAGCAAGATGATTACCAATGCATGTTAGTTACTCATCTGCATCAATGTTCTTTCCTTCTCATGCATTTATCTTCAAGACAACATACTGACATGATGGCTTTGGCCTTGCATTCAATTGTTCACCTTGTGCTGCTCCATGTAACTCATGATAGATCTTCATAGCTCTTGATAACCTGTAAGACCTCATTGAGTAACTCAACCATAATGATTATCCTTAATTGAACGTGTTGCATATGTGCTTCAATGTTCATTTTATCACATAAATCATCTATTTCTTGGGAACAGACAAACTGTTTCATTTTTGAATGATTGTTGTCCTTGTTCTTGTTCCCTTCTTTACTGGATACTTGAAAATGTTGACAATGAAATACAACTCATATCAAATTATTAAAATGGACTTTGGATCCAACTTAAGAAGATTGAAAGACATATCCAACAGAGTAATATTTCCAAGCAGCCTATTGTTTGATTCATTGTGAAAGATGCAAAACATCTTTCTTGATAATTCACACCATTTTGTTGCATCTTTTGAATCGGATAATGAAAGTTGATCAACTGGTATGATTCCATATTGATTTAATGCATCAAAAATAGGCTTAACATCTATTTGATCAAGTTTCTCAATTTCCTATCCCTCTTAAAACACGAAGGCAACATGTTGGGCTCAACCCTCGTGGGAGCCACATTTTACTCCATATGCTATAATCAGTTGAAAAAAAATAGTAACAAATTTATGTACTATATCTGCACAAAGAGAAAACATGTTAGATAAACAGAGCATATGATAGATGTGTTTGATAACTCTTTTTCTTTCTTGGACATCTATGATATGCTAGCTATTTTAATGTTTATAAGGATCATATTATATGTTTATAGATGTTTTCCTATGTACTGATTGGTGATCCTTCATTGCTCTAACCAACTTCTTCTCACAAATGTAGGGAAACTTGGAGTAACAGGGGCAAGTGACAACTAGAGGCTAGATGGGCAGGAGGGTAAAGCTAATGCAAGGGAACTCAACCAAGATTCGTCATTTAGAATGATGGGTCCCCCTTCTTTACATATGCATTTCTTTTTATATGTAAATGTATACTTTTTTCTTTATATGCATAAAAATAGTCAGTCCCTCGGCTTGTGAGGGACACTATACACTTATGGTTATCAATAAAGACTACCTTTGCAATAAATGTTAACTCTCTTTTCTATTGTATGCAATTCCCTTAATCAAATAATGCAGTTTTTTTATACTCTCTTTTATGCACATGGATGAAACTTAGCAGAAAATGATATGCACCTTTTATTGTTTAAATGCAAACACAATCATAAATCTACTTGATTTAGTTGGAAGCAAAATCAGGTAAAAATAATTATCTTGTTATTTAATCATATGAGTTAAATAATTAAATTACTTACTCTATAATCATATGAGTTATTTAAGAGGCGTGATATATTTAACTAGTTAAATTGAAATAAAATATATTATTTAATTTACTTACTCTATAATCATATGAGTTATTTAAGAGGCATGATATATTTAACCAATTAAATTGAAATAAAACATATTAAATTAATAAATGGAAGCAAAAAAGAAGCATTTTTAGAAGAAAAAAAGGAAGCAACAATGGAAGCCAAACTAGAAGCAATCTTGGAAGCAAAACTCGGCATTATCTAGAAAGAAAAAACAAAAGCAATTCAAGTAGCAAACAAAGAAGTAATAATGGAAGCAATTTTAGAAGCAACAAAAGATGCAATAATAGAAGCCATATTAGAAGCAACAAAAGATGCAAAAATGGAAGCAAAGCTAGATGCAAGAAGTGATGTTATATTGGAAGAAAAATTGGAAGTAAAATTGGAAAAAAAATTGGAAGCAAAACTGGAAGCAAAATTGGAATCAAAACCGGAAGCAAACCTGGAAGCAAAACTGGAAGCAAAACCAGAAGCAAACCTGGAAGCAAAACTGGAAGCAAAATTGGAAGCAAATGTGGAAGCAACACAAGAAGAAAAACTAGAAGCAAAATTGGAAGCCGAATTGGAAGCAACAAAAGTCGGCGCTAAATTCGGCGCTACATCCGACGCTGAAGTGAGCATACTATTTTGCACCAATAGAAGTGCCCAATTCATGAAATCAAATGCACTAAAATCTGGTGCTATTTTAGGTGCTAATTGCTTGTTTTGTTGTAGTGATTGTTTCACACTTTTGGCCATCTTATCAACACAAGTGAATTTAAGCATTTCCAACTAAATACCAATTTGGGTCAAACATATGGTCTAGCTAGATTTATTCTAGCTAACTTAGATATGGACCACAACTTTTCCAACTAGAAGTGTCCACTACATGCATATTTTGCACCACTTTAGGATCGATTTACAAAAAAATAAAAATATTTGAAAGACTTGATGTTTACTCCTATTCTTGTAAATTATATTTTAAAATATTTATAAATACTCTTTTGTAGATCAATAAGTGTAGTTTTGAAAAATATAATTATTTTAATAATTAGGTATTGTTTATATATTTTTTATTTTTACTAAAAAGTATGTCATCAACACCAAAATATAAGGTTGATTATTTTGTCAAGAAAAAATATTTTTTAAAATTTTGAAAAAAATGGTGCACTAGAGAAAAGATTGTATGTCAAGATGATATATATATATATAAAATTTTAGTGCACACAAATTTTCATATTAATTTTAAAATATATATTTGTCAAAATGGGATAAAAATAAATCCATGCACTAAAGTTTCAAGTTATAAATTTTATATATAAAAAAATAAAGGAAAAAATTACTATATAAAGAATGGCATCCCCATATAACTTCAATTTTTAGCATTTTATCAACAACTAAATTATAGTTTCTACTTTATAGAAAACCATATTCAAATAATTTTTTTACTTTAAAAGAAATACAAACATAAAATATATACTAAAAATTATGCATTCCATTAGTTTACATAATTTCAAAATTCAAAACATATATTTTACTTTTTAGTGATTCAAGTTCAAAAGTTAGATTAGTATTGGTTGTTTCCTTTGTAAAAGTGTGAAAAAACTTTGTACTTTTATCCAAAAGAAAGAATACAACTAAACTCTTAAATCTTCCCTTCCACTTACATGTCTTTAGCATAAGCCACTCTTTTTTTGCACTCTCATGCATAAAATGTTGATGTCATGTTTTCACAAAATCCCTCTTGATGCATCTAGTTTGCCACTTATCATTTCATGACCAAAGTATCATTCTTCTCTTTGTAACATCATAATTCTTCGGTGGTAAGTGAGAGGTGAATAAAATTTCATCTGTAAACACATAAGAAATAACTAAACATGTGGTTATTGGTTGGAGAGCATTACCAAATGTGTAGTTTTCTTGTAATTGTTAAATGGGCCTCCAACTCCAAAGTCCTCCCTCCTCTTGTAGGGGCCTTGTAAATACATCCATTTCATGTTTTTCCATGTCATTCCCTCTCTCAAAATCCTTCAAAAACTCATCCATTGCTATTATAATGAAATTTTCAACATGTATTTTAACCTAGTGATAGATTTCCAAGGACCTAATTTTCTTTTCCTCAACTACACTTATCACTTCTTCATCCATACATTTATATTCCATATCTTCATTTTAGTTTCATGTACCATGATATTAGTGTAAATGTGTTCTTTATACATCCAATTAGTTAATCTCCTTTTCTAGGTTAGACCTATTCACACTTTTCTTAAGTTTACTTAGAGGGTATTATCTCATTTGTGTCACTTCGTAGAGACTATATACATGTCCCAAGTGTTCAAATATGTTTCACACTCTTGGAAGGATAGTCAATTGTATTCCTACCTTCCTCCACCTTGTCATACTTATACACATACTCATTGTATATTTTTTATTCACTTTTATGACAAATTTTGGCTTGGTGTGCTCATAATTCATTTTTTGAAGTTATCTTGGATTTTCCAATCAAATATTAGTTGCTTCAACATGGTATTAGAGCCATGAATCATATGCCCCTTCCCAAATTTTGGTGAATCCTACATTCATCCTTATCATTAGAGAATCATGAATCCAAATATACATCATTATTAAGTATAGAAGACTCAAGAAATAAAAGATGGCCTTCCATTTTATCAAATTTGGTGATAATGAACTTTTGCAATTTTTTTGCCTCATGTATTAGATGATCATACCTTATGTCACAAAAATCCATACGTGTACACATTTTTTTGGAAAAAAGGAAAAAACAATGTAGAGAGAGCCCTTGGATCTATTATCCTCTACAAATTTTTTTATCATGATTCGTCTATGTGGATTTTTTCCCAACTTTTATTCAATCCAAGGTTCTTTTTTTTGGCATCTATTTTTTACAAGTGTCACCAAGGGTTTTCTTCTCATCATATATGTGTATAAACCACCGATCATTCTCTTGATAGATTAGGATTTTTTTTTTTTTTTTGTTTTGATACCATCAATGGCCATGTTGAGATGATGTTTCACCTTATTTGAACTCCCTCATTAGTTAAGACTAACCATTTGACCATATACAAAAATGCATTGATGATTATGATTAAAGATCTAGATAAAAAGATCTTAGCAAGGAAATATTGCACAATTCTTTGATATATGTCATTCTAACTTATCCTATGCCAATTGAAATTGTGACAAATTATTTTTAAAGTATGATTGTAGAGGTGATCCGCTACTACATTTACAATAATTCCAATTATGCGTGTCCTTTATTTTTATGAAGATCAATTTCCTATTAGATTCTTCTAAAAGTTTAAGTAGTCATACAATGATATGACATTTTATTCATTATCACATGTTTCAATCACTTCTTTCATAGAACATTTTTGTTATAAAATCAAAACCTAAAGATTTGTTGTTAACTTCATTCATGATAAGAAAAAAACTCAAGAACCAATTGAAAATTATATATTATGATTTCAAATGTTAGTTATGTTAGGGTTCTCATGATTTTTCTGAAAAATCATCTATCTTGTGTTTTTCCCTTCTCTCCCTCCAACATCACATTGAAAATATTAGCATCCTTTATCAAAATCCTAAAGAATCTTCTATGTGTTGTTCTTTTGTTTTCTAATGGTCTACTGTAATATATTGGCCCACACTTCTAGGTTTTGAAATCCCTTAGAACAAACTCTAACAAGTGATGTATAGCATGTGTCAAGTTTTGGTTCAGTTCACTAACCATATAAAACATCGATCATTAAGGAAGTTGAGTTCATGTATTTAGCTCAAATATTTGGGGGTGCAGGGACTAGTTTATTTTGTGGTTTTCAAGGTCTTTGTTCAAAGCCTTTGTTCATTGGAATTCTACCCCCCTTCATAATTCTTGACCTTTGCCCGAAATATAAAGGAGATTGTGTATTTCATGTGTCAGCTTTTGGGGTGGTTCACAAACCTCTTCCCAGTGCCGACATAGCAAGAATGATGTGTTTCAAGTGTTTTTAATGGTTTTGAAACAATTCCAAGGTCTAAAAAGGTTAGGATTTCACTGAAAATGGCAACCGATTGAAAGGTTTGTAACTATTTGAAATCACCGACACATGAAGGGAGGAGCTTTAAGTACTTGACAATGAGAGTCTTCTTCATGTCTCATCCCTTTGTTGAGCCCCAAAATGTAATGGCATGATCCTTATCCAACCACCCCTATCTAATTGCCATTATTGCAGGTCTTCTCCCAACTACTTAATACTTCCTCAATTTTCCTCAACATTTGGGGCATCCATTTCAACAAGAATGCATATGTGCCATTATAGACATTAGGGAAAGTTCCCATCCATGTTAAAAAGATGTTTTGGGTTATTTTAGGGATTTGATATGCGTAACTATAATACAATAGAACATAGAGGCAAGTTAGAGGTTCATTCTTGAAGGGTAAAATTAGTTCTTGGTCTAGATACAAAGACGTAGAAGCAGTTCCTAACCAATAAGATATTATGTGCAAATATATTATCAAATTTATTTCTCTATAGATGTATGAACAAATTTAGAAACATATTTAGTTTGGTAGATATTTTTTCTCATTGCACTTGATGTTGTAAGTGTAAATATTATTTGGTGAATGAGATAATATTATAAACCTATCGCAACTACTTGTAATGGATCATTTTGTGTTTACACATGAATTTGTACAACTCATGGATTGACAACTAAGTATGTGAAACTAGTAATGTTGTATTTTGATGCTTTTGAATGCTTAGGCCAACTATTATTTGTTACACTCTCTTGCATTTCTCTCCTTGTTAGTTGTGAATTTTTAGCCCTTAGATTGACACCAATCTAGCCTACATTCTTCTAATCAACCAAAATCAAATCAAAGACAAATCACTAAAACCATTATTTCAAGATATTATCACATTAGTGCAGCCCATGGTTCCATGACAAAATAGGGTACAAACTTAGATAAATTATTATTAATTTACCTCATGGACCATGTGGATTGCCCCACCTTACACTTGTAGTAGTGTTGTTGTAATTAGCTATATAGAGGTTTTTGTATAGCTAATTATTCTTGGATCAATGCCAATGTTTGGAGTCAAATTAATAAATTAGGTTTAACTATTATTATTTTGGTTGTCCATTTTATTTATCAAATAGGTCTAGGAACACCATCTTGAATCTAAGCTAAGAGAAAAGAGTAGGAGAGAAAACCCACTATCATATAGTTGACCTTCAACCCTCCATGGTCTAAGGATGAGGAAGTTTTACTTTCATGATGACAACCCTAGCCTTGAAAGTGAAAATATGTTCTAAGAAATTGAGGTGTGGTTTTGGGACCCAAAAACTTATTAACTTGAGTTCTACCTTATAATATGAAGACCTTCAAAAAAAGTTATTGATATTTTACATTCACTTGTTAAAATGAAATTGTATAACAAGCCTCATCATTCATTTTTAGAATTTTTTTCCATGCAATATACATGTGAGTATGCTTTATTAAAATATCCTCTTTTATAACAACATATTTCTAGCACTTCTCCTTATGCTTATAAGTTAATATCATTATCGCATGTGGACAATGGGACAAAATGTATGTACTATAATGATTATCATCGTGCACAAATCAAACCAAAAAAAATATTGAGTTCACTACATTAGAGGATCCTACAAATGTTGTATTGGAGCAACTCTCATAACATAGTTTTATTTTACCTCTAGTAAATCCAATGGATGTCTAAGATTGCACTACATAATGCTAATTATTTGTCTTCTTATTATTATATACATATATATACATAAAACTCAAACATTAGATTCAAGATCTTATAGATAAAGATCATAGTTTTGAGGATTATTATTATTATTTTGTTTCGTAAGAGAGTATTGTATTAACTTGCAAAAAAATTACACATGTCACAGCAGGAACTAAACATAACTGTCACTAAAAACTACCACCATAACCTACCACTAGAAATTACCACCCAACCAAGACCTACTAGCTCAGACACACTAGACTTTGATGCACCACCAGACCCCCAAAGACAAAACCCAACTAGACAAACCCATTACCTGCAAGCATTTAAAAAACCAACATTATGTCGAGTCATAGCCACCATCATACTATAGAAAATTTCAAGAAAAGACTAAAACTAGACCACATTACCAACAAACGATTACCAACAGAAGAAAAAAGACCACCTAGCATTTACAAGAAACCGTTAGCTTTGGCGAAGGCATCAAATTCTAGAACCCAATCAAATTCGCTCATGGCCTCCAACTGCAACACCTTCTTGAGGAAATTCACCCCAACTGCCACGATCATCTTATGCCTAACCAAAGCCATACCCTTCAAGTCTAGCAAAAGAGGGTAGTACTTAATAACTTCACTCAATATTTTTAGCAGCGCTAGGTCGCATGATCACAGGGCACCAGAGCTAGGTATTTTCATGTAGATAACCTCATGCAGACCACCCAACAATTCCTCCTTGAAAATTTTGCAAACCATAGCCTTCGCTTTCGCCTTTGTCGTGCAAATGTTGAGAAGAGATGCCAAGAACCTCGAGATAATTTGTGTGTTCACCCTGAAGGTCTCATGGTAAGCCAAATGCCCCTTTTCAAGCACCATTTTCATGGCCACCATGGTCAAGGGATCGATGTTGAGCATGATTCGCTTAAGATGCTGATCAAAGACCTCACGAAAATAATTTTGTCAAACCTTACAATCTAGATGAATTGGAGTGTCCGCACCAAAGCAAATTAGTGTGTCTGTCGACATATGCACAATAAATTTTGAACACTCCTCCATTAGCTTCCACCAGACACCAAAAACTAGAGAGAAAGCAAGAGAGAAGAGAAGCAGGTTACTTCGACATAGCTACCTTCATGAATAAAATGCAATTAACCCACAATCACCACCTGATTTATCACATTGTACAAAGCATGTGTGCCACCATAGGAACCACACACTGATGCCATTCAGATGAGAGAGTACTGGAAGAAATGAGGTAATCTACCATGACAATACATTTTGGAATCCGAGCATATCGCCATGGGTATGAAACCATTAATTGTCATAATATCTCCCAACTCACAGTGGTACGAATAGAAAGAATGCAGTTCTTTGGAAATCGCTAAAAGCCCCCACTGATGGGCACTATCTATGCCGGTGACAATTTGCACTGGTAGGCATCGATGCCCATCCATGCTCTGCAACCGTTTCGTCCTTTCCTGAGGCAACAAATAAACCATAAAAATTTGTGCCCGCCTTGTGTCCGTTAGAAGAAGCCCGTATTTGTCAGGGCATTGTTAGTACAGACAATAGTATTTTTTTATTATATTTTTTTAAACATTAAAAAAAAATTGAAGTTATTTTTTTCATACGATTTATATTTTCATAGTATATTTTTATAATATAAATATAATATAAAATATATATTAAAAAATAATATAAATATATTGTTTTTATACTATTTTTTAATATATATTTTATATTATATAAAAACGAGGGCTTTTATATATAATATAAATTATATATTAAAAAATGATATAAAAATATTATATTATATTTATATAATATATAATAAATTTATATATTTTATATATTATTTTTTAATAAATATTTTATATTATATATAATATTTTTATATTATTAAGAAAATAGAAAATGTTTAAAAAAAATAGTGAATTAGGTATCTCTACTAGTTTTATAAATGTTTAAGTAGCAAAATTTGGAGTTATGCCTTGAGTTTTAAAATTTGAAGTTTTAAAAGTTTGAAACATTTTTTCCATTAAAATTTGATTAAATTTTTAATAAATTTAGAAAAACTAAATTAAAAATTTAATAGGTAGTAAATAAATTTAAATTAACATTTTACTATATAATTAGAGTATATATAGTAAAGTGTAAACTATTTTAAAGTGTAAATTTAATGATAAGTAAATAAATTTAAATAGATTATATATATAGTAAAGTGTAAAGTAAAATTGTTAATTTAAATTTTAATGATTTTTTTTTAAAAATAGTTTACACTTTACTATATATCCTCTAATTATATAGTAAAATGTTAATTTAAATTTATTTACTACCTATTAAATTTTTAATTTAGTTTTTCTAAATTTATTAAAAATTTACTATCAAATTTTAATGGAAAAAATGTTTCAAACTTTTAAAACTTCAAATTTTAAAACTCAAGGCATAACTCCAAATTTTGCTACTTAAACATCTAAAAAACTAGTAAAGATACCTAATTCACTATTTTTTTAAAACATTTTCTCATTTTCTTAATGATATAAAATATATATTAAAAAATAATATATAAAATATATAAATTTATTATATATTATATAAATATAATATAATATTTTTATATCATTTTTTAATATATAATTTATATTATATATAAAAGCTCTCATTTTTATATAATATAAAATATATATTAAAAAATAGTATGAAAACAATATATTTATACTATTTTTTAATATATATTTATATTATAAAAATATACTATGAAAATATAAATCGTATGAAAAAAATAACTTCAATTTTTTTTTAATGTTTAAAAAAAAATTCATAAAAAAATACTATTGTCTGTATACCTAACAGTCTGACAAATACGGGCTTCTTCTGACAGACACAGGGCGGGCACAAATTTTTATGGTTTATTTGTTGCCTCAGAAAAGGACGAAATAGTTGCAGAGCATGGATGGGCATCGATGCCTATCGGTGCAAATTGTCACCAGCATAGACAGTGCCCCACTGATGAGGTAGCCAATTTTCCCACCAACATCATCCACTCCCACTCAAAAACAGACTTTCCACAATCCATGTTGAAAGTTGCCTACCCAATTGCCCATTTGGATTATTATATTAACTTGAATGATGATGATCCTTATAATGTTAGTTATATCTAATAGACTATATATTAGCTTTGTTAAGCATCACACACAATATGCCAAGGTTATACATAATAATAAAGATAAATCACATAATACAACATCCAAAATAATTAGATTTCAAAGCATGCATCATATTTATATCACACTCTTGATCAAGAGGGCACAATTCCTAATGACGTGGAAAGTCCCATGGGAATTATTGGCTTTAGTGATACAGTTTCATACCATATTATAAACACATGTAATGGGGATGACTTAATTTATTTTCTAGGTCTTCACTAATATCACTTACTACTTACCAAAATTAATGTTTGTTACTTTCTTTTCTTGGCTTGTGTTTATGTTTCCATATACCTAGTTAGCATGTAGATGATGTGAATGCACATTTGGTGCTGCATTATAACACAAGTGACTTTGGAGATGGGTTGTTCATGCCACTTATTCCTTGTGTTTTGTATCATTTCAATTTTGATATTTTCTTACAAAATATTTTTTGTGCATCTCCTATTCTCATTTCACCTTTTATATTATGCTTCATGCTTTTTCTTTCTTACTTGGGGGTATCTTCCTTTTTTATTCTCTCATGGTTATCTCTTATGATTCTCTATGTCCATAATTTATCTCTTATTATTTTTTATGTGTCATGTTTATATCCAATGTTTGTCTGTGTTTCCTTGTTAGATTTCTATGCATTCAAATTAGTCTTGTTTGAATCCCATATGTTCTATGTTTACCACTTTAGTTTTCACATGTGTCTATCTTGCATGGTTTCACGATGCTTCTTTGTTTCTTATGTTCCATAATTATGATGTTATATAAATGTCACGTTCCTTAATATTATTTTTCTTATCTTTATCATGACAAGCTACATTTGTAATGTGTTATAGTGCTATGCCTATAATCCTTATCATCACAGTATTCCATTTTCATGATTTCTATCATAAGCTTATGATTCCATTTACATATTACAATTACATTTTTTGATCCAAGTGTTATGTTAACATAAGTTAAATCCTACTTGTGCTTACATGATCATCGTCTCTAATGATTCAAGGCTATACATATCTTATCATTTTCATATAATGAAGGAAACATTAGGGAGCACCCTACATTTTCCTTATTACACATATTTCATGATTATCTCTAACTTATAAGTCTTTATGTATGCTTATCATATGATGATATTGTATACCATGATTTACATGCCTTGTCATGTTTTTATCTTTCTTGAGTTTCCTCCAATTCCATGCATTCATTTGTATGTGACCAATGGAGGGATCATGCATTATTACTAACTTTTCTTCATGATTTTTCTGGTAGTTCAATTTAATTGATAGTTAAACGGTCTTTTCTAGCACCGAATTGAGCTTCTTTATTGTATCCAAGTGGATCACTTTTTTGCACAGATAGAGCCCTTTGATCACTATATTTGTAGAGTTAAATATTATTTTACATCATCATAGTCATTTGACACCTTATCCACTTTGTTAGATTCCTTTCCTATTTTTTCTTGGTCAAATTTTTTATCACTTTTTGTAACAGGTGGAATCTCTTACCTTATCCTCTTTAATTTTACTATTTTTAAGGATAGTTAATTTTTTTAGCAATTTTTAGTTATTGTTTGTTTCAAATGTGTCATAGATGCTACTCATTGCATGTTTATTTTTATTTTTATAGGTTTTCAATTTACCATTTCTTGTGAGAAGAATTCAAGAATTATTTGCATACTTTATGCAAATTTGTATCCTTTTGAGTGTCTATTTTTTAAAATTTCCATGTTGACTAGTTATTTTACTTTGGCATGCATATGCCTACTAGTTCACATGCAAATCAAATTGTAAAAAATATAATGAAGAAATTATGTATTAATGCACATTTTACTTATGTTTTGGGCTTACTTTGATTAGAGTGTACTTAATGTGATGAATAGTATAAAAGTGGTATATTCTTGTATGAATTCAACTCATGACATCACCATATCTTGATCTCATTATCACTCATCCTTAGAGATTGATACTAATCCCTAGGTCCAATTTTCATCACCCTATCTATCAAATTTATATATGCAATTTTGATCCAAGTCATTTCCACATTCATAAATTTAAATCTTAAACTTTTACAATATAATTCAAACATACACCTTGTTGAATTTTTTAGTAGTAACTAGGAGTTGACCTAGCAAACTTTTTTTTTATTTGTGTGTTATGTTATCTTATAAATAGATTAATCAACTCGTTCATTTTGAAAACACCTAGTCCAATCATTGATGATAATTTTTTAGAGAATTATTGGAGCACATCATCCTAGATATATTACACTCTTGGTTCATTATTATTGAATTGGTCACATTTGGGGTCTAACTAAGGATAATATGGATAGGCTTTGATTTAGATGATTCCCAAGGGTATTTTTAGACATCACCAATCCTTAAAAATAATTAGATGTCAAAATATAAAGGCATCAAACAAATTCTATAAATAAGTTTCTTTCCATATCATTATTATTTGTTAAAGTTCAAGCCAAAATCATATATCTAATCTAGGTCATGTATACACTCATAGATTTAACCTAGACAAATTATGAGAACAATCCAATTCAATTTTTTTTATTCTTCTTCGAATACATCCAAAAATTTACAATTCTGAATTATGGTTAAAAAATTATAATAAAAATAATGGACAATAATCTATTAACCATCAAAATTGACTAAGTGTTTCATTTTTTATTTCCATATTTCAAAATTTTGTTACATGATCTATCATGACTTTAAATTAGGCTAATTAGATTTATATTGTTTATTATTTTATTTAAAGACAATTTTAGTAAACAAATCCATATTCATTATTTACACTTCTATAGAATTAATTAGATGAAATTATTTTTCTTTTTTAATTATGTGGAGTGCATTAAAAAATAAGTTGTGTTTTTAAACCTATTTCTCTTATTTTATTTGCCCAAATTTGAATGTGGTTGTGCTTAGAAGCATATTGGGGCTTAATTTTATATAAGAGGAGGGATACTTAGCTTATCTTAATAGTATTTAAGCCCTTAAAAAGAATAATTTATCAAAAACATGTTAAGCATGTAACTATGAATGCAAATTCTAATGCATTGATGAATCATTTTAGTATATGATGTTTTGAGTGCCTATGGATCCAGCTTGTCCTTTAGTGATCCTATCATTTCTAGTTGATTAAATTATGTACATATTACCTATGATTGCCTTTAAATATAATTGTATATATTTACATAATTTAAAATATTTAGCACCCATTGAGATAATGACTAGTTTTTGAAGGGTTAGCTTTGTAGTACAATATTTGAAATTTGGAAGTGGTGGAATAGGCCACATTCTGCAACTTAGTCCAAGTATTAGCTAGTCCAACATGGAAAATGACTTGTGGATGGGATAGGCATAAGTGATAAATGGCAGTGATTAGCTAATTAGTTCTAGATATGAGTATGTTTATATTCCAAATAGGTCTTACTAAGTACTATGACCATGTACTTACAATATTTGTATAAAGTGAAAAAATTGGAGGTTTAAAGTACATGATATGCAATTTTATATCATAATTATATAAATAGTTAGACAAGAAATACCAAAACAAAAATAAATTTGATAAATTTTTTTTTATTATTTCTTTTTATTTCATAAGTACTTGATTTATCAATAATTAAAATCATAATTGATTGGAAAAGAATGGGCATGGGGAAGGAATTAAACCTTAATCTTCATGAAGAGAATCATGTACCACCAAAACTTGACAAGACGACTACAACACATGATCATAACAATGAAGGCAATGCTAATATTATTGAGAAGGCTACATTTTTGTAAGGAAAATAAAATGAGAGTGCAAGATGTTCTAGCAATACTACACATGCTATAAGTTGGTCAAAGCCTTCATATCAAATCCCAAGGTAATGCTTTTGATCTGTGGTGGCAAGTTGTTCTTTTATAGAAGTAGCTAGTCATTTGAAGACAAGAAATATTATTTGCAAGGAGATATATTTTTCAAGAGAAGGCCCAATAAGGTGTTTTAGTGCCCTACTAAAATTAAAGTAGTAAATATATGTTGGAAGAATGTAATTGATGATACTATTTGGCAACACGAGCATGGCAGGTACATAATGATGTGTTGCAGTGTTGTCATTGATGTCAACATTGTAACTTATGTGAGGATTTTAGTTGAAAATCATTTTGATAAGTTCTAATAGGTTTTTGAGTTGTTAAGGAAGACACTTTTTCATAGTAGTTGGTTCGGTAAAGATAGTTGTGTGGGAAATTGACTAAGTGTCAATATTACTGATTTAGTGTATCCATGTGCTAGTTTTTGGGTTCGTAGTGGTCTGAAAATGAAGGTTTCATTATGTGCTTCTAACATCATTTTTTTGGATGTTAGATGCATCTGATTCCTAGATTTCATCATGTTTTGACAAGTGTTTTGAAAGTTATGAGTAACATAGTTCGGTCTAGAAAATTATAGTTGGTTTTTGTACAATGTGGTTGTGTGGGAGATTTCACACGTCTCTGCGGATGAGTTTTTGACTATGCACTTTTGAAGATAAGTTTCTAGATGGTGATAGAGCATGGATTCTAGTTGGAATTGATTTTTTGAGGTCCACATGTTGAGATGTGGATACACAGTTGAAGGATTTTTCTATTAGGTCTTATGCAACGCTAACCTAATATGCTTGAAGGTATGTGAAGGTTAAACAAGTACTACATCCTTATGTTCCAAGATGAGTTATAGGTCCATGTCGACCTATTGCAAGTTGTTTTGAGATTTGAATTGTGGTGCGAGATGTGTATGAAATTTTTAGAACCAACAAGTTATATTTTGGGTGTTGCATCTAATTAGGCCAACCTAATTGATGTTACACTTGATGTAGATATATAAGTTGGATTATTTTTTATGTTTTGGGTGATAGATGATGTATTTGATGCATATTATATTAGATAAGTGCAAAGTTAAGTTGTGAATGTTGAGTTGAAGATCAAAGTTATGCAAATGAAGAGCATGGTAGAGTGTTGAATTTGGATCAAATAAAAGATTTTTATTGAGCTTCAATGGAACTGTAATTCATCCATATGTAAGATGTAATTGTAATAGTTCAAAATAGGCTATAAGTCACCATCTCTCCTTTATCTTTTTCTCTATGGAAAGTGAGTTCACTTGGATAGTGATTCCACTTAGACAGTGAGTCCACCTATAGTGAGCACTTCTATAAATATACTATAACTACTTATAATATATTATGAGCTAACCCTCACCATGATTTTTCTTATTTTGGGTTTTCCATGTAAAAATCCTAGTGTTCATGTGTTATGTGATGTTGTGAATGTTTCATGCTTTCTTTCATTATTGTAGTTGAATAGACCTTGGTAATTGAATGTTTAATGTTTGAATGGTTTAAGAGAATATTTATTCACCCCCTACTTAGTATTCTAGTTGTTCAACAATTGGTATCAAAACTCGATTCCTTGGAAGGAGCTTAACTGCTTTGGGAAGATCTTGGAGGTTGAACACATGGCTGATAGGAATTTTCCTACTCCTTTAGAAGAGATTCCTACTATTGGATTCATAGAAGAAGATTGCATGCTTGACAAAGATGGAGAACTCAAAGTTTCCCTTGAAGATCTTGAAAATACTGAAGATAAAAATAGAGATCTGAAAGAAAACATCAAAGAAGCAAATGAATGCATTAGAAAATTAAGAGAAAATCAAGAAGTTCAGATAAAGGCATAAGGAAGTCAGTGAGTAGTTGAAGCAAACAAATGAAAGCATCATTAGACTTAAAATGCAAGTTGAAGTAAAGAAAAAAATTGAAGAATGCTTGAATGCAATGGTGAAAAGAAAATTAGTGGAATGTACAAGGCTTGAACAAGAAGTGGTAAATTTGATATCAGATTTGGAGAAAGCAAGGAGTCATGAAGACAAATTCAAAATGAGTGCTACAAAGCTTGATGAAATGATTGCAAATAAAAAAGGCTCTAAAGACAAAGAAGGTTTGGGATTTGAGATAGGAGAAATTTCAAAGTCAAATCAAACATCAAATACTAAAAGGAAGATTGAAGATCTAAAAAGAAAAATGGCAAGATTTGGAATCAAAGAAATGAAGCCAAAACACCACCAATCAGACAACCAAATGCACAAATGTACCCATCTTTCAATGATTTTTGTCATTCTTGCAATAAATTTGGACATAAAGCAATGGAATGTAGAAGCATAATGAATCATAATGCTCCATCATTTTTTGGTTAATGTTTTACATGCAAAAGATTTGGTCATAGAGAAAGTGAATGTAGAAATCAAATGATGAATTGCTATAACAATGGTAGAATGATTCAATCTTTCAATGGCTACTATTATACATGCTATGGGTTTGGACACAAAGATAATCAATGCAAATCTAAAATGAATGAAATGGATATTGTTCAGAAGAATGTTGTATGCTACAATTTCAGTAGACTTGGACACATTTCCAAGTTTTGCAGAAGCAAAAATATACGGAAGGATAATCCAGTAAAAAGGAATGAACTTGTGAAAAATATTGATCTGATAAAAAAGAAGGAAATGGAAAATATTTAGAGAAAGAAGGAAGAGATAGAAGACAAGGAAGAATCTGTACCATCCTCCAGTGCAGATGTTTTCTCTGAAAACTAAGCTAAGAGCTATGGCTTAGGGGGAGCTTTAATGAAAATATTTTGTCCCCCACCAAAGAAGAGGTGTTGATGCCTCAACACAAAGATATGTGATGTAGATAAACATGATTGATCTATTGGTGAAGATTGAAAAATAAAATATGATGATGAAGAAGTTTGTAGAGCTTTGGAAGTTGTCTGTGAATATAGATAAAGGGTTGCCAACTATATTTTTTGAAGCATTCAATGCAAAATTAGGTCAAATTGATGGATTATAAGTAAATTCACTAAGGAAAATTTATTTCACAAAGACATTCAAGAAGGAGTAGAGTAGTGAAGAAAGAGTTCCAATTATTCAAGGTGATTTGAGCTTTAGTGCATCAAAACCCTAGTTCGGAAAGCGAAGAAAAAGGTATTTACGAATCTATTTACCCTAGTTTTTGAAGAACTTTGTTGAAAAAATAGTTTGAATCTATTTTACAATGGCTACACCAAGGGTTATGGAAGTAACAAAGAAACCATAACCAAAAATCAAGAAGTATCCCATGAAATCCATATAAGATGACCTATTAGGCACATTTTCACACAAATTGCTTATGGGTTTTATCAATTGAGGATATTAGGATCTACATTCATGGTAGGATAGAATAATTTGATCATTCTAAGTGAGGGGATTTATGGGTTAATGAGCTTATTGGAGAAGATTTCGCTCTAAAGACAAAATTTCAAAACCTAGCCACGAAGAAACTAGAAATATGGTGATGGTTCCCTAATTTCTATTTTGATGAAAAATGGGTTAGGATGGCTTTAAACATAATCCATGACAAATTATTTTGGACTGATATGCCTCACATGATAACTAAGGAAGTGATAAGAGAGGTTACTAGGCTTTGCTCCACCAGACCAGTTCATATGCTAAAATCTATCAAGAATGAAGTGGTTATGGAGAAGACGTGTGCTACATATGATGAAAGAGCTCTAGCAGTGAATCCAATTATAAATCTAGCTATGAGTACACAACTATGAGGATTGGCTATCAAATTTACTTCACAAACATGGACAATTCAATATATACCACCTCAATCAACGTGGCATATGAGATGGTTGAGAATGGTGTTGACTACGATCTTTGTGAGTTTCTTAGGCAACAGTTGATGGATAATTTAAAGCAAACTAAGGAAAATATGTATTCAAGTATGGGACTTTGGTAGTATGTTTGAATTTTTAATTTCTAAGGAAACTACCTAAAACTTAGAATGTGACATAGATAAGAGGCAGACCTATTTCTCATCAGATTAGAGACTATATGAGTGGACTCAGAGATGGGAAGGCACATGATGATTCTCTTGCTACTTTCTTTACAATATTTCAAAGGAGAATGCATGAGAGGGAAAGAATTACAAGGAATATGGTTGAAAAATATCACAATGACATCACTCTTCTAGTATCTATAGATGAATGTAGGATGGAAGCAATGGAATCGATGATGATATGGATCCTTGCACTAAGATATGAGATCAGTGAACATGAAATTACTAGTTATGCTAACATTTTGTTGAAGGGACCAAAGGATGAAACTAAAGCAAGGTACGAGACATATGAAGAAAATTATATGGAAGTACACATGGAATAGAGGAAACCCAAGATCAAGAAGAATGCTGATAAGATGGTTGATGTGTATGCAAAATAAATGGGTATTTCAAAGGAAAGAGTGTAGTATGCAAGAGAGAGAGCTAGGGCAGATTTAAGTGTTGTAGAAGCATCCAAAAGAACAAGAAGATCAGGTAGGATATCTACCACTCCTCCTTATGTTCAGAAGTCTTCTGGGACAAGGTGGCTCATTAGAGAAAAGAGGAAGACTACTGAAAACCCTTCGATAAGGGAGATATCCCCTCTAGTAGTTAAAAAAAAAAGGGACAAGAAAAAGAAAGGTGTTACTATTGCACCACTTACTGCCCCAACCAAAAGAAGAGTTAAGAAGAAAGCTATGAGAGAGAAGGGTATAGGTATTAATGTTGTAGAAGAAGAAGAATTGGAAGAATAGGGACCACTATTGGTCCAAAGAAGAAGCGATGCTTCACAAGGTGAAGCTATCTCCAAAAGAAGAAGATTTGATGTTGTTGACACTGAGAGTGAAGAGGAGATAGAGAAAGAAAAAGAAGCATTCAAGATACATATGAGGGAAAAGAATAAGGAAGACAAGAAGGATTCTCTAGAGAATAAAAATAAAGTACACACAAAGAAAACTCTGGTATAAGGCAAAGAACAAAAACAAAACGAACCGGTAAGGCCTCATTCCCCATGAAATTAGAGGCACTATTTAACAATATTTTACAAAATGAAATGTTGGGAGAAACCACAACTTGTAAAAAGATGTAGATGAGGTGGATAAGGCCACCATCATTGAGGTTATTATGAAATATATTTTTGTCCTTGAGGTGGACATGAGAAACATCAAGAAACACATTCTTGAAGATTTGTGAAACATCTTGTTAGAAAGAAGACAAGAAGTTATAGAAAAGGAAGCAAGGCTCAAGGAATAAGATTTGGAAAGAGTAAGTGCTCCTCTATCTAAGGATGATAGAGCCACATTGGCCACTGTATTTAGAAAAGAGGTGAGAATAAAGAAAAGGGTAACAACCATTATGTGAAAAGATAAAGATGATCTTGAAAGAATCCAGAAGGAAAGTAATGACAAAGCAGAGGAGATTGCACAAAAGCTAGGAATGATACCAACAAATGAAGAAGAAATGAATGTGGAAACTAATGTTTTGGAACCAAATGTAGAAGAAGAGATGTAGATAGATGATGCTCAACATGAGCATAACATAAATGAAGGAGCTGCATTAGAAAACACTCCTATAGAAGTGGAGGACATGACATAAAAGGTTGTTGAATAAGCAATGATTAGAGAAGACATTGCAAAGGAAAATATCATCACTCCTTCGACGCAAGAATAAGTTACTCCTTCGATTATCAAGGAAAACCCTACTGAGGAGATGATACACACAAAGATGATAATGAAGAGAATGTTGATGAGGAGAAATAATAAGAGCATGAGAAGGAAAGTGAAGACAAGACTGAGGATGCATCTGGAGATGCACAAATAGAAAAAGAAAAATTGTAATGCCCCACCTTGCAACCCTAAGGGAAGTTGTAATTAACAACTTAAGCGAACCAATTTTTTTTTTATAAAGTATAGTTAACATACACATTCACTTACTAATTAACAACAACCTCTAAGGCTACAAGGTTAGGATTACTTAAACCCACACATACATATTACATAAACCATAGCAATAAATACTTTATGAAATAAACATCATACATCATAAGAATATCACATAACATAACAAGATGAACATCCAAGATACAATTTCATAACATTAACTTAATCCAATAGTTGCATCACTCATTCCTAGAATGAGACAATAGTACAAAAGTATAACAATTACATAATCTCACCTCATAAACATAAGAGGGATATAATAATTTATGCAAATAGAAATATTACAATGCAAGAAAATACAATAGAACCGCGAGCTGTCCATCTGGATGTCTCGCCACCAAGAACTGAAGATCAAGGGGGACCCAACGATTTTGGTGCATGTTCCACCCAACCAATGTGGTACCCGAAGGCCCACCCCCCATGCTAGGAGATAGTAACTACATAACATGATCAAGATACTACTACCTCTAACCAAAGGCAGACTCAAACTAACTCATATTGAAATATCCAAGCAAATGCAATAAACAAGTACAACTCTCATATCACTGACATAGGTCACATTGCTTCCAGACATAAAATAGACCAATTATGTTCAAAGAACCATACACGTATATAAATACCAATCACCAAGGGAATCTCAAGAGCATACACCTAAGAATCATAACCACTCCATCCCAAGGGAAAAAACAAGTATAAGAACTCACTCCAATATTTGGAGGCAATAAAACACATAGTCCACTCCTTTCCCAGGAGGCAACAAGATGAAACCACCTAACAAGGTCACTCCATACAAGGAGACACAGATCCCATAATCCGCTCCTAAAGCAAGGAGGTGCAAATATCCCTGTTCATGAAAACTGGGTAATAATAAAAAATACACCATGCACTACACAAGGGAAGAACAACTAGTTGACATAAAGATTCGACAACCCTCATTCACTAAGTTCTTCTGGAAGTCTTATAATTTAGGACTAACACTAAATCTCAAACCCACAATGCAACTTGACGACATAGCAACAAAAACATTCAAGTCATAAATCAAATCTAATATTTGGATTTCCTAAATCCATACTCATTCAATAGGTAGTGTTGACAAAGTCAAAGACATGATAACTAGATCATCTGAAATAATCATAACCCCTATTTCCTCTTTCATTATTGGGAATCTAAAACATTTAAACTTACTTCTCTTTACTGAATATAGAGAATTAAATCATTCAAGATAATCATGAGGAAGTTACTACTTTTGGATATACTAAATCCATATCTCTTTCATATTTCATTCACAATGAATTAATTGCTCTAATGGAAAGAAAACAAATTAGGATAACTACTTGCCTCATCAATATAAACAACTTCTTAATTTACTTTTAAATCGACACAAAATTATGCAAGTAAACTCTTTCCATATCCTAACCAAATCTTACATTTCATTCAATTTCCTATTTAGAACATGCAATCACTTTAACATAATAAAATATCGTTTCTCTACCCATTTACCCATATACACTAATCAATTCATTTTAAATCTCTATTCAATAATATATTGCATGCATCTTATTAAAATAAAATACGATAATGAATTTACACTTAATATATATATATATATGCTCCATATTATATAGACACCAAATATATATATTAATAAATTTAATTACATATATTCCTTAATATTCCATTCACAATGATTAAATTGCTCTATGAAAATAAATAAAACATAATAAATATTTGTCTTTTCAAATATATTCATTTCCTAGATTTACTTCCAATACAACATAAACTATTGCCATTACTATATTCTATTTCTATCCAAAACTTATATCTTTTCAATTCTCTATTCAAAACATGCCATTTTATCAATGTATAAAAAATAACTTTTGACTTTTCTATTTAACCATGCATTCATTTAAATCTCATTAATTAAACAAACATTCAAATATAAATACTTCTACAATTCTTCAATATGTTTAAATATCCCTTTTTTCTTAACAATTCGACTATGCATTCAAAAACCAACACAAGAACACATCTAATTGGATTTCTTTCATTTTCTAGCTAACTCATATAATTCAATCAATTTTCTATCTAAACATGAAATTTATAAAATATCTCTTTCCTTATCTTTAAAATCTCTATTCACAATAATATAAAACTATTTCTCTTTCAAAATAATTGAAATAGTTAAACAAGTGTCATCAGTTTACAATTATAAGAGGTATTAATTCAATGTTTTCTTTAAAAACCAACTTAAGTCCTCTACAAGGAATTCTTTCAATTTTCTAATTTACACCACACGTCTATTTCAAAATAAATATATTTTAATGAAATTATATTTAATAAATATATTTATCTAAATATTTTAATTAACTCATTCAGAACAATTCTCATTTACTACCATTTCTCATTGAACATTAAACCAAATAAATTATTACAAATATTCTCAATAGCAACCACTCATATAATATTTACATTAAATATACATCCATATATTCAACCCATTCTCAAAGCATAAACACGAAGACATAATCATTGAAGGCAATAGAAGAAACTACATTTGGATACTCTAAATCCATTTCTCATTTCATTACATAATTCATTATATCGATAAAACTGAATTAAGAACTCATCTTTTCAAATAGGCGAGAAATTACACTAATATTTAATTCTCTAATTATTTTTAACAAAATAAGTATTTTCAACTATAACTCAAAACATTTCATTTTAAATTAAATAACCAATTGCCCTTGCAAATTAAATCATTATAAAATTAATCAAATTAACATTTGGTCTCTTCCATAACTTATTGTGTTAAAATAAGATCAATATTTGGATTATAACCCAATATCATATATATATTTTTTCAATTAAATCAAATTAATAATTGGACCTTTTACACATAAATTTAAATTCCATAATTAAATTTTAAATTATGCATTCTTTAAATCAAATATTTAACTCCTTCAATTTAACTTTAACATGTCATTTTAAAATAAACAATAATTTCCCCATACGTTTATAATTTTAATTCCACTAATCTAAAATACAAATTTTATTTAAAATAATATAAATAAATATAATACTTTAATATTATAAATTATAATATAAAATATTATTAAATAATATTTTAATATTATAATAACAATACATAAAATATTAATATTTATAAATATCAATTTATTATTATTTTATTATTAGAGCAGCCATGGGAAAATAACTTAACAACAGTCTCGTGTTTCAAGCATAACTCAAAAACTACGATCTAGGTATTTGCGATTTTTGGACAGGGATAAAAAAATTCCAAGATGCAGAAACCCTTTAAATTTCCTAACAATCCAGTTTGTGAAAGTGGAGTTATATGCGACGCAACCAGACCATTTTACCTTGAAAAATATAACTACCTGCGGTTATTAAAATCTGATTTTTTTAATAATAAACAGAAGGTTTCATTTTCTAAAAACATTCTAAAAAACATTGTTCAATCTCTATGTTTGAATCCAAAACAAAATAATCGATTTCCTCAAACAAATTAAATTCAACTAAGGTTTTCACAATTTTCACTCAAGAATTTTCATAAAGCAAAAGCTGCAAATTTATTTGATTCTTTTCTTCTAACAACAAATTTATTTTCTAAAACAGATTTAACAAACAAATCTTTAATCACTACTATTTAAAAAAAAACAATCAAGAACAATAAAACACAAAGAGGAAAACCTGGTACAAGAAGCTACAGGAAGAGATGAATTTCTGCTGCAAGCCTCCTCCAAAAATTTCCTGAATTTTCTTCAATCCTCCAATGAATCCAATCCAAAACCCAACAAATGCAAACAATCTTTCCTCCAATCAATTCTACAATCAAACTTTCTTCAAACCCTTCCTTTGTGCAAATTTTTCCAAAATTTCTTTTCTGTTGTAAAAAATGAATTTTTCTAAAAAAATTTCTGCCCTAAAATTAAAACATGTATTCTTTATAAATCAAAAATACCTAATGCAACCCTAATTCACATTACATGCAAATTAGATATTAATTTCAATTTCAATTTTTACAACTCTAATTCACATTGCATGCAAATTAGATATTAATTTCAATTTCAATTTTCAAAAACCCACTTTCAATTTAGAATGCAATTTCAAAAATAAATTAATTTTCAAAGTTGAAACTCATTTCCCAAGTAAACATTTAATTACAATTTCTAATTTAATTCCCACAAGCTGAAATTAATTTCCAAAATTAATATTAATTATTTGATTTCCTTTCATTCTCTTGCATCACGTTTAATTAATTAATTTAATTATTTAATAACTAAATTCAACCCCCTTGGATTAAATATAATTAATTAAATAAATTAAATATAATTAATTAATTTTAAATATAAACTTTTATCTACATTGCATTATTTAAATTAAACAATCATCAACATGATTTAAATGCAATTATTCTAAATATCTATTTCCAAATCAAGAATCCTTCATAATTAAATAACATTAAAGCAAGGCAATGAATGACTCGACACATACCACTGATGACACACTATGGCTAGGGTGTAGACTTGACACAAGTTACCTAGCTACTATCTCCCGTTCAACTTAACCGTTGGATCGACACGCTCAAACCTGTGAAACCAGGTGGAGTCGATGCCATGTACCTACAATCCTACAACCAAGTAAACATCATACAATATATCCAGCATATAATACACACCGTGAAGAAGGAATTACGGATTCGCAGGGCGCTTGCAAGCGAGTGATGCGAACCCGTCTTCTTCACCAATACACTCATCGAAACTGACACTTCCATCATAATTCAATAATCTCATAATAACATCACATGATAACTTTACAACATCATTAATCCATTAAAACATGAGAAACACTAATTAGGTCAACACATCACACAATAATAGTTGTCGCTCAATAGTAGTGATCAAAACATCATAACAAAATGTATCCAGTATCAAAGTAACTACAACCACACATAGCATAAAGCAAACCGAACAAGAGGCAAAACAGAGGGGTATTACAAAAACCAACAGACTTCAGAAGTGTTGAAGAAAAAGGAAAGGTTGTAAAAATAACTAAGGTTTTAGGTGAATCATCCAGATATTTCGAAGATTCTTTGAAAAATCTTGTAAGTATGAAACCCAAATTTCAACCAGTTGTGTCTTCATAACTACTGCAATTTCTAATGCATCAAGGAAATATTGAGTTGGATAAAATCTCTCCCATCCACAAGCTATAACTAGGAGATATGTTTCATGCATCTGCGAGAAAAGAGATCATTGAAACACATCAGAAGATCGATGAACTAATGGAAGAAGAAGTGAAATCACTTTAAGAGGAAATACCTGGTGTGAATATAGACACATCTCTATCCGGTATGGAGAACCTAAAACTGCTAATTTATTCTTTTAAGGTATATGCATTTGGATAAAAGGAAGAAGTAGAGAAAGATGTTGAGAAAAGGATAAATGATAAGAGGATGCTTGAAATGACTGAGAAATGTGCCATTGCACATACAAAATTTTTAGACTTGTTGAAAGATGTTGAAGGATGTTTTGATGAGGCGATGGTTGTATACCAGTATAGCATGAAGTGGCCCAGAGCCACACAATGCATAAGGAAGGAAGTAGACTCTATTGAGTCTTAAATTAATACTACCTCAAGTGCTTATGATTTGGAACTCGACCTAACTAGTTTAACAAGAAACACAATAGAAGATCTACATAAAAAATTATTTCAATTGCAAGCACAGAAAGAGCACATTATTCTACAGTTTGGAGAATTAAGGGATCTTGTTAATCCTAAATTATGAATTGTCTCAAAATCTCTCTTGAGTGTGGATAAAGGTAAATAGATGAATCTCGTACCTACTACTCCGAAAGAGGGAGAAGAGTTATTGCTTGAGTTTGAAACACAAATTGGATTACTTGTGGAAGCCAGGAGAGAATGGGAAGATGGAAAGTAAGCTTGGCAAACACATTTGCAAAAGTTGCAGGCATCAACCACCTTTGTTTGAATTATTTCTTATGATCCTTTTTATCCATTTCTTGTATTTCAATTTAGATTCTTTGTACATATGCAGACTTTACAGTAATGTTTCCACTATATATTTTGGGTTTTTGTTTCAGTATATGAGTCAGGGGGCTTCAATCTATTCTTTTTAGTTTGTATATATGCCTACATTTCTCAAGGGGAGCTCTAGTGAAAGTTAGAATAGTTTGTATAGGCACCCTTTGTATTTGATGTCAAAGGGGGGGAATATTTTTGGAGATTGTTGGAAGAATGCCATTGATGATGTTGTTTTGGAAACATGAGCATGGAAGATACATAATGATGTGTTGCTATGTTGCCATTGATACCAACATTATGAATTATGTGAAGATTTTAGTTGCAGATCATTTTGATCAGTTCTAACAGGTTTTTGAGTTGTTAAAGAAGATATTTTTGCATAGTGGTTTGGTCTGGTAAAGATAGTTGTCTGGGAAATTGACTAAGTGCCAATACTATTGATTTAGTGTAATAGTGCGCCAATTTTTGGGTCCACATCGGTCCCCAAATGAAGGTTTTATTTTGTGCTTCTAACATCATTTTTTCGGATGTTAGATGTATTTGATTCCAAGATTTCATCATGTTCTGACAAGTGGTTTGAAAGTTATGAGTAAAAAAGTTGGGCTTGGAAAATTACAATTATTTTTTGTATAGTGTAGTTGTGTGGGAGATTCTGCACGTCTCTGTGGATGAGTTTTTGACTATGTTCTTTTGAATATAAGTTTTTGGATGGCAATAGAGCATGTATTCTAGTTGGCATTGATTTTTTGAGGTCCACATGTCAAGATGTGGATACACAATTGAAGGATTTTTCTATTAGGTCTTATAAGACACCAACTTAATATGCTTGAAAGTATATGAAGGTTAAATAAGTATTATGGTCTTATGTGTGATCAATTATAGGTCCATGCTGACCTATTACAAGTTGTTTTGAGATTTGAATTGTGGTGTGAAATGTACATGAAATTTTTGGAGCCGACAAGTTATATTTTGGGTATTGCATCTAATTAGGTCAACCTAATTGATGTTACACTTGATGCAAATATATAAGTTGGATTGTTTTTAATATTTTGAGTGATAGATGATGTATGTGATGCAAATTTGATCAAAGCAGTGAGAAGTTAAGTTGTGAATGTTGAGTTGAAGATCGGAGTTGTGCAAATGAAGAGCATGAAAGAGTGTTAAATTTGAATTAGATAAAGATTATTATTATTGAACTTTAATGGAATTGTAATTCATGCATATGTAAGATGCAATTGTAACAGTTCAAAATAGGTTGTGAGCCACCATCTCTCTTCTATCTTTTTCTCTGTGGATAGTGAGTCCACATGGAAGTGAGTCCACCTGCAGTGAGCACTTCTAAATGGTTTAAGAGAATATTGATTCACCCCCCTCTTAGTATTCTGGGTGTTCAAAAATATAACCATCTTTGAAATGGTTGATGATGAAATAGTAGAAATGAAATGTTGACTAGAAAAATCCTTGATAGGAAAATTCGAGACCTTATGGCCTAGCATTCTACATTGAATGATTAAGTGATTTATATGTGACAACCACATTTGGAAGAAACTATGGGCACATATATCCTTGTGCTAAATGGTTTTTTATTATAATATTTTATATGAAGGAAAATCACAACAATATTTTAGAAATGGATCCTTAGATATAGAAGATGACTCCTCTATTTTAAAGCCCTGGGCTTTATATTTAAATCACTCATATTTTTTAAAATTATCCTTTGTTTGGGTAAGAATGCAAAACCTTCCTATAAATTTTTAGTTATGCTCAACTCTATAAAAATATAGGGAAATTTATGTTATTATTAGAAATACGCAAGCATGTGTTCACCTCTACAATGAAGCTATTAGTGGAAATGGCGAGCTATCAAAAGTTTTACAATAGGTATACAAATGGGAAGATTACTTTGGAAACAAACTTGATTATGGAAATATAGTGTTTCTCTATTATAACTACTATGGGACTAGTAATGTAGCAATGGAGTGTACAACAAGAAAAAAAATTAGTAGCAATCAATGGTGGAAAGGTGAAACCAAAAATTGTATTCTTGTGTGTTGCTTATTCAATCCACCTACGAACAACCATAATGAAGAGGATATAAGGCCTTTAAAAGGAGAGACAAAGATCTTTAGTAAAAGGGAGGAAGTGAGTATAGCTCTAGAAATGTAGAATGCAAAGGAGTTGGTTTTAATGTAGGAAGACATTTCTATGGAAAAAAAAGACTATATGGTGGAGAACCTAAGGAAATCCAAAAATATTTTCTTAGTTGTTGGCAAAAAAAAATAGGGAAGGGAGAAGAAGAATAGAGAAGTCATACGTAAGCTTGTAGAACTATCATATGGTATTACTAAAGATTCCCTAAATAAAGGACCTCTCAGTTTCCTTGGATGATGAATTTTTCCTTAGTAAGGAATAATAGTTCAATAGAGTAAGAGGGGGGGGATATCAAACAACACCTACAGGTCAATAACATGCTATAGTTAAAAACAAAAAAAAGCCAAGAACAAGTGATATGTATCACAAAAAATAGTGCTAAGATCACACTTCAAATAGAACAAGTAGAACAAAATAAAATTATATGTGGCTACAGTATAGTGTGGTAGGTAGGTTACTTTGGTCTCTAGTTTGTTTTGATAATTATCTCTCAATTAATTATGTTATCTTTTGACTATAATCACTTTAAAAAAAATTGATATATTGTTGTAAATTTTATTTCAAAAATAAAATCACTCATAAAACATTTTTCTATCAATTTTATAAATAATAGTTAAATTCAAATGTTAAAATCATTAAACTTTACTTAATCAGCTAAGATTTGAACTTGAAACAAGCCTCACACCTACAAACCACTATTAAGTCGCTAGAAAACAAGTTTCAACTACAATTTAATTGTAAAACAGATGTCGTTTAATGGTAAAAACCTTCAAAATATCAAGTAAAGCCTCCAAAATCTCACTTATCACACAAAAGCCAAATAAATATTGATTTGTCCACTAGATGAGAATGTTCTATTTCTATTTGCAATATTTTTTGTCAAATTGATGGACTTTCTTTTTTCATTTGCATTGCTTTATGTTTTAAATTTACATACAAATATTTCAAAATCAGACAATAAGTAATTTTTGTAAAGAAAAAATTCTAGATTTGTCTAAGTTTATTTCATTCCATTATGTAGCACTTATTATTAATTGTTAAATCCAGTCACATGCATCTAGAATTCGCAGCACATGCATTCATATGCACTCATGCACAAATATATACTCTCTAAGATATTAACATACATATATTTTTCTATAGACGTAATTCTTGCATCTCTTTTTAAATAAATATAATTTGTCTTGTCCCATACAGCTTTTAAAGCATAAATTAAAATATAATACCTAATAAGTTGATGACAAAAGGTGATAATAATGAGAACCAGTTAACTAAAAAGCAACGACTCCCAGCATGGCCCATAATATGCCCTACAAAGCTACAAAATTAAGATAAAGATGATACACTGAATGATGTAAAGCATACCGAATTAGTAATCATGAAAAAGCTTAAATTGAGTCACCGTCATGCCTACAGACAAACCGACGAAACCAGACACAGTTTGACTCTGCCTGTCTTTTATACCTCTTCTTTTAGATTACGGATCTCTGCCATGATACATACAGATAGCCCTCAGCCTACCATACAAGTCCACAACAGTGTGGAGTTTGCTTCTTGCTCTAAATTGGTATAAAGATTGAACACCAAACCAATGATGAGAGGGACCCACTTCATTTATTGCATTGAAATAATAGGGTTATGGGATAAGATAAGATAATGATATTGACATTAATGGATGGTTAAAATTGGTTTATGGAATTGAATTTCATTTTTATGATTGTTTTTGTTTTCATTATCGCTGTTTCTGCTGCTTATATTCAATTGATGTAAATGCTGTCTTGCTCTTCAGCTTGTTTGCTATTTGATTGGGCCTTTTTTCTTACTGTTGTGCTTCTGTTTTTTATTTGTCGTTGTAATTTCTTTTGTTAATCCAATAAAAAAAAAACCGAATCATATCTTTCAATGCTTCATAAGTCTTGTCATATCTATTAACTTGTTATGAGGTTACTTTTTACTTAATCTTGAAGAAGAAATACATTGAATGAAATAAGTAATTCTCTAAATGTAGAGCACTATGAAAGTGAAGTCTTTAAGATAAAGTTGGCAAAGATTAAATCTCTCCAAAGAAAAGAGCCAAGCATCTTCGAAGGTCTTTTAAGTCATGAAGATTTTTAGAGAGTTATATGAGTCTCTAAAGAGTGAAAAAAATTGGGCCACTAATCTCATAGTAAGGAGAGCATCTAAAAAAACAGTGATCCTTATTCAAACTCCATAAAACAAATATGATGCTCTCAAAGAATATGGTGATTGGTTTGTAAATGGAGGAGTTGTGGATAAACTTTGAACTATGCTAAATGGGCCCTCAAAACATGACAATTGAAGGTTAGTGTAACTTGGAGGGTGGATGATTCCAACCTCAATTGTAGTAGTGTTGAAGCTTCAAGGAAAGAGCTTCTAACCCATTGAATTGTAGGTAAACTCAACAAATTTCATCTTTGGTACCCTCATTTATTCCTCTTGTAGAAAAATCTATCACATCAATTAAAAAAATAGCAAATGAAGTTTGTCCATGCTAATGCGTATAGAGGCTAGTAGACAAAAAGCCTTGACATACCATCCAAACTAGATATCCAATTGTGCTAACTACATAGAGGATTTGAATACTTAATACACGCATATAAAGTAAATGACCAAAGCATTGGTCATCTATCCAAGTATGTGTATCATAGTTACAACTTGAAAGATCCCAAAATAACAAGTACGATAGTACAAAAATCAACAAGATAGATGACTTGAGGAATTGGTCTTTTAACATAAAAATGATTGCAAAACATGAAAGAAACCACTCTTTCAGTTCAATATTGGTTATCTTTCCTTAGGTAAGGCCACCAAGTTTTGACCCCATATAAAAGAGTAGGTGTAACAAGTGAGTGAAAGAGACAAATTTTAGTTTGGATATCTTAAAACTAAAGTTGAAAGCATTGTTTCTCAAGGGTTTTGAAGACAACATGTGTCATTCTTAATCTTTACTCAACAAATAGTGGCAAGCTAAAGTGTAGGCAAAAAGGAGACCCCTATATATACATACAAAGCAAGTATTTAAAATTCATGTGTGACAAAAAATTGTTTGGAAGTATATTTTGAAGTGTTAATTATCGTACAATGTATTTTTTCAAGATTTACATAAAGATCATGTGTGTCACAAAAGGATGCTAAGATATGGCGTATCTTTGGATACTTTCCTCTAAGTGGATTATTGAAATTTTGTCATCAATAAATAAAATAATAACAACACAAAATCTATATAACAAACAATTATCTATGCCCAAACAACTTGAAATGATCTCCTCAAGCTTAGATATATATAATTCAGAAAGTGTAGGAGAGAGTGGACAACCTTGCTTAACCCAAATGGTAACTTGAACCTCTTCTATATTCTTGATACTTATGCACACTTTGCCAATGATGGACTCATATAGTGTCATAACCAATGATATCGCCAATTTAGGAAGACCCAAAGATATAAGATTATCAATGAGAAAATGTTGAGAGATAGTGTCAAAGGACTTGTGAAAATCTATAAAGATATTTACACCCTTTTTCATATTTTTCCTTTTAAATACAAAGGGAAGTGTCTTTTAAATACAAGTTATGAAAAGAAAGTTAAAAGGTATATAAAAATAAGCGATTATAATTTTGTGCTTGATAAATATTGATTGTTGGTATAAGTGATTAGTCTATTTATATCTTTGAAATTAAGGCTGAAAATTTTAATCAAAAGGTGAAGGTCGAGACAAATAATTTCCATAATAAATTTAGAGGTCATCTCTCCAATAAATAGGTCTCCACATCATTGACCAAGTCATAATGAATATGACAAGATTTAGAGCCTTGATTTTCTCTAAAGAGACAACATAGCTTACCATTAATCTCATAGTATAATGGGTTTGTAATACAAAGTGTTCCTCTTATTATGGTTCATTGTTGCAAAGTATGCAAATATTATAATTTTTACATATTTAATTCACTAGCTTCATTCAAAGATGAAGATAGTATGTCTAAAATGGCCTTGAGGACAATTCCAACCAAATGAGAACCTAGAATGTACTTTGGACTTGAAAAATACATTCATATTCAATTTTAAGGTAATTCTAAATGTAGTGATTCATTTTTATTGATAGTGGTTCTACCAAATTCATCCAAGTTAGTTTTAAGTAATTTTTAAAAACTTTTATCCTAGTTCCTTTGTAGGTATATATCTAGTATGTGATAAGTATTGATTGAGAAGCTATTGGGAAGAAGACTTTTAGTACCGAGATAAATTGTTGCAAAGACATATAATGGATGTTCAAAAATGTGTATGTAAGAATATGAGATTTTTTGATATTACGCTCTATGAAATATGATCCTAAGTTATATTACAATGTGTATAACAACCTTTCTTATATAAGGAAAGGTGATGTAGTACCAACATCAAATGAGTGTGTCATAATTAAATGACATGACTCAGCATTAAATGACCCTAGGGCACTAATATTTAATAAAAGCTAAAAAGCTAAAATCTTGTCTAAGCATTAAATAAGCCTAGGACCTAAGTGGACTTAATATGTAAATAGGACCCCACTAAGGAAATGTACCTATTTACACCAACATGAACTACCATTTTACAATGGGTCTTAAATGATAACATTAATATGGTTGAGTGTCATCTAATGAGAAACACCACTTACACATGAGATGGATAAATATATAGAGAGAGACGTGACCTTCTACACATATAATAAACTCAACCTTTTTGAGCCTTCTCTTATCCATAAAAACACATCTTCCTTTGGCTACACATGACCCAACATGGATATTGGTCTTGAAATAACAATTAAGTAGCTTAATTTTAGTGTGTTGTTGGTATAACCGTACTTCTCTTTTAGTATTTGTTACTCACTTCTAGTGGAATCCTACTAGATTATTTTCACTTTGACTACTTTTTGATTCAAATTACTATTGAATAATTTCTTCAAACACAAACATTGAAATGATTTAATTATTATTTAACACATCCTACTCTATCATAAGTCCAAATTGGCTTATATACAATGTGTTTTAAATTTGGTGCCACATTTGAAAGGGAATGCTAGATCAATTGAATGGTGGTCTAATACCATTACCCACTACCCTTGTTTCTTGAGAATATTTGGTTACCAACAAGAAAATATGTACCACAAATTCTACATGGTCATGTCCTCAAAGCTTGGTTAGTTAACTTCTCAACTAAAAGTGACAACTTTTCACAAACCCTTCCAAATTAAAGTGGCCAAGCAACACCACCTTCTATAAGATATTGATTCCTATGCTACCCAAGTAGCTTAGAGAAAAAACTATATTTCAATTGTTTAAAGTTGGTAATCTTGTCTCCAAATATTTGTTTGAATCTTTGCACTCTAATATATTAACTTAAAAAACTAGGCACATCAAAGAAGTTGAGAAAATATTCTTTACACTTCCTAATGTCTTGTGTGCATTTATTTTACTCTACACCAAGTTCAATACATAGGCCTCCACTTTTAAGAAGGACGAGAAATTAAATATATTCCTAGATATGGTTTCTTGCAAGATTATTGTATCCATTTTTCCACCTATAACAAACTCCTATCCTAGGAGGCACTCTTCTTGACAATGTTTGGCATGACCTATGATGAAGTATCTAGCTATGATGGTTTTCCCTATGAATATGAAAAAACTGTTGGATGATATTGGACAAGATTTATTCAAGGTTTATCTAGAATTTTATCATAAAATATTTTTAGTTCCTATCATTAACAAGGAAATATGAAAGTCATACCTAAAGCTAGGGATTTTGGATCCAATTTATAATTGGGGACACAACACTTTCTTAAATGTCTCCTATATAATTATTACCAAGAATTTATCCATGTGAAGTAAATATCTTATCCTACTTACGGTTTGACAAGTAACAAATTTACTTTATCCAAACTATCATCATTATTTGGGAAGGTATGGAATGGGCAAATAAATATGATCAATTTTCTCTTTTTTAAAATTGATTTGAGAAAGGTATATGTTATAATTGAATAAGTTTTCATATTAGCCATGCTCAAGGATCTTGGATTTGGTCCCAACTTCATCTAGTTGATTCAAATTCTTTTTGTAAATTATTAAGCTTGTCTTACCATTAATGGTGTTCAATTAATTGATCACTTCAATTTTTTTTAATAAATGAGATAGAATTTCCCTAACACATCCCCGATCTATACATTAGTTATTGAAGGGTTTGATTATCTTATTTCTAATGCCATATCATAGTAACAAGGAATCTCCCATATTCTTAGGAATTGGATGGAGAGCTCCTTAGGTGGTGGTGATGGCGGTGGTGCATTTTCAAATTTTGAAAAGGTGATATTTCTTAAGTGTTACAGGTGTTAATGGTAGACAGTTTGTTGATGCGAAGGTGATGTCAGTTGGGTCCTTTGCTGCAAGTAAGTGTTGTGGGTCCCCTTTGGTGGGAAATGATTGTTCTGGGAGGAATGGGATTCTGAAAGCTGTGTGCACAACTCATTCTCTGATGTCCTTACCTAAAAAGGGGAATCTCAGGGCTGAAAAGTCCGAGCCGGGTCAGTTGTTTGGTGCTTTTGATGGGACCCCTAATAGGATGGACCTTGGGATCGAAAAGACTAAGAGTGATATTTTGTCGAGCTCTTCTATTAATTGGAAGAATCTGTTTGGGGCGAAGCCTAAAGGTAAAAGTACTTCTCCTCCTATGCCCTTTGTTGCTAATGCTAAAACTGGAGAATACTCTATCTATATCCTGAATTGTATTGTTGATAAGAGTATGCCAAATATGGATATGGCTTTGTTGGGAAAATTTATTGGTCCTCGGCCTCATATTGAGCTAGTGCATAATTTTTTTGTTAGTCATTGGAGGCCTAAGGGATAGATTGGTGTGGCTGTTATGGCCAAAGGTTTCTTCTCCTTTACATTCAACTGTGAAGATGATTTGGTGGCAACACTATCGGGTGGCCCCTGGTTTTTAGGGAAGTTTTCATTGATGCTAAAAAAGTGGGAACTTGACTTTAACCCGAAATCCTGCTGCTTTGCAACTACCCTAGTTTGGGTTAGACTTCCTGGGCTCCCATTGGAATTCTAGGATGAGGGGGCGTTTAAAGGGATAGCAAGCACCTTTGGTTGTTTGTTGTTGATTAACCAAATGACTACTTCCAGGAAGCGTCTAGTTTATGCTAGATTCAGTGTGAATGTTGAACAATTTTTTGATTTACCTACCATGATAAAGATAAATTCAAAGTTTGGTGTGTGGGAACAAGCGATAGAATATGAGTCCATTTTGTTTGCTTGTTTTCATTGCAAGAAGGCTAGGCACTGGGCGAAGAAATGTCCTCTTAAAGTGCCGAAGCAAATGTCTAAATAATGGCATGTGAAGGAGAAGGTTGTTGAACAGTTCTTGGAGCCCTTGGAGAAAGAGGGGTCTTCTCCAAGCAGTGAAGGTGAGGCTATAAAAAATGGAGAAATGGGCCTAGTTGTGGATGAGAAGGGTGAGAACTTGGAGGGTCAAGTAGATGTGGCTGATCTGGTTAAGGATCTAGAACTGGGAGGGGAGAAGGATGCTTGTCCTGTTAACGATATTGTGGAGTCTATTGAGAAAACAAAGGTTTACGGAGGCAGATAAGGCCTATGTGAATGTTGATCCTGTTTCTCCCTAGTTGCAAATGAATCAGAGACAAGAATATGGGTCAAAGGTAGAAGGTAGAAGGAATGGAGGTCTTGTCTGATGTGAAGGATAATGTTGATCTAGAGGACTTGGATAATACTCCTTATGTTCTAGTTCGAGGGCGTAAAAGAAAGAAGTACTCCCCCTCATCGAGAGTGGTGACTAGGAATAGGAAAAGATCTGACTGTGGATCTGAGCCGAGAGGTAGAGGCAAGCCTCTTGCAAATGTAACTAGGGAGAAGGAGAGTTGACTGGACATTGTTGATGGAACGTAGAGGACTCTATTAGAGATGTGCTACAAGAGAACCTCCCATAAGTTATTATGAAGACCATTTCTTGGAATATGAGAGGGTTAAATCACCCTCATAAGCATGATCTCCTAGCTAACTAGGTTAGAGATCATCGTCCTGATATTGTGTTAATTCAAGAAACTAAAATGGGTATGGATAAATTAGCTAGATTAAAGAATAAGATTTTCAAGGATTGTGGTATGCACTGCTCAGATGTTGTGGATGCTTCAGGAGGAATTGTGACTTTTTGGAATCTCAGGATGATCCAGGGGGTTGAGGTTTTTAAAGATGGTAACCATGTGGCTACTTCTTTCCTTAACTTGAGGGATAAGTTCTCCTAGACTCTTTCTAATATTTATGCCCCTAATAGTAAGAGTGCTAGAATTTTATTTTGGGAATGCCTTGTCTCCTTCAAAATGAGGTATTATGTTGGTAAATGGTTGGTCATGGGAGATTTTAATATGCATTTGCATGATGGTGATAAGGTGGGTGGGTCACAGATTATGGATGACAATAAATATGACTTAATGAACCTCTTAAATGATCATGATCTTATTGGTTTGGATCTCAAGGGTTTTTCTTTTACTTGGTCTAATAGGCAGGTGGGAGATGCTCTTATCTAGGTTAAGCTTGATCGTCCTTTAATTACCCCTGATTGGTTGATGTTCTACTCTTTCTACTCTCTGCTTTGACTAGATTGGGTTCAGATAATTTTCCTTTGTCTTTGTTGTTGGACCTTTTGGGAGCTAAAAAGAATTTTATTTTTAGATTTGAGAAGATGTGGACCTGTCACCCAGATATCTATAATTTGGTTTCTGAGTGGTGGAGCATTCAGATGGATGGGTCTGCTATGTTCATAATTGCTAAGAAGCTTGCTAATGTGAAGGAAAATATTCAGAAATGGAATAGGTCTTCATTTGGTCACATTTTTCTTGATAAGGAGGGGGTGACTGAGGAGCTTCAATATGTGCAACATTCTATCCAAGTCTATGGGTATGATCAGGTCCTGGTTTTGAAAGGAAATGTTCTCTCTAAATTGCATAATATTGTTGCTAAGGAAGAGGAATTCAGGAAGCAGCGGTCAAGGATCATGTGGCTTAATAGTGGGGATAGGAATACAAAGTCTTTTCACCTGTTAACTTTGAAACACATGGCTTCCAATCACATAAAGACTATTAACATTAATAATCAAGTTCTAGAAAATGATTTTGATCTGCAGAATGTTGCTTCTTCTTACTTCTCTAATCTGCTTGTGGTGGAGGGGGAGCTTGATTTGGATTGTCAAGTGGATATTCTTAGGGATATCCCCTAGATCAGTGATGAAGAGACTAATAGGCAGCTGGTTTGCATTCCATCGGTGGAGGAAGTTAAAAGTGTTATTTTCTCCTTTGAAGGGAATAAGGCACCGGGCTTGGATGGCTTCCCCATGTTCTTCTTTCAGTCCTTTTGGGAATTTATTGCTAAGGAGGTGGTTTCTGTTACTAAAGATTTTTTTGGAATGACTCTCTTCTAAAGGAATTGAATTCTTCTTTTACTATTATGGTTCCCAAGAAACCGAGGGCTTGTTCTTTTGATGAATTTTGTCCTATTAGTTTATGCAATTCGATCTATAAGATCTTCTCCAAGGTGTTGGTGTTCAGGCTACAAAGGGTTTTGCCTTATCATTTCACCTTAGCAATATGGGCTTGTGGCGAGTAGGCAAATTTTGGATTCCATTCTTGTTGTTCATGAGAATATTCACTCCTTAACTATCAATAAGCATGTTGGGTTTATTTTGAAGCTTGAATTACTGAAAGCTTATGATAGAGTTGATTGGGGCTTTCTTTCCAAGATTTTGCTTTCATTTGGCTTTGGGGAGAAGATGGTGGCTCTTGTGATTCAATTAATTTCCACTCCTTGATTTTATATCCTTGTCAATGGGTCGCCCTCTCCTTTGTTTGACTGCTCCAGGGGTCTAAGGCAAGGGGATCCAACTTCTCCCTTTTTGTTTATCATTATGGTGGAGTCTTTAGGGTGTCTTATTCAAAGATTCATTAACTCGAGGGCTATGATTGGTTTAGCCCCTTCTTCTAGTAATTTGATTTTTTCTCATCAGTAATTTGTGGATGACTCTCTCATGCTTGGGGAGGCCTCTATTAAGGAACCCATGTCTATTAAACTTATTTTATAGAAGTATGAAGCTGCTTCTGGGCAGAAGGTTAGCTTACCCAAGAGTGTTATATTCCTTTTTAATACTTTGACCCGTAGGCAGATAAAAATTGCTAGAATTTTGCAATGCCAGATTGGTGCTCTTCTGGCTTCTTATTTGGGGCTCCCCTTGTGTTCTAATGTTCCAAAGTCCTTGTGGTGGGGGTTGATTGATAAGTTCAATTCTAAATTGGCCGGATGGAAGGGGGTGGTGCTGCGCCAAGCTGGGAAAGTGCAGCTGATAAAGTCAACTCTCCAAAATCTCCCTGTCTATGCTCTCAGTTTATTTTTCATGCCTAGGAAATTTGTGGATAAATTGGAAGGAATTCAAAAAAATTCCTTTGGTCGGGTGCTGAGGATAGGAGAAGAATCCATCTGGTTGTGTGGGATGATGTATGTAGACATAAAAGGGCTGGTGGACTTGGAATTCAGAAAATCCGTGAGTTTAATATTGCTCTTCTTGGTAAATAGTTGTGGAATTTATTGTTTTCCAAGAGTGAATGGGTCAAAATTGCTTGGAGCAAGTACTTGTGGGGTGTCGATGGTATAAGAGATTTATTAAATCTTGACTTTTCTCCCCCTTCTAGGTCTGCTCTTTGGAATTGTATGGTCAAGGCTCATAAGCTTTTATCCAAGGGGCTTTTTTGGCAGCTGGGCAATGGTAGAAATATTTTGTTCTAGGAAGATAGTTGGCTTAGCAGTAGGCTGCTGAAAGATGAGCCGTGGACTCAACCTGTTATGGAAGATTGTTTGTGGTGGTTTGGCAGATTTGTTGTTGATTATATTGCTGAAGGTTGTTGGAAAGGTTGCATGAAGTTGATTTCAGGTTAGAGGCCCTATTCAAGGCCATGTCCTTGGTTCATATCCCTTCTACCCCCTCTTTAGATAAAATTATTTGGAAGCCTTCATCTAATGGTAACTTCTCTGTCTCTTTGACATTTCATATTAATGACTCTTTTGTTGGCCCGACTCCTTTTTGGGCCTCTGTTGGTCTTCAAGATTGAATCCTAAGGTTAATATTTTCTTTTGGCTCTTTTTCCAGAACAAGGTATTAACTACTAAAAATTTGGTCAAGAGAGGTTTTATGATGCCCAACAGGTGCTTTCTTTGTGAAGAGGAGGCTAAAGATTCCCTCCATCTGCTGAGTGGTTGTAGTTTTGCTAGAGGTGTGTGGGCACATGTGTTATATCTTTGGGATCTTAGTTGGATGTTCCCTACTTCGATTAAGGACCTGTGGTCTCAATGGATTATCCCTACTTCTAATCCAGATATGCAAGTTTTGTGGTCTCTTTCCCTGCCTCGTATTGCTTGGGGGTTGTGGCTTGAATGTAATAACAAGATTTTCAGGAACTTTTCCCTCCCTGCTATCTCTATGGCCTATAAAATCTGTGCGGCTATTAAAGAAAAAATTGTGGCTAGGATTTATTTTCATAATGGGCAGAAGATAATGCTGAGTCACTATGATATTGCTATTGCACAGAAGTGGAAGTTTCCCTGTGATATTTCCCTCCTGGTTACTAAAGGGAAAGCCTCTAGAGAGAATTTTGCTTGGAAAGCTCCTCTGGTTGGTTGGGTAAAGGTTAACTTTGATGGAGCGAAAAGGAAATCTGGGACTGCTGGTTGTGGGGGAGTGATAAAAAATTCTAATGGTAGGCTCGTTTCTATTATGGTGCTCCCTTTGGGAACCCAGACAAAGCACTATGCGGAAGCAGCTACTACCTATCATGGAATCAAACTAGCTCAAACTAAAGGTTTCAAGAAAGTTTGTCTTGAGAGGGATTCTCTCAATATCATTAACAATTTGAAGAATTGTGCTACCTCCTCTTGGACTAGATTGAAAATTTGATTGAAGATTCTATTGATATTCTTAATTCTTTTGAGGAATATTATATCTCTCATATTTTGAGAGAGGGAAATGGCCCTGCTGATATTTTTGCTAATCTTGGAGTCAGAGGGGATAGGTAATGGGGTTTGAATGACCCTCTACCTATAGAAGCTATTGTAATTATTAATCATGATGCCCAAATATAAGGTGATTAATGATTTATTATGGCTTGGGGCATGCATGTTTTTCATCACGTGGAAGGTTATGATATGGAGGAGTGGTAAGCAGGATTTGGCTCGAGTTGATGGTACAAAGGTTGATATCCGTAGGGAACAAAACTCTAGGATAATTAAAAACCTTTTCCATGATTCCTTCCTCACACAGATTGTGGGCATTCTTAGCAAAGCTTTCTTGAGAAATTTCTTTATTGTTCTGAAAGTTGTTAAAATTCTCGTGTTTGTTAGCTCAACTGCCATGGGTGGAGACATAAATCGTGCGAAGCCTTTCTCGTGCGACACAATAAAGAAGAAGTCGGAGGTCTATAAAATCCTTGAGAAGGGAGGGTTGATGCCTTATCTGGAGAGGATACATGATAATAACCCTAAAAAAAATTCTCTGTTTGCTAAAAATTGGAATAATAGGGTTCTAAAACTTGGAGGTACAAAATTTGATGTTAATGAAGACCTCATAGCTAAAATTACTGGTTTTTCAACGGAGGGTATGAAATTATTTAGAGACAAGAAGGAAGTGCATAATGCCATGAAAATATTCTTTAAAGGAAATGAAGCTCAAGACCTTCGTACGATGAGGAGTGGGGAATATCAGAGGAAATCTATCAAGGTGTTATGGGGGGATGTGGCTGAGGAGATTATGCGGTTCATTTCCCTTGAAGGCTGATATTCTATGGTAAACATTTATCACTTTGTTTTGCTTAACCATTTTCGACATAAGAAAAGGATTTCCTTTCCCTTTTACTTTTTAGCCTCTTTGGATGCTGGCATTACAAATCATAAGAAAAATTTGAAGAACCCTATTCTTCATGTGGGGTTGATCCTTTTAATTTATGACTATGCCAAATCTTTTGAAGTGGTTAAGTAGCTTGCTACCCCTAAGGGTGTGCAAAAAAAGCAGGAGGAGGGCTATGAGACGGTCTCTGAAGAGGAGTTAGCTAGCAAAAAATGGAAAAAGAGGAAGCTAATTATGGAAAAAGAGTTAGCGTCTGAGGATGATGTTGATTATGTGTTGGACTCTCTGGTAACCATGGATGTGGATGTGCAGTCTCCCACTCTGGGGAAGTTTCAGAAAGAGGATTTGAGCCCTAATCAGGGATATGACACTTGCAGTGAGGAGTTGGTTGATGGAATGCTAAGTCGTAGCAGAAAGGAGAAGAAGGATATGACTGGTGAGGTATCTTCACCTCCCCCTGCTCTGGAAAAAAGGGAGCTAATTATGGGAAGCAGTAAGAATTTGGTGGTGAGGTCTACAAGTAAAATGTTGGAGCTAGATTCTCCACTTAAAATGGCTGGCAGACGTGATGTTGTGGTTTCTCTGGTTGGGGTTAGGGATTTGCAGAAGGATAAGAAGGTTGTGGTTAATGTGGGGTAGAGTGTTGAGGACTCTCTTGTGGTGGACCTGGATAGGCAGATGAAAAGGAAGGCGGTTGTTGTGGAGATTGTGGAGTCCATTTGTAAAATCAAGATGTCAATTGTTGCTGAAAAGGGTAAGGATGTCGCTATTGGCTTTGACAAGGTAAGCTCCTCACATGAGGAGGAAGCTGAGGGTAAGGATTTTTTTAATATTGATAAAGAGAATATTTTCGATGTTTTGGGAGCTGCCAAAGAGGGCTCAATTATTTTCTATAATATTTTTAAATGGATTTTTCATGAACTCAATATGACAAATGTGAAAGTGTGTGGTGTGATGAGAAAAGTGGATGATTCCCCTGTTCAAAATCATATTGATGTTATGATGAATTCTCTAAAAATTATGGTGGAGGAAACGCTTCTGATGAAGCAGAATCTTGAAGAGTCCTCACCTTGGAAAATTACATTGAAAGGTTATATGTTAATATGGATAAAGGTGGGGAGGGGAATAAATCTAGGTTTAATTTTGAATATGTTGGTATAACTTTTCCTGTGGATAGTGTCAAAATTTACAAGGGGGTCGATGATACTAGTGCTGATGGTATGTTGATGGGAGGGGAGGTGCTTGGTGATAAGGGTGGTGAGAAGGGTAATGTTTTGATTAGTGAGGTTAATTTAGGTGGGCTTGGGGCTAGAACCCATAACAAGAACAAAGATCAGGCAGGAGCTCCTGTTAAAGATTTGTTTGTTGTTGGGGATGAGGGCTTGAAGAATACGGCATGTGATGTGGAGGTTGTTGATATTCTGAAAAGTATGTAATGTCGTTGGTTGGGTTCCTCCTTTTTTGATGACTTTTTGTTGTTGCGTTACTATGGTTGGGTTGATCTATTCTAGTCGTTTGTATCTTTTGGTTCAACTATTTTTTTTGTAAAGGGTTTTGGCTCCCTTCAAAATCCGTTTTTTTACCTCTAATCAAAACAAGGAATCTCCCTTCGTAAAATACTTCTCAATAATTTTCCATGGTCAATTTATTGATGATTCCTTCCTTACACTCCTTGAAGATGAAGACAATATTAAACAATCTTTCAATTATCTTAATACTTTCTTTATATTTAATATTCAATGGTATCTAAAGTAGCACTATATATAATCCTTCTCATATCCTTATGGTTGGCTTCATTCCTTTGGTTGGAAACTTATTGACCATAGGGAAATCCTAAAATTATTAGCCACTCTCTTTGTATTTCAAATCCAAGCTAGGTTAGTATGTGATTGGAAAAAGCGAGAAAATATCGCATACTAGATTGCTAATCCACGTTTTTTGGTAGGTAAATTCCAAAATTTCTATAACATTCTTATGATTGCATGAGTTTTTCTATTGTCCAAAGCCATTGACTATAGGGAAATTTTTAAATTCTGATTCATTATCTTTGTAGTTCAATGTTGTTAATCCAAGCTATGGTAGTATGTAATTGACAAAATTGAGAAAAAGTCACATATTGGATCACCAAACCACTATTGTTGGCAAGTAGATTTTATTTTTTCTCTAAAGTTCTTACATTCAAGTGGATACAAAAAGATGAAGATAAAAAAAGAGGAAATTCTTTTATGTTGAAAATTCTTGACACTCAAGTCTAAACACCCAAAGGTTGACACCCAATTCTTTTCAAATATCTAGTAGCACCAACTATCCAAATATACTCAAAATGTGTTCTTCATAAACTAGATATCTAGGCATAATCTATTAGATATATGGTCAATATTAGAACTTCACTTAGATTGATATGTTCAAAATTGCTAATTTTTTAATAAAATTAATGGGTTTTGTAGAGGTAAATGTTTTCTTTCAAATACAAAAATATTTTCAACTTTAAACCTAATTTATAATATTTTAATATTTTCTAACAAAATAAAAAATATATACTTGAGCCTTTTCTTTTAAATAAATTTTTAGTTTTGAAATCTATTTAGAAAATGTTATATGAGCCTAAACTAGACATCATTCTCTATACATAAAAATATATTTCATGTTATATAATTTTAGGTCAAATTAAGGGGGTTGTGCACGAGGGGTTTGAGATTTATACCTTAATCCTATTAAATAATTAATAAAAATATTGATATAAAATTATAAGTAAATATCCATCCCAATCCTTAACATAAATTATAGTTGTCTAATAATATTTTTGAAAAATACTTTCATTTACTTGGTTTTAGGCCCATAATACACATTCATATTTTTGCATTTTTCAAAGTTAAAAAATGTCATTTTTTTACTTGAAAAATATTTATCATCTAGGTATTAGAATAAATTATATATTTGAAAACCAGAAACAAAATTTTATATTTCATATTTTTACACCATATTAATATTTTATTTAGAAGTGCTTATAATCTTAACCTGAAGTGAAAATAACTCTAAATTTTAGGCAATTATTTTTTATTTTGGTCATTTTAGACTTGTTGGCTCTCACTCACTTGACCATACATTTATTATAATTATTGCTAGGTTCCTTCCAAAGCATCATGTTGTAAGCTTGCCAAGCTTCACTTAGAATTTATATGGAAAAATTCAAACAATTAAGATTTTCATCATGTTGCTTAAGAACTTTATCGCTTTCTAGGAGGTTTTGCTAGTTAGGCCTTATTGATGTTAATAGAAAAGTAATCACCTTATGTGATAAGTGGTATAGAAACTTAAAAATTTCCTAAATGATACTACACATTTGAATTTGATCACTAGCATCGTTTCATCTTAAAATTCATCCTCTTTTCGCCTGTTTAATTAAATAAGTTACCTAGTTATTTAATTAAATGCACCATTTTCATGTATTGATATAATTAATCTAATTAGGTTAATTCTTACCCTCTCATACTAACACTTCATCTAGTTTAATTAAATAATGAAAATTATTTAATTTAAACCCCTTTCTTTATCTCCTCTCATTTAATTAAATCTAAATCATTTAATTAAATGTCACTCACCTTTTCATTAAATAAATCAATAATTTAACGAATATCCTCACATTATTCATCTTGCACATTAAAATTTAGTTTTAATTACTAAATTTGCTAATTTCCCTCCCATCCACTTGCATAGGGAATATTCCAAAGGAATATTCTCCTATTTTCCTCTAAAAAAAGGCAATGATTATTCCAAACAAATTTTGAAACAACCTTTTAAAGTTGTTGCAAAGTGTGTTTGTTTGCATTCATGATTATGAGCCTTTGATCTTTTCTCGATCCATGTGATCTTTGATTCTCATCCATTGATGAGAATCCTTGATCCATGTTTCATCTCCTTTCATTTTTGACCATTGATAAATCAAATCAATCTGAGCCCTTGAATTTTCATTTGCTTTCCTATAAATACATTACTATTTGGAGAGAAATCGATCCATCTTTTGATAGCAAAGTTATGTTGTTGAAATTCACTCACTTGCATTCATTTTTCATATATGATATCATTTTAGATTAAAGCTTCAGACATTTAGCTTAAGCATCCATTAATGGCTTCCATGGTAACTTATTTTGCATCCATTTTAGCATGATTTGCATCAATGACTTATATTTTTTAATTTTGTTTACATTTAGCATAGATTGCATTCATCTTATCAATCATTTTAGTATCTAGCATTCATCTCCATTATGTTAAACTAGTTTCTTATCATTTCTCGTTCATATCTCATCGGTTTCATCAATTTTCTTCAATAAATTTGATTGGACCAAGCTCATATTATCCAAGGGATTGGGAAAGGGTCGCCATTCCACATCAATGCGACACCACTCCCCAAATGGGATAAGATTCAAGGTCTTAGAATATATTTCCTTTATGTTTTTCATGTTTTTCATGTTAGTTTAATGGTTATTTAGTTTCTTGTTGATTTCAAATATCGCATTGGGATCATGGCTTAGTGGATTAAATATGCCTCAAATCTGTATGGATCTAGTGTGTTTATCCTATACTATGATCGTGGTCACATTTTAGTGCTATGAGTCTCTGAACTTGAACATAGGCAAGGCCATCATTGATGTTCCCCCAAGACACCCTAGGTCAATCCTTTAGAAGTCTGTCATAATAAATTGACAATCCATTAAATATTCATATCTCATCAACAATAACTCAAAGTTAGTCGAACTATGAGTCTCTAAGCTTGAACGTAGGCAAGGCCATCATTGATGTGCCCCCGAGACACCCTAGGTTAGTCCTTTAAAATTATGTCATAATAAACTAACAATCCATCAACTATTCATATCTCATCAACAATAAGTCAAAGCTAGTTGAACTACATGGTCTTTGCGTGTATAACATAGGCAAGGCTCGTCTTTGATAAGCCCTTGAGGCCCCTAGGATAGTATTTTAGGTTAGGTTCTTGGTCAAATATCAGAAAACTCTAAAACATTTAAAAACTTAGAAAACACAAAAACATTTGAAATTTGAAAAACCCAAAACATTGGAAAATAATGAAAAACCCTAAAAATAGCCTCTAATAATCAAAAACTAAAAAATTCACATAAACATTCAAAAAGACCACCTCTAAATATTTTAAAAATACCAAAAACATTGAAATATTCTAGAAAATTCCAAAATCACCCATCCCATTTCACTTGCACCCGCAATAAACTTCCATCCATAATAAATTGATCATCACCCTCAACCTTTGGAAAAACAAATGGAAAACAAGTATAACAATCAACAAAAGTAGAACTTTAAACGTTAAAAATCAAACTCTTGATCATTATCAAACATGTCAATCAAACCTTATATCAACAACCTTTTAAATAACCTATCAACCAGCCAAAATCTGATAACATGTCCTAAGATGCATCCTTCCTACAATGGACATTATTATTGGAAATCACTTTGGATATTTATCCTAAACATATTACACCTTTGGAAAGAGATATAGATAACATTGATTATTTGTTATTGATCTTTTCTTATGATTCATCTTATTGACCCATTCCAAGGACCTCTCAATGATGTCTCAATGATTTAGAGAGAAAGAAATTGGGCATTGGTCATTATCTTTTGTTTGGTGTGCTTGTGGGGTATTCTTGTAAAATAATCTTGGCACATACTTGCTTAGTTGTGTGTGGGGAAGTCATTTATAGTAATCTGTTGACTATTGTGTATGCTTTGGTCTGAGATATTCTAAACTTCTAAACTACATTCCAACAAGGTTTCTGTATGTCAAGTTGTGAACAAGGACTATCCTATCTATTTTTTGAGTCAAAGTCCATCACATAGATACAACACCATCTTGGTTTTCAATACCATTATGCATCGTGTCTATGTGTTATATCAAACATAAGGAATGACCAAAAGTCCCAATCCCAAATATGAGCAAATCATCCATCTCATCACCATATCTAATAAAGTCTCGATGAATCATAGGCTTGTTGGATTTCTAAATCAATTTTGAAATCAATGGTCAAATCCATTTGTCTTATTCTTCTACTTCTTCTATCTTTACTAACAATTTTATCCAGGTATCGAATCTGTGTGATATATCAAAGTATACATGAGGCTACCCATGGACGATGACTGTCTATACATCTTCAAATCTATCTACATTAGACATCTGAGCTTTCTAGTCCTCTTTGAGTTGAACCTATGTTCAACCTTTGTCACGAGATCCACCCAAAATTCAAAATTTCCACCCAATCTCTCAAGGGGGTAGGGTACCAACTTATTTCCTTCTACTGGGGTAATAGTGGGCCATCCAAAAAATCAAGAATTTTTAAATTTTTGATCTGAGTAGTAATTTTAATCTGAAAAGTGTTAGTCTTTGAACCAATATAGTAGGTACCTCACTTCAAGGAGGGGAAAAATTTAGATACTTTAAAATGTCCTAAATGATACTACACACTTGAATTCGATCACTAACATCGTTTCATCCTAAAATTCATCCTTTTTTCACCTGTTTAATTAAATAAACCTAATCATTTAATTAAATACACAATTTCATTTATTGATCTAATTAATCTAATTAGGTTAATTCCTACCCTCTCATACTAACACTTCATCTAGTTTAATTAAATAATGCAAATTATTTAATTTAAACCCCTTTCTTTATCTCCTCTCATTTAATTAAACCTAAATCATTTAATTAAATGTCACTCCCCTTTTCATTAAATAAATCAATATTTTAATGAATATACCAACATTCTTCATCTTGCACATTAAAATTTAGTTTTAATTACTAAATTTTCTAATCCCCTCCCATCCACTTGCATATAGGGAATATTCTCCTATTTTCCTTCAAAAAAAAAGGCAATGATTATTCCAAACAAACTTTGAAACAACCTAAAGTTGTTGCAAAGTGTGTTTGTTTGCATGATTATGAGCCCTTGAATTGATCTTTTCTTGATCCATGTGATCTTTGATTCTCATCCATTGATGAGAATCCTTGATCCATGTTTCATCCTCTTTTCATTTTTGACCATTGATAGATCAAATTGATCTGAGCCCCTAATTTTTCATTTTCTCTCCTATAAATGCATCACTATTTGGAGAGAAATGTCCACCCATCTTTTGATAGAATAGTTATGTCGTTGAAATTCTTAGTCACTTGCATCCCTATTTCATATTTGATAGCATTTTAGATTAAAGCTTCACACATTTAGCTTAAGCATCCATTAATGACTTCTATGGTATCTTAGTTTGCATCCATTTTAGCACAGTTTGCATCAATGACTTATATCTTTGAATTTTGTTTACATTTAGCATAGATTGTATTCATCTTATCAAGAATTTTAGCATTTAGCATTCATCTCCATCATGTTAAACTAGTTTCTTACCATTTATCACTCATATCTCATTGGTTTCATCAATTTTCTTCAATAAAATTGATTGGAACAAGCTCATATTATCCAAGGGATTGGGAAAGGGTCGCCATTCCACATCAATGTGACACCACTCCCCCAATGGGATAAAATTCAAGGTATTATAATAGATTTCCTTTACATTTTTCATTTTTTTCATGTTAGTTTAAAGGTTATTTAATTTCTTGTTGATTTTGAATATCGCATTGGGATCATGGCTTAGTGGACTAAATATGCCCCAAATCCGTATGGATTTGTGTTTATCCTATACTATGATCGTGGTCACAAGTGGATTATTAAAGCTTCTAATGACAATGAAGCTTGAAAATTTCTATTAAAAATTTACATTGATTTTGGTTTGTTGTGTGGGTGTCCAACCTAGAATGGCCTTGGTTTCCATCAATTTCTCTTGTGACTATTAAAATAAATGACACTCTTATGGAAAAAAGTATTTGGAAGGATTAGAAAACTATTAAGCTTTGTTTCTATGGAACAAGGATGAATTTCACAACAAATTATCCATGAACCAATAATTTATATGGTGACATCCCATCATCTTTTTTCAAGAGAACTTGTTGTTCGACATTCCTCAATTGCACTCCCTTGTGTTCTTTAGAAGGAGAGTTCAATGCCTTTAGAATCTCTACTCAAAGGCTAATTGCACTTGGATTTCTTGGGCTTAGGCCAAAGTGAAGTTTAATTTGAGCCATGTTGACCAAGAAGCCTTCCAAGAAATAATTAAGGTCATGATATGTCAATGTTTACAAAAAATATATGCATACACCATTAATCTTTAATTGAAGATTTGGAAATGGTATGCTAATATTCATTTCCTCAATTACGCTCCTACGAAAGAATATACATGGATTTCACATCATCTTCAAATAGTTCATAAGTTGAATAATATGTGGTCTCTTTTGTCACCCAATTTTATCTAGGATTAATATTTTCAAAAAAATTGGAAAGTGATTGCAAAGCCCAAAGTTTCTATTTTATGCGATGTTTTCTTTACTAACACCTTCTGATTGACACTCATTTGATAAATCTTAGCCTATCTTTAGTAAAAATGTTTGCTTTGTGGGAAATTATAAACTCTCCTTCATGTCTTTTGGTTTTTTGTGTTTGTGCACATAACCCCTAGCAATGGGTAAATGGGTTTTTCTAGACTCTAAGGTTTATGATGTTTGCTTTGCACAAAATTGCCAATTATGGGGCCAAGTTTTCTACAAAGTTCTTCCAACTATGCATGCTTTCATATTGGGATTTTTTTATGTATTTGGAAAGATAGAAATTATGTTGTCTTTTCTTATTTTATTGTGGACACTAACTTTGCTATTCATTCTGAATTGTCAATGTTCTCTAATGTGCTCATGTATATTCAATTTCAAGCGAGCAAGGTGGCATTAGAGGTCCAACACCTTCAAAATTTGCTTTGATCAATTGTGGAATGGGCCTTTCATGATGGCTAGGATTTTTCCTTCTTTGCTATTTTGTGCCAAATCCCCCCACCATGATCAATGGTGTAGCTACTTTAAGCCCTCTCATTGTCATCCTCATAGACTTAAGAGAGGCTACACTCCTCTGCCGCAACTACCAACTAGGTAGGACTCTAATTAGACCCAACTACCACCTCTACCTTTCAAACACTAGAGAGTATTTTTTGTTTCCATATCACTCTTGTAGATCTTCTCAATGGTGTCTCAATGGTGTGGATGGTGCCCTCTAGATCTGAGAGAATTCCCTTGCTTGGCTCATATTACTACATCTTCGTCAAGGATTGGTGGAGTGAGTTGCAAGAGGTTATAGAGAATGGAAATAATTTATTTTTTCCATCTAGAAGAAGGTATTCAAAATATGTACTCTAAAATGGCAAGAAAATTAATTAGCATCCAATGTAAAATACAAGGACAATGGGAGAGAGTAATGTTGTATCTCTAAGATTCTATCCAAAAGACATCATTTTCACAATGGAAGACAATTCAATACCCTACCCACCCCCAATGTTTTGTTTAGTCAAGGCAAATCATCTGGACAAGCCAATCTTGATCCAAATGCTAGCATTTATTTTGGATCAAATAACCTTTTACCAAAGGTGGATATGAGTAAGTTCGATGACAAGGGTTTCCTAAATAAAGGGTGGAATAATCTGGATTGGTAAGATCCCTAACACTAGTGTTGTCCTTGGATATAATTAAATAGTTTTTTTATTTTATTGAAATGACAACTTAACAATTATTTCTCTTGTATGATCATGCTCTTGTTGTTTTATATCACTATTTTAATTTTTGAAGCTACATGTTTACTTTGATTCCATCTTGATCCATGTTACTTAAAATACAATCCAAAACCACTTATATTTTAAAATTTAATTGTATATTTACTATATAATATTTTATCGAAACAATAATCACATCAAACTCCAAAAAACTGTAATCTCTTTCATTTACCATTTTTATTTATATAAGAAAGAAAGATCTCAACTCATTTAGTTTATTGGGAGGGTAATCAATAAGCTTTTTGTAGTAGTCGTATTTAATTAATTATTTAACTACCCCACAATTAAATGGTGCGTCAATAAAGTAGGTAAAAGATAAAGTGTGTTTTCTTACCTATCTGGTGTGGGGCCACCATGTAAATAGACAACATAAAAGTAAGGTCCAATAATTTAAGTCATAATATATGTATTACTCCATTATTTGATTTTGCCACTTCCTTGAACGCGACGCGCCACCAAATTTTATCTGTCAATTCTGGAAGTCAACTATCAACTACAATAGCTTTTTTGGCCCATAGTTTTAGTTGGTCTTGAAAGACGTTTACACGTAGGATGAAGTAATATTTATTTTTCTTTAATTGCCACGATTTCTACATGAGGTCTGGTATACCTACAACAGAAACGTTAGTAAGCTACACGTCATCACTCGGAAGGAAATAGTACTTTTGTCGTTGGATTAAGGTAACATAATAAAATACATGTCACAAGGAAATCACAATTGATTTTAGGTAAATTAAAAGAGTTTGGTAATGATAAATTGCAAGTGTTATTTGGAAATTAAATGATATTTAATTACAGTGTTTAGTTTTTGGATTCAATTGTTTTATTTGTTTTTTGATGTTTCGGATCATATTTATTGATCCAAGGAAGAGGAAAAAATGAAATGGAAATGGAGATCAAGTCTAATAAAGGGTGAGGTAGATGGGATGAGAGAATGATGATGATGGTGATGATGATTGTTGTGTGTTAGTTTTTTCATCAACGTTTGTTATCACACTCAGTGATCCATCATCTGGATGAAGAGTTGAAAAAGATGAAAAATGATACACTGAGTGTGATCCGAAACATTGATGAAAAACTAGCACACAATCAAATCTAGAAGCAACGAAATTAAATTCCATATGGATTGTGGAAATCTAATTGCATTGATTCTCAAGACTTATTTTCCAAAAATATTATGATATGTAAACACGATAAAATCATACTAAGATAAAATGAATAATTTTTTTGAAGTTTTTATTAAGAATAAATTGACTTTTTAAAATGTAATTTAAAATAACCTTTAACATATCTAAAACGAATATATTTTTTAATATATTTGTTTTACAATATTTTAATTATATAAAAAAATTATAAACAAAAATTCTAATAAAACTTATAACACAATAATGCACAAATCATGACTTCCTATATATATTTGAAAAAAATAAAGCTACAAATAACTTGTAAGTAAATAAATTAAAAAAACTCTAAAAAAATAAAACTATAAAGCAATTCCCTTCTGTATTTATATTTATATAGAGAATAAATAAAATAATCACATAAGAGCAAGGGGCGACCCTTTGGTGAAATGGTGGGGCTTCTTGCTTGTAGAGCCAACAACTAAGGTTCAAACCTCGTGAGGTTTCCCTCTACCATGTCAACAATGGAGTTTGTTTACCCTAGTGTTAAGGGGAGGATCCTTGGTGAACTGGTGGGGCTACTTGCCTATAGCGCTAACGACCAAGGCCCAAACCTTAATATTGCTTAAATTTTCTCACCCACTTGCGGGTTTTATGTTAGGCATGGATGATGATGAGGAGTGCACGATAGGAAGTGGAGCTGTGACATGGGTTTTAGGCAGGAGAAGGGTTGGTGAAGCAGGCACTGGATGCAACTCGATGGTTGGTGCATGTGGTATCAGGCTTGTCAGAAGGATTGGGGAGCAATGCTATCAAGTTGGTTTTGGATGATTTGTGTCAGCAAGTGGAGGAGATCAAGCGCAAGAAGTTTGTGGGTTCTACTGGGAATGCTGGTTCCCCTTCCTTGAATCTTCAATCCTTAGATTCGCTCTCTTCTGAGGTTCGGGATCATGCATTGCACAAATACAAATTGTGCATAAATTTGCAAACCCTTTCCATGTTTGCAGCAACTTCTGCAAGGAGAGGATTCTCTCTCTTGACCCTGTGACCGACCTTGGGCTCATTTCTTCTTCTATGGATTTGGTTGGGTCACCCAAGAAGAAAACCTCCATTCCTCCTGATCCCCCACCCCCTCCGATGGTTTCTTCTCCTGATATGAATTCCTCCTAGATTTTGGGCAACTGCAAGGTGGACTTGGCTTATGAGCACGTTGGTTTTCATATATCAGATGATTGCATAATGAAGGCTTCCTTAGACATTGGCTCATGGGATTTGATCTTCAGATCTGTGGGACGGTGACCTCTTGTTGATGTTTTCATTTCTTGGTGCAAGCGCTCTTGGGACAAACTGCTTACCCCCTCGATGGAATTATTGGATTACAGTTTCTTCTTGGTCACCTTTCAAGACTCAGAGGATTGCAGATTTGTTTTGGACAATGGTCCATGGTTCTTTGGAAAATTTGGGTTATTCGTGACCCCTTGGACCCCTTTCTTTGATCCTGCAAAGTTCCAAATTTCTTCCATTCCGATTTGGCTGCTCCTTTACAATATACCTTTGGTTATGTAAAATTCAAGTCAAATCAAACCCTTTGTTAACCAAATTGACACCTTCATTAAAGTTGAGGAAGAGGCTGGCCTCAAAAGGTACTTTAGATTTTGTGCCTTGATTGATATGTCTAGGCCCTTGCCTCATATGATCTGCATCAATTCATCATTTGTCTCTTGGCTACAATATATTAACTTTGAAGGGCTTCCAAAGAGATGCTCCAAGTGCAATCAACTTAGATGTATAAGATTTCCGGTTGCAAATCTAAGATTAGCAATGATTGGTGGGTCTTCAATCTCAAAAAATGGGCTCGCAAGGAGGGCAGTCCTGACACAAATTTTGTTTGGGGAAATCATGGTATGTTCTTGGATCAACGCGAGCTTCTCCCCGTCCTCATAACTAGTGTGAACCCCAATCCTTGTACCTGCACAAACATGAGAAATAAACACACAATTACATTCAAATGCAAGTAAGAAGGATTCCCCATGAAATCCATTTGCAATGCTCACATAGGAAATACAATGAAGAAATGAACAAAGAAAGCAATGAAATCCTATTCTAAGATGCAAAAGCTTGTTCCCATGGGGGAGTTGGTGCCAATTGGTGTGTCAAAATTAGCCCTTTCCCAACTCCTTTGTAAGCTTTGTGATTATTGATCCACTTTGGTTGAATTCTTGCATAACCTAGCTAAGAACTTGATAAAAATAGATAAAGATGGCTATGCTTGGAGATGAAATTGAGTATAATAAACTTACTCAAATTATGGATGATAAAATGAGAGGAAAAATATCTCATTTATAGATTTCAAATTGGAAGAGAGAGTGAAATTGAGCAATGTGGGACACAAGACCAACCAATGAGAAGATGCCACTTGTCCACATGTGATTGGAGGAGGAATGAGCACATTTTGGTCAATGTGCATGATAAATGCCATGAGATTCAAATTTGAAATTTGAATGTGACATGTTGGAGGGAGAAAGAAATGGAGTTAATGTCACTTGGCTCAATGCAAAGGACATGTAAGAGGCATTAAATGCCTTGTTGGAAAGACCAAGCCCACTTGAATTTGAATTCAAATTTGAGAGAATATTCCCCTTTTATGCCATGTGAGAGAAAATAGGAGATTTAATAAATCAAAGTAATTGATTTATTGTGCAAGTTGCATTCTCTAGAGGATGTGACATAGATTAAGATTAAATTAATCACAGATTAATTAATTTAAAGAGAGATTAGGGGATGTGATAACTTTGACTTGAATTTATGAGTTAATTTAAATCAAGAATTGAGAAGAACGAGTTTAATTAAATAAATGATTTGATTTATTTAACTAAAGGGGATAATGTTAGATTAAATCAAATAAGGTTTAATTTATTCAATTTAATGGGAGGACTTTAGGGATTTAATTAAATAAGATGAATTATATAATTAAAGAGGGATTTAGGGTTAATTGAATTAACTTGATTAATTTAATCAGCAGAGGAGAAAGACCTAATTAAATAAATAATGATTTATTTAATTAAGGGATGAAAGGTGTTGATTAGCTGAGAGTATGATTCAAGACAAAATGATGCTAGTAGGATCAAGATCAGGTGCATGTATATTTTACGTGTCTACAACTAGTAAGTGATTATGGATCAAGAACTAAATTTTGGGGTCACAATGAATGAGGGGTTGGGCTTGGATCTCTCAAAAGATCGGGATATTCCTTTGGTTCAAGCAGATTCCCCTACCTACTCAAAGAGTCAGATTATCACCCAGAAAACAAGAAACAAAAAAATTGTGGAGCAACAAGCTTATGGGAAGGAAAACTGAAGTTGAGAAACTCAAATTGGATACACTTGATGCTATTGATGATGGAACTCAATGAAAAATGGAAGAGCTCCTAACTAGAAGCAAAAATAAACATAAGAGAGGTTGAGCTCTTGTGCCTCTATTGGTCTTCAACACACTTATGTTGGGATTCTTTTGTCTCCTGGATGTCTTTTTCTGTCACTTCTCACCTTTTTTGCTCCTCGTGTTTAGGTCTGAAGCATTCTTATTTTTATGTTCTTTATGTTATATGGGATTGGGCCCTTGACCCATAGCTTACGGATCAAAAAACAATCACACAATAACCTTAAAGAACATAATTTAAGGACACATAGAAAGGATAAAATTTTGGAGGGATGAAATTAGGACTTCTATTTTTAAGAATATAAAAAATAACTTTCAAATAAATAAAATAAATTCATAATATTATTTATTATAATTGATAATATCAAAGATGAATAAATTATATAAAAAAGGGATGGATAGATAACATACAACTTTCTTTAATTATAAACCTCTATATTATTATGCTCCCTCTCTAATATATATATATATATATATATATATATATTATAAACATATTAGATAAGAATCTCTTAATCTCATTTACTTTTTTTTTCATCTAACATATCCACTTTCTAACAATTTTTATTTTCGGTAAAAGGTCGTAGTCGATATATGTATTGTATTATTAACAATAATTAAAATGAACACCATAATTATAGTACTGGCCAAAAACCATATACACATTACTTATAATGACCACTAATTCAAAATATTCGAGAGTTGAGGGTTACCGATCCCTCTTATTTCATAAAGAGTAAGGCATAATCCATACCTCCAACTCATGAAGCCGAAATATTCTTTGCCAACTTCTACCCTTTCGGGTGTCGGGGTTTGGAGTTCGGGGTATTAGGGTTTGAAGTTTGGGGTGTTGGGGTTTAGAGTTCACCCATCCATCGAAGTTCGGGGTGTTAGGGTGTCAGGGTTCAGAGTTTTCTTATCCATCATACTGCATACCTACCTTCTAGTAAGGTGTAAGCCATACCTTTGATTTGTGAATCCTGAAACATTCTTCACCAACTTATACCCTTTTGGATGTTTGGGTTTGGAGTTCCTCCATATCCTTTACATCACTTTAACATTTAATTTAAGGTGAAAGCCTTAACCCCAAAGCCCGATATCTGACCTTTGCATTGAATGTCACCCTAGAGACTACATTGAAATAGTCATGGCACTGCACTATTTTTAACCTCTAAAATGATAATTTCCTTGCTCCCTATGAGCCATGTTATGATAACCTGCATTTGGATACCTCCTTTTGGAATGCTATCTTTGTATCAAATTGACAAAGGGTTGTGACTGTACATGAAATACAACATTACCACTATCATTATGGTTTACAAGTCTACCTCTACCTGATTGATACTCTGACTAAGTATTCAACACTAAGCATGTCATTAAACCCTTGCATATTCAACACTAAGCATCTCATTCAACCCTTGCATTGTGCTAGGAAGCTTGGCATTAATTTCTAATCAATCATGACACATCTCATGCACAAACTTCACTATCATTGATCTCCTAGAGACTGCAATGTCACTATTTTCATGTTTTTAACCTCTGAAATGATAATTACCTTGCTCCCTATGAGCCTCAAAACACTGCCCCTCCATGTAAATAAGGTCCTTCAAAACTCAAAAAATATGAAGGATACATTGCTTTGCGAATTGACTATGAAGCTGCCCAACAATGGATTGAATGGTGATAGGAAATGCATGTTGATTTACGATAAAAATCTGGAACAATGCCTTCTATTATAAAGACATATTTTCTTTCTCTTTCGTAAACCCTACAACTCATTTTTCTCTCTTCAACCTTTGCTTTATTGCATTAATCAAAGAACACTACCATTGCATGATTTGACTGAAACCCTATCTTTATCATTCATCATGAGCTATCCTTGTAGTTGAGGCATTATTAAATCTTGATTCACTACCCTTATTGCAATGGACCCTACTATTTTGAAGATTTGGTGATTCATAATCACCACTCCAATGCACTAGGTGTCAAGCACACTAGAGAAAAAACCTTTGAACACTTTTTCTAATTCAAATAATGGAAAAATGCTACCAACCGACACTTTGTTCAACTCGCATAGCCAAGATGACTACTATACCCACATATATAATTATCAACCTCTCTAACAACATAAGCATATATTATAAGAATACTTGAAAATTGTAAATGCATATTACTTATGCTTTATCCAAGAAACTATCATAACATTAAAGAGTTACACTTTCTTTTTGAATAATATCCCATAGTGACTTCATGATATTATCTGAGGTAGCATCATATAATATTTCATATTGGGTTTGATCACAACCTATATTTTCCAAAAGATGAACTAAGAAATTTCCCTCTCTATATATTTGGTTTATTTGAAAAACTTTCAGTCTATCTATTAATTTCCATGCATGTTTTAGGATATATTTTATTTTCCAATTGTAAAGCTTTCTTTCTTTACATGAATTGAAAATGAACAATGAATCTCCTTCAATCTATGATATTTTCACATTTAAGACCAATGCCAACTCCAGACCATGTAACAAAGCTTATGCTTCAACTAAGTAATTTGTACCTGATGCCAAATGAATTGACTTGGCCACCATAAGTGAACCATGTTGATCTCTAATTACAATATTTGTCCCTGAATTCCTTGGATTACTGTGTGAAGCACCATCAAAGTTTAATTTTAAAAAGAGTTGCGGCGAGGGAGACCACATCACCTTACTTCTATCCACCTTCTAAGGAACACCTTGATGAAAATCCCCTTTAAAAGGTAGAACAAGCTTTTTCCACTGTTGTAATATTTTAGAATCCCATTCTGAGAATAGGGAACCAACATGTTTTGTTCTTTGAACATATGCATTTACTATTTTAGACACTGAAGATTATATTTTGCATATTATTTGCTTCAACTTTATTTTTTCACCCCTGAATATCTGTCTATTTCTCTCCCACCATAAACTCCACACAACCACCAATGGGACCACTCTCCATTTACAAGCAAACAAAGATGATTTGTACACTACTCGCCAACTTCTAAAAAATTCCCACAAATATCTTGGCAATGACAAATGCCAACTTAATTTTCTAGTAATGAATGTCCAACAAACATACGCAAAAGGACAATGAATGAGAATATGATTTACCTCTTCCATAAACTCATTGCATAACACACACCTAAATTGATCTGCAATGCCAAGCTTGGCCAATCTATCACTTGTAAGAACTATGTTTTTTATGGCCAATCATGAAAAGAAACCTACTTTTGGGAGAATTGAAGGATTCCAACAAAAAGATAATGCTCTCTGACTATCAACAAAAATACCATTACTCATGACAACTCTATAACCCAATGTAACTGTGTATTCTCCAAATTTGGAAGGCACCTAGATTACCTTGTCTTCAAAATTTGACATGTAAACATGTATATAATTTAGAGAAGATTCCAAATTTTCCTTTTTCTCATTTGATAGAGTAGTATTGGAAAAATATTTCCAAAATACTTTCCCAGAGTATGCATCCATAGACTGAAAATAATTTTCAATTTTTTCACCCCAAGCAACAGTTAGAATGACTTCACATGCTTGAAAGACATGATTTGAATTTAGAGGAGGGTATCCATTCCACGAATCCTTCCAAAAAATTTCATGCTTTTCATTATGAATTTCACAAGAAAGGTAAGGAGTAGTTACCTTTCTATAACGTAAGAGAAAATTCCACATTATAGAACCTTGAGGAGGGTTGGAGACTATGAAGATTTGAATTGGGGATGGCACATCTAGGTACTTTTACTGCATAACCATACATCAATTAGCATGAGGTTTAGGATACACATTCCAAACCAACTTGGCCCCTAAAGACATATTTCTAGCCGAAAAATTATGTATTCCAACCCCACCTTTTCATTTCTCCACACACATATTTTCCAATGAGATTAGAGGGATCTTCTTTTTATTATCTATATTTCTTTTCCACAAAAATCCCCTTTTTAATTTTTTAATCACCACTATTACTGACTTAGGTGCTTTCAATACTACTATATAATAATTGGGAATTACAGAAAGAACTAACTTGACCAACAAAATTCTCCCCAATAAAGACAACCACCTACCTCTCCAACTTGCAATCCTTGATTAAATTCTTTGGAAAACCTTATCCCAATAGGAAACCCTAATTGCATTAGTGAAAAATGGAATGCCAAGATATTTAGAAGGAATATTTGTTGTTTGAAAACCCAATATCCTTACAATCTATTCCTTCAGTCCATCCAATATATTAAAAGTATAAATATTTGATTTTTATGCATTTATCTTCTGACCATATGCAATAGAATACTTATCCAAGATAAATTTAATGTGTTTGGCTTCCTGAAGTGATTCCCAACCAAACAACAACGTGTCATCCATGAATAAAGAGTGTGTAACTGATATATCAGTATCTGGAATAACTATACCTCTCCACAAGCCCTTATTATGAGAGCTTTGAACAGTTCTACTAAGAGCCTCTGCTAGGATAATAAATAGAAAAGGTGATAATGGATAACCTTACCTAGCTCCTTGGGTGGAACTAAAAAATCCTATTGGTGCACCATTAATGAGAACTGAATTTTTTTCTCCTAACAAGAAGGGCAATATCCACTTACACCATTTAACATGAAAGCTATTTTTTTTCAAAACCTGCATTAAAAATGACCAATCTACTCTATGATAGACTTTTAACATGTCAAGATTTATGACACATGATGAAATACTATGTGGAGATTGAATGAAGAACTGCATATGCTACCAAGGATTCTTCTAATATTTCCCTACTAGGAACAAAAACCCCATGTTCTTCTGAGAATATACCAGGAATTTGAAGTGGAAGCAACCTCATGTATATGGCCTTTGGAAAGATCTTGTAAAATGTATTGCATATTGATATAGGGGAAATTCAAAAACTAACTTTGGATTGTTGACTTTTGGAATCAAAGCTTTATGGGTCATATTAAACTGCTTAAGCATGGTACCTGATGTCCTGCACTCTTCCAAGGCCTTCAAGAGATCATTTCCAATAAAATTCTAGCATTTTTGAAAGAAAACACCAGTAAAACCATCAAGGCCAGGGGCCTTATCAGGTGCTAAGGAAAAAAAAATTGATTTCAACTCTTCTAATGTGAAAGGCCTCATAAGATCCTCATTTTGAACTTGGGAAATTAAAGTAGGAATTGCTTGCAACATCTCCATTCTTTCTTGATCAAGACTAGAGGAATGCCCAATTGGCGTTGAAAGTAAATTTTCAAGAAACTTAATACTTTCATTGCAGATTTCATCTTCAGTAGATAACTGATCCCCTAAAACACTATCTTGAATTTTAAATATTGCATTCTTAACTTTCTTAATCTGAGCAGAGACATGAAAAAAAATCGTATTTTTATCCCCCTCTTTCAATCACAACTCAAGAGATTTTTGCCTCTAGTATATTTCCTCACGCAACACCAATTCCTCCTATTCAACTTGTAAACTCTTTTGCACCTCATATAAATCTATCTAGTCAGACCTTTGGAAATAATTTGATCATTTACAACTGCTAGTTTGGAAATAATACCTTTTTGATGAAAAATGTTTTTGAAAGTATGCACATTACATAGTTTGATTTTAACTTTGACAAACAACAATTTATGACAAAATCTGAATATACACATGACCCTTGCACATATGGAGCTTGGATCCACCAGCTTTCGAAAAGAGACATAAAATCCGGATCCCTAAACCACATCGACTCAAACTTAAAAGCTGATCAAAATGTAGGGGAAGAGCCTTTAGCCTTGAAAAATAATGGCATAGGAAAGTGATCAGACCCAAGCTGGGGTAAAATTTCTAACTCTACCATATAAATTTCTACAAACCAATTTGGTGATACCAAAAATCTGTCTAGTCAAACAACTATCTGCAAGAAATCTTGCCTTCTAACAATTTATTCACATTGGTTTTATTACAACATTAATTTTTAATTTTCACTTAATAAAATAAATATCATAAATTACTTTTACACAATACAATTATGAATAGTTGTATAACTAACAAATAAATTAATGTTATAATTGTATTGTGTAAGAAAAAATTATGTGTTAGTTATACAACTATTCATAATTGTATTGTGTAAAAGCAATTTATGACATTTATTTTCTTAAGTGAAAAATTAAAAATATTGTAGGTCAAATATATTAAAGATAATATTTTTTGTCTTTTTTATATTTATGTGGTGGAGGTAAAAAGTATATTTTTATCTTTCTATATTTATGTGGTGGAGGTGAAAAGTATTTATGTTGTTTGTATATGAATTTATTTTAATTATTTCAGAATGATTTTAACTTACATTTCTTAAACACAAAATAAAAACTTAGTCTTGATAAAAACTTCTAAAAATTCACTTAGATTCCTTTTATCATAACTCAAACCTATGTTTTAGTTATACAACTATTCATAATTACACCGAACTAAAGTAAATTTATGACATCTATTTTATTATTGATAAAAATCTAAAAAAAAAAATCATATATATAGATTTATGTTTTAATAATATGTTTCTAGAAAAAAATTAATCACTCCACACACCCTACCTCTATATATAAATGCAAATTGAAAACAAAAAAAATAAATCATTTAAGTACTTTATTTTTATATTTGTTTGTGCCTTCGAGAATTCTCTTTTTGTTAGATAGTTTTTTTTATTTGTTATTTTTTAGATTTATGTATAATTATATGTGTTATTTGTATTGTTGTTTAGTTTGCTGACTATACATTATTTGTATTAAAATTTCAAAAATATAAATATAAATTTTATTTGTTTCAGTCTTTTAATATAATGCTAATCATATATTTTGAAAATAAAATTTAAACATATTTAAACATGAAATACTTTTGTGTCATTGTATAATGTTTCTTGATGCAATAATTAATGTCATATACAAGTGTTTTGTCAATGAAAGATAGAAAATAGGTAAACTCTAAGATCTGACCCTAGGGTTTATGCACTTTTTCAAATGGTTCATTAGAGATTTAAATGGTAGTGGAGGTTTTCTAGATTTAAACAAGGTATGAGATTGACTTACAATCTGATAGGTGATTCAACCTACCCTTGACCAAATCTAGAAATGTCCTAAGGATGAAACGCAATGATCTAATTGTCCTAATGATGTAAATAACCACTTTAACACATAAATAGTAGATCTGAAATGTCATAGGAAAAATTAAACTATAGGAATAGAAAGGGGAGGACACTGTGCACCTATGATATATATTTCACATAAATTTTTGAGGATGTTTCCTCCAGGGTTGCCACTGTCCTACTAGGTATTTTTCGGATTTGTTTTTGCAGTCCTTTGATGTTAGATTTGCACTTCTGTTTCTCATCTACAAACTTGCTAGATCACTATTGGATATTTTTGAAATTGAGTTTTGTGAGTTGTCAAGGCCTAGGATTTTCCAATGTAATGTAATGAATAAAGTGTCTTCAAAATTCCTTTGACCTTAAAAGTACCTAAAACCTACACATTCACAAAGAGAGGAAATGTTGTGCCATCCTTGGTCAAACCCTGTATTAATGTTTTGACTTCCATGCTGGTGAGTATGCATTGCAACAATTGGTAACATTGTATTGTTGATTTGGAGAGTAAGGTTGATCAGAGAAATGAAAATACAGATAAAGGTGATACCATGAGTTAACATTTGGGAGCATAAGTTTGTAACTCTGTATGTAAACATTATTTATTGTAATACAAGTGACTTTTCTTGGTGTGTGGGTTTTTATCCCATAAGGGTTTTCCCATGTAAAAATGGTGTTCAATTCTGTGTGTGTTATCTAATTGGTTTACTATGTTGTTCTATTAAATGTGCATCTTAATGACTATAATTCAAATTAATTGAATTTTTTTGCACTTCTTTCCTATGGATTTTGCATTTGGAAGGCATTTCCGCACTAATCTTTCCTTACAAGTGGTGTCAGAGCCTGTCCAGTTGTGCTACCCATGTGGGTAGAGCTGTTTTTTGTGCTAATTTTGTTTAGTGGGAGTCTTGTAGAGAAAATTGATTGTCTTGATTACAGATTGAGATGGCAAGCACAACAAGAAGAGTAGAAATTGAAAAGTTCAATGGCAGCAATTTTGAGTTGTTGAAACTCAAAATGGAAGACTTGTTGGTGGATAGAGATCTTTGGATTGTTGTGTCTGGAACTAAACCCTCAGGTATGAAACAAGAAGATTGGGACCTTAGAGATAGAAAAGCTAGAGGATTGATATATATATTTTTTGGTAGACTATGTTCTCTTAAACGCCCATGAGGAGAAGACCACATCTTCATTATGGAAGAAACTTGGTGATATTTATCAGTGGAAGTATCTGGTGAATATGTTATTCTTGAGGAAGAATTTATACTCCTTGAAGATGGAGGAAGGTGCATCTGTAGCAAACCATCTGAATTCTTTTAATATGATTATTGCTCAGCTGGTGTCTGTAGGTGTAAAGATTGATAGCAAGGATTGATGTATGATTTTATTGTGTTACTTTCCTGACATGTGGGACCATCTAGTGATGGTTATTGGAAGTACAAAAACCACCTTTAAAATGGAAGACATGTTTGCTTCGCTATTGTCATAATAAATGTGAAGGAAATCTTCTGAGATGGCCAAGGAGGCTCTTGTTGTTTGAGGCAGATCAAAAGGATAAGAGAAAGAAGACATATAAGAAGTTGAGATCCAAATTTGAAGGGAGATCAAAGTCTCTTGAAAATAAGTCCAAGGTGAAATGATGAAATTGTGGGAAAACTGGACATGTTCAAAATGAATGCAAAGAGGAGAAAAAGAAGAAGAACAACAAAAACTCTTTGGATAATGATTCTTCTCAGAGAGATGTAGATGCCTTCATTGTAGGCTTGGTGACTTAGGCATCAGATGATGTCTGGATGATTGACTCAGGAGCATATTTTTACATGATATCTCACAGATATTGGTTCAAAAAGTATGAAAAGTATGATGGTGGAAAGGTGTACCTGGCAAGTGATTCATCTCTTGAAATTGTTGGTTGTGAAAGAGTTAAAATCCAATTTCTTGATGGAATAATCAAAGGAATTGATGGTGTAATCCACATACCAAGTATGTCTCAAAATTTTCTTCATGTCAGTAAGCTGAATGATATTGGTGTGCAAGTTACATTCTTGAGTGGTGGTTGCAAAATGACTAAAGGCTCAATGGTGTTGGCCAAGGGTGCACATATATACACTTTGTACAAGTTGGATGCACGTGTTATTCAATGTAACAACGTTTCTATAAAAGTTAGATAAACCTGCCCGCATAGGGAAGGAGAAAAATGTTCCCTTGGGTGCAAAATCTTTGGAGGTGAAACTCCCAACAGAGAAAATTATGCTATGGCATCATAGAATCGGTCACAAAGGAGAAAAGGGATTGAAAGCCTTGAAGAATAAAAACCTAGTAAAAGGGCTTGTTTATTGTAACCTTGAGTTTGATTTTTGTGAACATTTCATTTATGGAAAGAAACACTATGTTTCATTTTATTCGAGTCCTCATAAGTCTTCTGGCATACTAGATTATGTTCACTCTGTTGTATTTGGTCCAGTGAATGTTCCTTCATTATCAAAGTCTAAATATTATGTTTCTTTTATTGATGATTATTTGAGAAGGGTGTTTGTGTATTTTCTTAAAATTAAATAAGAGGTGTTCAATTGGTTTAAATAGTTTAAAAAATTGGTATAAAATCAAATTGGAAGGAAAATTAAATGCTTGAGGATGGATAATGGCAGTGAGTTTTGTTCTACATATTTTGAGAGGTATTGCAAAAACCATGGGATTAAAAGGAATAAAACTACATCTTACACTCAACAACAAACTAGAGTTGCTGAAAGGTTAAACAGGACGTTGATGGAAAGGGTGAGAAGTATGTTGAGCAGTGCTGGTTTGGAGAAAAAATTATGGGCTGAAGTTGTGGCTACAACATGTTACTTGATTAATCATTCACCTAGTTCAACATTTGTTGACAAAACACCTATGGAAGTGTGGTCTGGTATGAATCCCTCTTTGAGACATATTTGTGTCTTTAGTTGGGAGGCATATGCATACATGTTGAATGAGAAAAGATATAAGTTGGAGAACAAGACTATTAAATGTGTCTTAATTGGTTATGGTATTGGCATGAAAGGATACGAGCTTTGGAATCCTGTTACTGAGAAGGTGTTGTACAAAAAAAGTGTAATATTTTGTGAGATGAAACCTTTTACAATTGATCTGCAGTCAAAGATGAATGATGGTAAGAACAAAGTAGTTGAAATTCCTCCAACTCTAGATAAAGAGGAACTACGAATTCAAAGTGTACCTGAATCTGAGGAGAGTTATAGAAGCTCTGAGAGTTCTAAATAGGAAGAAAAACCACAAACTCAATCTTTGCCTATGAGGAGGTCTACATGGGAGAAGCAAAAACCTAATAGGTATGGATTTTCCATGTTGGATTCGAGTTGTGCCTATGCTTTGATTACTAGCACTGATGAGCCTAGGAATCTAAGGGAGGCTATTAATATGTCTAATTCAAACTCCTAGTTGGAAGCCATGAATGATGAAATGGCATCATTGAAAAAGAATGAAACCTAGGATCTGGTACCTTTACCTGAAGGTCGGAAGCCTGTTGGCTGGAAATGGGTATTTAAGAAGAAAATTGGTCTGGATGGCAGTGTGTAAGAGTATAAAGCTAGGTTGGTTGCGAAAGGTTATTCCTAGGTGGAGGGAATTTATTATGGAGAAATATTTTCTCTTGTATCTAAGTTGACATCTATCAAATTTCTATTGTCACTTGCAACTACATATGACTTAGAGGTTGAGAAGATGGATATGAAGACAACGTTTCTTCATGGAGATCTAGAAGAAGAAATTTATATGTCCCAGCTTGAGCACTTCATTGAAAAAGGTAAAGAAAGTCTGGTTTACAAGTTAAATAAATATATGTGTGGTTGAAAACAATCGCCTAGAATGTGGTACCAAAATTTTTCCACGTTTGTGTTGTCATAGGGATTTGTAAGATCAAAATTAGATCATTGTGTGTACTACAAAACTAAAAATGATTGTTTACTTATTATTGCCCTATATGTGGATGATATGTTCTTCATTGGGAATAGTAAGGGTATGATTTTTGATCTAAAATCTCAGTTGTCAGCACAGAGTGAAATGAAAGATTTAGGTGCAGTAAGGTATATTCTAGGTATGGAAATTAGAAGGGATAGGGGAAGTAGAAAGCTTTGGCTCAACCGAGCAAGTATATTAATTATGTCCTTGAGAGATTTAGTATGACAAATTGAAGCACTTAGTTGTTCTGATGTTGCAGGGAATGAAGCTATCTATTGAAGATTATCTAAAGTCTCCTATTGAGATGGAGGACATGACTAGGGTGCCTTATGCAAGTGTAATTGGCATTTTAATGTACACAATGTTTTGTACCAAGCCAAACATTTCCCAAGCATTGGGAGTACTTAGTTAGTTTATGGCTAATCTAGGAAGACTGCATTGGGATGTTGTGAAGAGAGTTTTCAGATATTTGAAGGGTACTTTGGAGTATGCTTAATTTGTGTTATCGTGGAAATTTGGTTGGATCAAAAATATTTCTTAGCATTCGTGGGTATGTGGATTCTAATTGGGTAGGGGACATTAATAGTAGAAGATCCACCAGTGGATACATCTTCATGTTATTCGATGGTGCAGTTAGTTGAATGAGCAAGTGACAGGCTGTAATCGCTTTATCTATTACTGAGGTAGAGTACATGGCAACAACACATGCCTATAAAGAATCCATTTGGCTTAGATTTTTGCATTCTAAAGTTGGGTTTAATGCAAAGAAGATTACTATTTTATATGAAAGTCAAAGTGCTATTTTTTTGGAAAAAGTCCCACTTTCCATGCCAGGATGAAGCATATTGATGTTCAGTATCATTTCGTTCGTGATATGGTGGAGGATGAAAATGTTAATCTTGAAAAGGTGGATACTCTGGAGAATTTCGTTGATGCATTGACAAAGCCTGTGAGCACATACAAGAATAGGTGGTGTGCTAGTTCAATGGGCCTTGGGGCCTATGACATTTGGTAACTTCGAGTTTGGAAGAATCTAGTATGTCCCTTAAAGCTTGGATTTTTTCCCTTAATCGACTTGAATGTCGTGAGATCACGAAAAACTAGAACTTTGGAACCACTGGTCAGGATTTGTGAAGTTTCAAAAACCTTTGACTAACCGATCACAAGGTTGGAGAGAATTGGAACATTGAAACCATCGGTTGTAGGTTTTGAAGTTTATGAAACCTCCAACTGACCGACCACTTTAGACAAGCCGATAAGCTTCATCAAAGAGACTTACTCTCATCATGGGGACCACGACAATGTGATGTTATATATATATATATATATCAATTGATGATTATGATTAAAACAATCCACAGGTTCCCTCTAACTCCGTACCCCTTGTGGTGGGTCTCGACATATTCCTCTAGGGTGTATGGGGATTGGCTAAGCAATGTACAATGGATGAATAGGTTGACTCGGTAACTCGCAGGGAATAACATCATGGTGGGACCCAACCATTGCCAGGTTGTTGAGTGGTGATTGGTTGTTGACTGTTGATGGATTGAATGGTGATTACTTGGCAAGTTATATGGATTTTGAAATGAGTTTGACTGGGCTGTGAGACTGTTGAAACCGTATCGAGACTGTTTGTCTACAACAATTGACTTAGTTGGTTTCTAGGGATGGATTGGAATGTAGATCAAATGGAAATATTGTAATGCAATATGCATTGTAATGGTAGGTAACATTGTATTGTCGATTTGGAGAGAGAGGTTGATCAGAGAAATGAACATGCTACTGAAGGTGATACAATGAGTTAACATCTGGGAGCATAAGTCTGTACAAAGTGACTTAAATTGTTGGTGTATAGGTTTTTCTCTTGTAAGGGTTTTCCCATGTAAACTCGGTGTTCAATTCTGTGTGTGTTATCTAATTGGTTTACTCTATTGTTCTATTAAATGCGCATCTTAATGACTATAATTCAGATTAAGAATTTTTTTTTGCACTTCTTTCTTGTGGATTTTGTATTTGGAAGGACTTTTTGCACTAAGCTTTCCTTACATTTACGACGTTGTAGTCAATACTCAAGAAATGACATTCCCATTGTGCTTAATGTTCAAGAATTGTAATAGCCATTTTTTTGTGTAGGTCAAGTTGATAATGTGAGTTGTCAACCTTACAATCCATGATTTTTAAAGGCACACAATTATTTTGTAACTCACATGATTGATCTAAATGTTTGTATACTTTTGTGACCTTTTTTGTTCTATTTTATGTCATCTACAAGTGCATAATGACTAGTGATATTTAAAAATAATCATGGGAAGCTATTGTGTGAGGGTCCAGTTTTACTCAATCATATCCCCTTGAAAAGCTATCTTTTTTTAATTTAGAAAAGTATTGGTAGATAAAAGACATATATGTAATGTCCTAGATGCAAATTTTGAATGTAAGTATTGATCCCTTTTAACACTCCAATTGAAGTGTCCTTAGGTATAAATTCTCATTCCTTATTTTTCTTGGATGTGTTTAAATGCACAAATAAATTTCTTTAAGTAATAATGTAGAGATTTTTCTCTACAGATTGAAATCTAAGCCTTTTTCAAGTTTCTTTTTTTGGTTTGGTTCTTTATGTTTTTTGGCCCCGTAACCTTTTTTGTCATCTCTATTTTATTCCTTTGTGTATCGACATCGGGGATGCCACATGCCATCAGGGAACATTTTAAAACATGATCGTAACCTCCTACTCTAGTAAAGGTGCACAATGGCACCACATGGTGGCCTCACGGTCTTTGTTAAAAGTGCTTTCCTTTCAGAGTCTTCAGTGGTAGAAGGTGCCACATGTTGGTACTGTGGAGTTTCTTCAAAGCAGCTTGAAGAAAAGCCTCAATGATTCCCACTCGAATACAACGTGTCCTGGGAAAGTATTTTCCTCAAGACAGAGGCATGAAGTGTCAAAAACTTCCCAAAGAATTCCAGTTGTCATCTAGACAAAGGCCTAGGTGTGCTTTATGCCCAATAAGGAATGGAAAACACATTGTTTATCTCTATCATGGGATGTGATGAAGAGCACTATTTTTGAGTGAAAATGGTTGTAGGTGCCATTAAGGATCAAAGGATTCACTCACCTAGTGTTTACGATAACCATCTTGTTCTCCCTATCCATGATCAAAGTTTTGGCTACCATAGGGTCTTAATTAAGCATGGTACCTAGGTAACTCTAGGTTTCTATCAAAGAACATTCATTCCTAAAATGGCTTAGATCCACCATGACAAATTTTGTAGTAAGGTTTATTGAAAATAATATTTTAGGAAGCTTTGAGTTGTATTTTAATTGGTCATCACCAACTAGAAATTAATTAATTTATGGGCCTATTAGAAAGGATATTAACTCTCCATTTTTATTTATGTAAATATCCCTACAGTTTTCTTTGTCAATATTTTAATGCCACTATTTAGTTTTTATCTTTTTTGATCCAAGTGGTGGGAGATATTTTTTCTTGTTGCTTCCCTTGTCCTATAAAAAGGAATTACAAGCATCTCCCAAGGATGAGTTTGTTTTGTTCCCAATTTTAGTAGTGATTGTTTCACTATTTATTGTAAGAAATAATTAATTGGATCAATTTCCAAGTGAGTGCCCATTTTTCTAGCACCCGACCTTAGCATTTTTGTATCATTCTAAATCAAGTAGTATAAGGAAACACATCAAATTATGGCCAGTCTTACCTCTATTGTGCATTTTACTTTCTGCTTACATTAGTTTTATGCTCTGTGTCATTTGTATGGACATGATCTTAACAACTGGTTATTTAATTCTTAGCTTTTATGATATTTGATACATTATTACAGTGAACTGAATCATGCTATGCACTCTTTCATAATTGCATTAATTTATGTTAAGTATCATACTATGCTTATGGGTGAACATTATCTATTAAAATTTAAGGCATTAGTAGGTGTTTTAGAGTGTATTATAATCTACTGGAACTTAGTGGGTGCTTCCTGTGAGAAGATCTGAATGTTTTCTTCATGCTTATCTAAGCCTTAGGCAGATTGTTCTCTTCTCAAAAATGAAGGGTTTTCGACACTTTGTGTTCACTATTTAAGAGTTAATGCTCCAGTAGGAAGATTTGAGATGTAAAAGTTTCGATGCATCACCTTAGATAGATTTGTTTTCTACATTATTTCTTCCCCTTTTCTCCCCTAAACAAGAACAAAGAGTTGAATTCTAAAATCCCAGAGGTTGTTCATTGAAGCACATTTGGTTCCCCATTCATTGAACTTCCCATAAGGCTATTTCCAAGAAGTGTTAGATTTTGAGATCAACAATTTTTTTTGGCATGCTTAGTGGGACCCAAAAATTTTAATTCACTTGACTAGGAGGGTGATGCTACTCTCAATAGCTCATCCTGGAAGAGGCACTCAATTAGATTATCAAAGGGTCTACATTTATTAGGAGACCTTATATCAAAGTTAGTGACTCAACTAATTTTTCAGAGCTCCTAATTATAGATCGAGCCTATGAATTCATGCCTAGAATCCTAACCAAGGCATGCTCTAGAGGTAATTTTTAGTATATTGAATTTCCATTTGTTGCTCCTAGGAGAATAAATTTTGCACAATATTTGTCACTGATTAGGAGAAATAGAAATAGAGGCATAATTCCTTCCCCTGGGGCCCAATCTATGCCATAGTTGGGTATATTATTTCAAACTAGAATACTTTCTTTTTAGGTGCAAAGGAATTTATTCCCCATGACCACTCAAGTACCTAGAAACTATGTAGTCTGGAATAGTGATAGCTTGCTCATTCCTCCTACTCCGCTTGATTTATGGTAGCCTATACCTACCAACACCTTTAAAGCACTTCCAAAAAAATTTGGTGAGGATTTTAAAACCCTGGAGGAACATATACAAGATGTTGCAGATGTGTGCACTGTTCATTATGTGAGTGAGTAGAGTGTGGCTCTAAGGCTGCTCACAACCTCTTTCAAAGGAAAGGCACATGATTGGTACAAATCTCTAACTTTGAACTCTATTGATAGTTGGGATTAGCTCAGAGATTGGTTCTTTGAGCATTTTTTGAATAAAGGAGACCACTTGTCCCTATTGCAATAGCTAATAATGATAAGGAGAGCACCCCAGGAGGTCGTTATAGATTTCAATACAAGGTTCCATAAGACCTGTCAAAGGATTCCTACAACTTCTCGATAACCTATGGGTATGGAATTCATTTATTAATTAAAATATTTCAATTCAAACATAGTGGTCATGATATATTCACTTGGAGGAAGCACTCTACTAGATGCATATGACTCAGCAGTAAGAGCCAAGAATAACTTGATAGATGTTGGGAAGCCCCCACCTTGACCTCCTATGCTGATGTTTGTGAAAATATCAGCACAACCCACAAAATTCATCACTCCTAGCACATTTGCCACACCTCGACCTTCAATGTATGCATACCTCGACTCACAAGTGAGCACCTTCGATTCTTCTTCACTAGCCACAAAAATGAATGACATAAATACCTTGTTGTGGACTTTCTCAAATGAAATTATTAGTATAAAGTGGTACCAAGAAATTCCCCTAAATCCTCCTTATCAGAACTATCAACCTGAGGTAGACCACCATTCCAACATAATCAATATTAGGGAGGTGCGAGAGGGAACAACCAGTCACAAATTTTGAGCCAGATCGTTTCAGTTCTCACTCTGCTGCAAACTTCAACATCTAATCCCAATAGAAAGCTAGCTACAAATGCTTGGATTTTCCCTTGCAATGATGCACACATACCTCCAATTTTTTTGAGAGGGAACCTCTAGTAGAAGGTCACAAAAAAATAAGTCAAGTCATCTCTCCAGACACGGGGCCGTATGCCTACCAGTCTCCTAGAGTAGAAAGTGTTATGCTTAACACTTAGATGCAAGGAATGTCACTAGAGCAAGAATCAAAGATCATTTTTAATCATGCAATATTTTCATGGATGGATTGAGAGGATGTGGTGTTTTAAAATGAAGTCTCGACAAACAAAAACCACACAAGTTCACTTAGAATACAACACCCAATCCAAGTAGAGATTTACTGGAGAGCTTGTACCTCAAGTACAATAGCCACAAGCACAACAACCTCAAGTACAAAAAAAGGTTGCAAAGAAGATCCCTAGTTCCCCTATCATACTTCAACCTTTCCAGAGACCAAAGGAAAAAATCCCTTTGAAGACGAAGATACTGCTGCTTGAGTCACTCGATGTGGTCGAGCAACTGAAGAAGTCACCTACCAACGTGTCCTTATGGGACATTTTGGCTATTCCTGAACATAAGTATCTATTGTAGGAATATTTTGGAAAAGATAGGCCAACTCCACGATCATATCTAGCCTCGACACATGACCAAGGGAAAGGAAAAAGGCCATTTCACGAGCCTTGGACTTTAGGTGCTGCAACATTTACAAACACAAAGGAAAAAATATCTAGTAATGAGGTATGTAAACCAAAGTCCACTCCTTTCTTTTTAACCTTCATTATGGGGGATAAATTATTGCATAATGCCATGATTGACTCTAGAGCTAGCACCACGGTCATGTTGAAGTTGGTCATGAATTCTTTGAGATTAGAGTATGTGTTCCTTGATAGGGGAATCATGTAGTTGACAAAAATAAGTTGCGAGCCATAAGAATGATCAAAAGTCTCCCTCTGACCTTGTACTTTTTTTCCAACATTACGATCACCCAAGAGGTGGTCGTAGTTGATAGTTCACTTATCTTTGGGATGTGTTTATCTAGGGATTTTACTACCAAAATAAGTGGGCACCTATCCTAAGGACTAAACATGGTGCATAGATGAAAATATTGTTACAACCCTTTCATGTTGAGCACATTACAAAAGATACCATAATGAGTTTTGAGGCATGGAAATGATGGAAGATAAAGAAGCTACAGGTGATAGAAGTGCTAAAGAGGAGGTCCTGTTAAATCAATTCATGGAAGTTGATCCTTTTTTGAAATTTTCATGCTATTGTCCTAGAAACCTATGTGATCTATGATGAGGATCAAGTCATCCAAAGGTGACTAAAATCCAAGAATCTCAACATGAAAGCTTAGATGAGGATCAAAGTCTATGGACACTATATTTTGATGTTACAAGATGCAAAATCAGCTCAGGAGCAAGGAATCTACCTAATATCTCTTGAAGGGATGGAGACTCAAATATTTTCAAGTCCAATTTTCTTGCACGAACAATGAGGCTGAGTATGAAGGCTTAGTCCATGTATTGAGTCTAGACGAGCACATGGGAATCAAAAGGCTTAAAGTTTTCAAAGATTTAGAGCTGGTAATCAAGAAAGTGTGGGGTACCTCAACTGCTAAGAATGTGCAAATGTGTTCCTACTACCACAGAGTATGGGACCTAATTGAAGGATTTGAAGCCTTAGACATCCAAGTGGTTCTAAGGTTGTAAAATTCTACAATATATAGAGTGGCCATGGTTTGCTCCTAGTTCAATTTAATGACAAACCCTATGGTTAACGAACATGCAATGTGAGTGATAGTGAGACCTGCTATCCTCGATAATGAGTAGAAATATTAGGTCTTCGAGAATGATGCTCAAATCACTATATTCATCCAACAATCAAGTGAATTTGTGGAATAATTGCAACCCAAGAATGAAGAGGCCTATGAGGGTCAAATCATTCAACTAAAGAGAAATAAGCTTTTAAAGGGGCTAATCACCTTGAGAAATATTTTTGATTGCGACGATGTGAGAAATTATAAGTGGAGGTTCATTGCAAACAAAGGGGATTATTCAGACCTTGATGTCAAAGGTGACTAAAAGTGGCAAAGGATGTTCCACAAAGGGATAAGGAAAGGATGAGGTTTTTTTTCATTGAATATGATAAGGTCATAACATATACCTACGATGACCTAAACGGTTACAACCCTAATATAATCCAACACACCATAGATCTATTTGAAGGGGTTAAGCCAATTTGTCAAAAGCAGAGGATAGTTAATCCAAAGTTGGAATCACTCATGTCTCAAGAGTTATAGAGTGTCATTGAATTAAGGATCATCTATCTGATCAATCACTCCACCTGGGTGTCTAACCTAGTCCCCGTTTGGAAGAATAATGATGACATTCAACTTTGTGTGGACTTTAGGGATTTGAACAAAGCATCTTTAAAGGATCACTATTCTCTCCCCTCAATGGAGAAAATTATTCAAATTGTGGTGGATTTAGAGATGTTTTTCTTATTGGATGGTTTCTTCGATTACAATCAAGTGAATGTTAAGGATGAGGATAAACACAAAACAATTTTCACTAGCAAGTGGGGGATGTTTTCCTATGCCAAAATGCCATTCGGCCTATCCAATGTGGGAGCCACTTTCCAATGTGCTATTAACATTGATTTTAAAGACTTGATCAATATGATCATCCTTATTTATCTGGATGACTTGACCATATTTTCTAAATCTAAGGATGATCATTTTGATCATCTGGAAAAGGTCTTCCAAAAATGCCAAGAGTTCATGATTTCTTTAAATCCCCAAATATGTGTTTTCATAATTCCACAAGGCAAGTTGGCTATGTGGTATCCAAAGAGGGAATCTACATTGACCCTGAGAGTGTAAAAACTATAAAAGAGTTTCCCTTATCGGTAAACAAGAAAGGAGTTCAATATTTCTTAGGAAAGATCAATTTTGTCTGTAGATTCATTTTAGACGTTGTTGGGCTATCAAGGCCCATTACACTCATGCTAAAGAAAGATAAAGTATTCAAGTGGACTCCAGAGGGTAGAGCTACTTTTGAGAAGATTAAGGAGGTTGTTTCCTCAGCTGTAGTGTTAGTTAACCCATTTAAAAAAAAAATCATGTACATCTATGGTAGTGAGCATAACATTGTCATGGTGCTTATACAAAAGGATGATGAAGGGAAAGGAGAGCACCCTATTTCTTTCCATTCAAGAACCTTGAAAGGTTATGAGACCAAGTAAAAATTTGTGGAAAAGAAAACATTTTTACATAATAAAAGGTCTCAAGAAATTCAGACACTTGGTGTTTGGAAGCAAGATCATGGTGTTTCTAAATCACTTAGTGTAAGAGAGTAAATTATAGAAGAGGAGATTATAGAAAAAAGGGAAACATAGATCACCAAAATCCTCAAATATGATATTGAGGTTTGACCCACAAAGATGATCAGGGGAAGAGGACTTTGCAAATATCTGGCCATCGATCTTGGACCCGATGACAGAGAGGAATTTAAAGATGAAGTTCTAATGAACCCATTCAAATTAGGGGAGTCTTGGGTATCTAACAAGATAAATTTCATGCGAATTGGAAGGTATCTAGGTGACATCTCTTCACACAAAAGAAGATTCTATAGGCTACAAGGTGTTAGGTATACCATAATTGAAGGAGTAATTTTCAAAAGGAATTTTGATGGTGTTCTCCTCCACTGCATGGACAAGGAGAAAGCGAAGTAGATCTTTGATGAATTCCACAGTAGTTTGGTAGGCATGCATTTCTCCACTAAGACTAGTTCCCTAAAGATAATGCATGCAGGGTACTATTTGCCTACCTTGTTTGTAGGGTGTTATAGCCTGGTGAATAAATGTCAACAATGCTAGTTTTGTGTAAGAAAGTGAAAGAATTTCGCAATACCTTTGAGCCCAATAGTGTTTGATGAACCATTCAAACAATGGGGTCTTGAATTCATTGAAATGATTAACCCTATTTCTAGTTTAAGGAATAAATGGATATTAATTGCTATAGACTATTTCACTAGATGGATTGAGGCAACGCCCCTAAAGAATGCCATTGAGGGTGAAATCATAAATTTCCTTGAAGAGTTGGTAGCGAGGTTTGGCTCATCAAAAAAATTGATCACTGATAATGTGTGAGCCTTTGTAGGGGCGATGCTGTTAGAAATCACATTGAATCATGGAGTCTACCTCAAGTTTTCATCAAATTATTATCCCTAGGGAAATGGACTTGAAAAGTCCATGAATAAAAACCTAATTTGACTAATAAAGCGTATAGGTCTGGACCATCAAAAGGATTGGTACAAGCACTTTCCGGAAGTCTTATGGGCTAACTAAATCACTCTGAAACAAGTCCTAAAAGCCTCACCCTATGAACTAGTATACGAGAAGAAGGTTGTGCTGCCTATTTCTATGAAAATTCTAGCACTATAGCTGCTAAAATGCCTTGAGGTTGAAGAAAATAGCAGCATGGAGGTAAGATTAGCTGAGTTGCTAAATATCTAAGAGGATGGGGAAAATGAATATGATACCATGAAAAAACACCAAAAGGTGGTAAAGATGTGGTTCGACAAAAAGGCTTTCGACCCTGGTTTTAAAGAGGGTGACTAGTCCTAAGTTATGATGAGCGAGCTACCAAGTTAGGTCACCATGCCAAATTTGATATATTATGGAAAGGCCCTTTTTGAATTATGAAATGTAAAGAAAGAAACTCATTCGAACTACAAGATATTGAGGGAAACACTCTCAGGATCTCAATAAATAATATCCATTTAAAACCTTTTAATTAATTTCCTCGTCTCTTAGGCCTATTGTGTAAGGTGCTTAGGCCTATTTTTTTCAAAGCAAGGAAGGAGCTTTGTAAGATCTATGATAGTAACCCAAATACAAAAAGAGAATGTCTATGAAGAGGAGTGCATTTTTTTCTTCTACACAAAAGTCCCCAGAGAAAGAAGGTAGTTTTGAATAATTTGATGGGGAGGGATTCAAAGAAGAGGTCGATCCAAAATGCATGAAATTTTGACAACTCAAGCTACTACTAAGACAAAATTGGGAAGTTCCTATCATGAAACAAAAGTAGGAAGTTTGAATCAAATCTATAGTTAGATAATTATTGAGTGTTCTAGCTGCATTTCATACTTGCTTAATTTTATACTTTCAACCCTTAGGCATACAACTCTAATGCCTTTCATAAGCTCTACACTTCCAGATTGACACAAGGAACAAATTGAAATACTCTATCAACAATTCAACCATAATCTTAAAAGTTTATAAATAGAGTTTTGTCCCAAGACTACTTTTCTCTCTTCTCCAAATCCTTATATCTAATACAACCTAGGGATGAGGCATATTATGTCACTAACACTCCTATGTTGAGATTGTAGATAGTTATATGTGCCTACATAGAGACACATTAATGTTTCTATAAATATTATTTCCACATGACATGACAATAAAATATATGATGCCATGCTATGACCACCACATAAGAGAGAATCACCATACTACCATTTTTATATGTGAAAAATTTCTAACCCTTGAAACAAAGGAAAATGGAGGGGGAATAAAGGGTTCACCAAAATGAAATGATGACCTAACACACCCTCACTTTTCCTAGTTTCATATGGAAAAAGGAGAGATCTCTCCCAAGGGTAGAATTGACTTTCAACCTTAAGGTGAGTCAAATCTATGGGGATGGGGGATCTTTGATTTTACTTATATGACAAAAAATGATTGAAATGCACTTCAGGGAGATAAAATTAAAATGCCTAATGAACTCAATTATGTGATGTAAAACTTGAAATGCATAGTTAAAGGATAGAACAAACAAAAATAGTAATTTTTTGATAGATCTGAGAAGGGAAAACTAATGTGTACCTATCACCAAAAGTGGTTGCTAAGTGTCCTGCCAGGATAGATTCACCCTAGGGTGAATGGGTCTCTGTACAGGGGTCCAAAATTTGATTTCACAATCCTCTGATCTTAGATATTAGCTTTTGATTTCTCCAAATTCCATTGTCTAAAGGTCAAAAATATTTTTTTTAGGTGAGTTTTTGTGGCTTGACAACTTTGATGACAAATTTGACAACTTTGCAAAATTGCACTTTTAATCCAATTTTAGTCATTCTTCACTTGCAAATCTACACACGAAAAGCCACAACTCACCAAACCCTTAATAGCTTCCCTTAGAGGAATATTTAGTCTAACACATCTCTCTAAGGATTGGATCTTGCTTGAATTGGCTTGAATGATTGCTTGATTTGATGTTTGAATGCTTGAAACCTACATCACAATGTTAGCTCCAAAACATAATATGAACACACATAACTTTGACATGATGATATGACCTTGAATGCTACTATAGATGACTAATAAATCTACTCTCCAATGCTCTTAACAATAATATTTTCTCTTGTGAAAGTTACCTTAATGCTAGATGATTTGAATTGATAAAATAACTATGTATTTATAGGTGTTTATCTAATTTCTCAAAAATTAGACTCCACAAGATGACATTTGAAACTTCAATTTGAATCATTAAAATGCTGCCAAAAACATATTAAAAATTGGGTCTTGGAACTTAAGGAGGACCCATTCACCCTTGGGTGAATGGGTCCTGGGACTTAAATCTAGGACAAACAATTTCCAAGGTGTTTGAAATAATGTTAGCATTTGTTTAATGTCGATTTCCCTTTTGGAAAATGGGAATAATAAGCCTTAGGAATGCATAATTTAGGAAATTAGAATCTTAATTAATTAAGGGGATGCAAACATAGTGTGAAAATGTGAAGGAGTACATTTTCTTACACTACAACCCTATTCTCTCCTTTTACTAATGACCATTGACCATAATTATATTTTATAATAGTGATTGCCCTTACTTATGTGATATAATCTACTCATTGCACATCTTTTCTTTATTTTATAGGAATTCATGGAGAATGAATGCTAAAGATGATGAAAACATGGTGATATATAGTTGGGTCATTCATTTTGATGAGGGACTACTCCAACCAACACCCATGCATAACATGACAACATATATTAACAAAAAAATATGGAATATAAAATAACCCACTTTCGATTACTTCCAAAAATTTAAATTACATATTCACAAATTATAATACAACAACCACATGGGTTGGATTCACTACAAATAAAATCAACTCTAAGAAAAATTTATTATTCAGAGCCACAATTTTCACTAATGGAGCCACCTTTTGTAATCTTCATTCATCCCTTTATTTGGCACCAAAATTTGCCTTAGAATGTTCTTGAAAATGTATCCCTTTTTTTGGCACCCAAAAATCTAGCCATTCATTTTCCTATGTAAAGATATTTCTTGAAATCCACATTTTGGTGGCATAGCTTCCCGAAGCCATAAATTTTGACTCAGATGCTTGATTTTCTATTATAATATATCATTAGAAAGCTCTCGAAGAAATCTACAATGCTAAAATCATCTAAAGTTCATTTTATTCATTTTCAAGTTTTTTCAAGGTTTCCAAGGGTTTCAAATTTGAGTTTGAAGTTGTATTGGATAAATTTCTCAAGATGAAAACATTAATATCTTGCAAACAATATAAGATATTGAGATAATTCTTCTGCCATCAATTACATTTTTTAATTCTGCTCCTTGGGAAATTTTTTTAGGTCCATATGTGCTTGTTTAGGCCAACTTACTAAAAATAGTAAGTGATCATATTTTACCCTTTTCATACTTCTGACTATCTTACACCCATTAAGTGTCATAATAGGACTCAAAATAACTAAAGGAAATAAGGAAAAATAAATTTTCAATTGATGCAAGATTGCCTCTACACCACTAGATGCTCCTGCTTCAAATTTATATGTATCTAAATTTTTTATATAAATATAATTTCATTCATTTTGTGAGTTCTCATTTACTTTGATACACATGATCATTTTTTTATTCACATGTACAAGTCAAAGTGGAGGTAAAATTTTATGGGTGAAATCTACATAGCCTAAATATTTGTCTATTTATAAGTGCTTGTGAGATGTGAGAAAAATATCTATACATAGGTGTTAAAGGATTGAAGAAATAGTAGGATTAATGGAAGTGATTATATTTTAGTCTTTATTTGTGAAGATAATACATTCTTGGCCTCTCTCATTGGTGATTTTTTTTCCAAAATGGGTTTATCCATGTAAATCTTGTGTTGTGAGATTATGTTTTAAAGTTTCTTGCACTTTTTGATTTGTTGATTTGTGCCTCTTTGTTGCTATTTTCTTATGGTGATGTTACCTCCATTTTATTAATATTTTAGGTTCATGTAAGGTGGTTGTATTAAGTATGTTAAACTAGTTGATTTAAGAATCATAAAGAGGTTGAGTATTTAAATGACAATTTCATATTAGGGCAACTTAATTTCAGATTTGCATACAATGTTTAAATTTTTAGATTGTAGTAGTTTAAGTGAAGTATCTCACCAATTGGTTTCATATCATGAATGGATCTTTGATGATTAAAAATTGAAATAGAGATTGATTTTTATCCAACACATTATGCCTATATGCATATATATATTAGTCATCCTTATTGTACCTTTGACAAGGGAAATCCATCTTACCCTCCATCTACATCTAAACCTTAAACCTACCCTTCATCCATATCCCCATCTTATCCCCAATCCATATATCAATATCCATATTTATACAACATCCATATTGCCTCCACCTTTTATCCAAATCCTATTTACCACTATCCACAAATCCCTACACCAAGTCCTTCATCTAATACTAATCCTAAACCATCCAAACCATTATTTTCTAGGTTCCCTAAGGACTAAACCAAAATCCAAAAATTGTGAAGTCATGTCACCCCACTACTCCAAATCCACCTACATGCATAGTTAACAAGGCTATGAATCCCCCACCATGTACCATCCCCATCCAAAATCCTAACCCTATTGAAAATTCTAAAACCATCCAACCCATTATAACCACCCAATCCCAATAGTATGAACATATATTAAATCTTCCATTCTTATTCATACCAAACTTGAGGATTCAAGCCATGTTAAAACCTCCTAGCCCATCACACTGGATCCATAAAAACTCAACCATGCAATGAGATTGTTCTAAAGCATGTCAAACTATCTCCCCTTCCAAATCAATATTGTACCATCTCATCTAATGCCCCTCACAATACCTTACCACATAAACCATTATCTTATATTATTCATTCCATTAACTTTACTCATGGTGGTTCTCTGATTGAATATGAAAAAATAATATCCACCACACACCCCCCTCCACCTAAAAATATATTTATTTTTTTCTTAAACAATCATCTTGTTTTCAACCAAATGCTCAATAATATGAACTATCATAGAAAATATTACTCCTTCATTATAAATACATATTAGAGCCCACCCATATCAAATAAAATCCATGATTTTAGGGCTTTGGATACACATCCCAAGGCACAGAATCTAAATTTTTTGGTACAACCTTTCTTCCTCGTAAGAAAGCTTCTTATAAACCCGCATTAATTGCCACTAGTTCCTTCTCCAAAAGTTATCACCATCCCTCCATCATATCAATCCAAAAAAAAATACCACTTTCTCTCCTCCAAATTATAAATATATTTTGGTCTCTTATGTACCAAAAATAAAAATTTGCACATCCCTCATATTTCTCATCCATTTTGGATCCCTATGTTCCAAAATCCTTCATTCACCATCCTAGCAATCCATTCCTTACAATCCATTATCATGACCAAAAAACACACACATTCATGCACCATTTTCAATATATTACCTTCATCTCCCCTTCCATGCACTATCCAAACCATTTGTCCTAATGCACCCATTACATTGCCTTTGGAAGCAATTTGAATGCTAAATAAAAATTACATGAAACAAAAAATCCATAGATATCCAAATATTGCCATGTCTCATCAAAACATGTAAAATCAAAGAAAAAATCAATAAAAATTTAAAATAAATACAAAAGGATGCAAAGGTAAAATAAGAAAAAAGTAAAATAAAATTCAATGTGCATTCTAAATAAAAAATAAGTAATGCATCCAAATATAAAATCTAAAATAACATCCAAATTTATCCCAATGCTTCATTTGATACCAAAAACTTTCCATCTAAGAATATTCGATCTCCTAACTTCATGTCGGGTCCATATGTCCCAGAATCCACTACTCTATGTCCTCTTCCATCCCATCAATGTATCAAAAATCCCCACCCATCATGATGTGTGCAAATCTTGGTTCTGGTTCCTTGATTATATGGCCTTTTGACACCCCTTATCTCTACTCCCTTTCATTATCTATCTATTTTCCCACATATCTCCCCCATCACATAAATTAATCTCTACCTTTATATAATCCACCCTCCTTCATTCCACCTCCAAAGCCACCTTGGAGAAGCACACCTTCCAAGCAATGTTTTACCAACCTACAATGCTTTTCCTTCATGGCCTCTTCTTGACTCAATATAAAAATAAGATGCTTGAGTCCTTCCTTCACATCCACTATCCTCCCAATCCATGCATCATTATCCATCTATCCCCTTCCTCTTATCTAAAAAGTGAAAAATAAAATAAAATAGTAAAGAGAAATAATGCATCTAGTGGTGAAAACTTAGTGAACAAGTACCTTGAGCAAGTACCATCATGAAAACATAAAAAAACAAGCATCATGTGTAATCCTCCCACCCACTTGCACTCTAAACTTAGGGGCAAGTTTCTTCCTATCCACTCCATCCTATCTACCTCATCCTATCTCCTATTCCTTATAGCCACATCTACCCATTGTCTCATATCCTTTCCAATCTCTTCACCCAACTAATGATATATACAAGGGAAGGGGAAAAATATCCATGCATGCTTCGGATAATATAAACTTTAATTTCTCTACCAACCATCCCCCTTCATATATTTTCCATCATACACATTTTGCTACCTTCATTCATCAAACTATCCCCCTAATCCCTCCATCTTGCCCTACCATGTTCTCATTGTATCATGGTATTTCATATTATTCCTTGCAATCCTCCTGCCACATCATATCATGGTCTTCCATATCATGGTGCTCTAGGATATATGGTTGCTTATTACTTTTTTTATACATGGAAAATATTATCACCCTAATTCCTTATAACTTGATGCATAACGTCTCATGCTATATCAAATAAAGAGTGCTTGATCCAACACAACATAACTAGGCATTTCATCCTACCTCCACTATCCCTTGATCCCTTTCATAACCCATCCATTAACCTATTCTATCCCATCTATTGTGCAACCTTTCATCCATTTTGAGACTACACTTGTGTTCTTCTAAACTATTTGTCCTAGTCATCATTCCCACAATCCTTTTATCAAAGTATCATTCCCATCATTTTTTGTCTTAGTCATTTCCCCTTGAAATGATCGAAGCATCTTCCCTAATACCATTTTCCTACAACCAATAGTATTTTTCTTTGAAATAATTTTACTACATAACACCACTTCAAAAAATGGGCAAAATGTAGACACCTAAAATTGACACACCATCCTTTCAACTAATACCTTGTCATTTTCCTCTATAATTGATTGAATAAATCCCTATTTATCTGATTAATTATCTAATGTTCATCCTATTATTAATCAAATAATATTTTTTTATTATTTAATAAATAAAATCATTATTAACTAGACCCCATTTCAACTCTAAAATCATTTAATCATTCTACTTCTAACATCCACCTTAGGTAAATAAATCTAAGTCTTCTATACCCTTTTCAAAAATGAAATAAATATAAATATTTATTTTAATTTTTTTTACATCCACTTTTCTTTAGTGAGTTAAATTTAATTAACTTACCAAAACCCCACTATCATACACTATCCTTGGTCAAATCCTCTCAAATATTGTACATCCTCATATGTGCACATTGATATGACCTCCGCACACAAGACATGACTCCTTTATACATGTGACATGAACTTTAGTACTATGACACGTAAGACAAATGACTTACCCATCTCCTAGAACAATCCAAAGTATCCCTTTTCCATCTCACCCATCTACTTTGTGGAAGAAATTCTCCACCATAAATTTTCTTTTAATCTTGGCCTCTTCCCCATCCACGAAGGACAATTATTATTAATAGTATTAATAGGAAACATGAAAGGAAACGCCTCTTCTTTAAAGTTAGAACATGGAAGTGAATATGGAATAAATTAACATCATTGAAAAAACAGATCTACCATATGTTGGTCACATTCCATGAATGTGTACCTTGTTAATGAATGATACATGATAAACCCAAATCCTTTCTCAACTTAAAATTTAATGTGGGACTTTAAAGTGGCGTATTTATTACAACTATATCAGTCGATATGATTTGGATCAATTTATTTATTGACTTTCCACGGTTAAAGGTACAATATAGCTTAGTCATTATGTTGCCTGCAATGTATTATTGTATTAAAAAAATATCAATTTAGTAATGCTTTTTAATTTAGACGTATGTTTTTTTTTTAATAATGTTGCAACTTCTTATATAAAGATATGTAAATTGATATTTAGGTATTTTAATTGTTTTTATTAAAAAAATATTTAAAATATTATTATAAGTTTGAATGCAATTTTTATTATTTAAGTAATAGTGAGTCAAGATTTTTTTTTTGACATTTTAAAATTATAGTAGATTTATATTTAATATTAAATCATTAAAATCTTTTAATTATAAATCTAGATTATTTATTTTATGTTTATTATTTTTAATTTTTTTAATGGAAGATTTTATATGATCTATAAGATTATTTTGATATTTGAAATGGAAGAATGAGTCTTAGGTTAGAATCACTTATTGAGAATCAAGGATTGAAAGATGTACTTGCACTCAACAAGACTTGATATTTGGTGCACTCATTTAGAACCATTCAACATCACCAATAAAACATGGACCCATTTACTATTCTTAAAATTTTAATACATTAGAGTTAAGAAATATCATTCTTGAGATTTTTAACTTATGGTGTGAATTTAATGTTCGTAAAGTGACAACCACAACATCTTTTAGATAGATGTATATAAGATAACTATACTCATTTATTTGAATTCTATAAAATAAACTCATTGGACATTTTTAAATTTTAAATACATTAGAGTTAATAAATATCATTCTTGAGGTGTCTATCTAACTTATGATTTGAATCTAATGTTGGTAGAGTGGAAGTTATAACATCTTTACATACATGTATATAAGATATCTTAAATATATTTATCTAAAAATGTCAACTAAATTTATGACACAATTTGATAAGCATCTTAAACTATTATAAATACACAAATAGATAAGAAAATAGATGGAAAGAAGACACAAAGCTATTTTACCTATTTTAGAGTTATTTTTACTTTAGAACTATTTTACTTATCACATACACGCACATACATAGAGACATAAATTTTAATTTTATTTAAAAATATTTTATTTTTCTGCATTGTTTACTTTATTTATATTTTAAGAAATTTATTTTTAATACACTTGTTTTATATTTTCTCTATTTTAATTTTACATTTTAAAAAGTCATCATTCATTATTACGTAGAGAGGCATTCTACAATCGTAAGCAAACCAAAACACAATGCATAAAGTAAAAAAAATATTAAGTAAATTAAATAGCTCCATTTTAAATTTTAATTGAATACAATAGATACACTTTAATATATGTATAATAATTATGTAATTACTTTAATTTATTTCAATATATGTTTTAAATTTTTTATGCTTTTATGTTTAAAACATAAATGTTGGTTATAAATAGTTTTTCTTTCATTTCTTTCATAGTCACAACATCGATACTTTTCTCTTCTATTTCCATTACCTCTCAGTATATAAATATACATTAAACATTAAACATCCTTCTAAGAACATAAATATACACACTATATTCTTATATATTTTATAATATTTTAAATATTTTTTGTGTAGATGAATTGTAGGCTTGGAGTTCACTCCTTTCAATATAAATCATGAAAAAACTAAATAATTATTTTGGTATCAACCCTAAAAACATAGTGATGAGATAGGTTTACCTTCTTTTTGCCTCATCTCAAAGTAATTTAATGCTTCACCATATTTTGAGAGGGCATCTTCCTCTTTTTTACCTCAATAAAATTTAGGCTTCATGAAGGTGAGGCATGACAATTATAGTCTTGACAACCTTTAAATTCTCTATATCTCATTATAGATTGTTTATTTATGAAGCCAATTTAGTTTCCAAAATTATTGGGACCCTTGACTATGAGTGGCACATTTAAGATATAGACTTGTATACTGGCCCATGTTCAAAAGGCTCCATGATCTCAATATTTATAGTATAATCATTTGTGATAAAACAGTTGAGATATAGTGTATCATACACCTTACATGACCCAATTATATTTAGATTATTTCTTTTATGTTTATTTATTATTTGTGACTCATTTGAGAAATAAGACATATTGCATATGATTTTACCATTATGCCATGTGTATACCTTTGTATGACATGTGCAAGAAGTTATAAGAGCATTTAATTTCATGATAACACTGTAAGATATGGGAGTTACTTATGATAGATTCTATGATGCATGGAAAAGAATTATTATAGGGAGTTATAAAGTGGACCAATAATATTGACCTTCATTAAATAATGTCTAAGAAGTATCAATGGGATTATAAAAAAGTGTAATAAGGTATTTTTGATGATGTGTAAGTGTTAGATTTATGAAAAACACACAAAGAAAGATAAAAAGAAAACAAGAATACCTTCCATCCATGAGAGTTGAAAATAATGATTTTCTATTTCCTCAAAAAGAAAGAACTTACATAATAAAATAATACAACGATGGTGAGAAATAAAGAGGGTCTAATAACAATTGTTGGGAAATTAAATCACTGTCAAAATATGACTTCAATGGTTGGGATACAAGGCTTGTACTATATCAACATGAAAATCTAAAACTTATATGAAAATTTTAAAATTAATTTTCCTTAATATAGAATTTCCATGATTAGATCCATCTTCTTTATGATGCTAAAAATCAACCAACATATCATGCTTATAAACACTACCTTATGCAAACTTACAACAGCAATATATAAAGAATAACATAACCATAAGATAACAACAATGAGGAAAAAATCAACAACACAAGAGCATCACATACATCAATATTTACATGGAGAAACCCTTGTGGGAAAAAAATCCACCAAGAAGAGAGGCCACTTGTATACATTATCTTCAAATAAATAAGATTAAAATATACCTACTTTCATTCTCCTCTTTACCTCCACCATTGAAACACTTGTGCACCTCTGAACAACCTCTTTATTCCTCAACCTATCCTTGTTCCTACAATGATACTCTACATTCAACTATTTCTCATTGTTTCTAAATCCAAGGATTTGAATTCATAGACTTGTAAAGACATCTAAAGCCCCACACAAGTCTTCCAAAGATGACCCTTCATTCTAAACATCCCCAACCCTTGGAATTCTACCTCAAAATGTGAAAGGACATTAGTTTTGGATTCAATAATTTATTGCAAGTATGTTGGTGTTGTCATTGATGTCAATAGTTGTTCATTGATATGAACTATATGGAGATTGTTGGAGTTGTTGGTGGTACTGCCATTAGTGTTGTCAATATTGGTGCTAAGTGTATATATATTATGATTTGATGTAACATTGATGTCAACCTGTAGTGTGGAGATTGTTGGTGTTGTAGTCATGATGAGAAGGTGTTGTAGTGTTGTGTTAATGTTGCAGTAAGTTCAGTTGATTTCTAAGCACTTTTGAGAGAATTTGAATAAAAGAGTGTGTAGTGTGATAGAGGTGTATTCAGTGTTGTGATATGTCTTTATTCATGGTTGAAGATATTCTTATGTGGTTCAAATATGATGATTAGAGTTGTTCAAAGGTTATATATCCAAAGTTTTAGGTTCTAGATCATGCGATAGTGGAAGTTGTGTTTGACAATGTATTTGTTTGTAAAGAAGGTTGACTAGGAGAAATGAGATTGCTCCACATTTATTTGCAATGAGATTTCTTGTCTTGTGGATTTGGTAACATGCTTATACTGTTTCTATTTATCTTCCCTTGGAGTTTTGGTGTCAAGTTACTCCGCAAGTTTAGTTCTTATGTTGGAGTTTAGTGGTAACTAGTGCATCTTGATGCACATGATGAAAGTATTCTTTATTTTAGGTGGTTGTTGTAGTGTTATAGAATATTCTAATGATCCTAGAATATTCTAGGATGTTGTGTAGATATTGTGAATTATTGTTGTGTGGTCTGTGTGTTGTTTTTGGACCTAGAGAAGTGTGTATGTGGTTGCTTGTAGTGTTAGTTTAGGTTTGGTCGACCTGGTGTGCTAGCATTATTTGTAGAGGTACCTCATGGATTATGGATGTGTTGAGTAGTGTGGTGATGGATATTTGAGTCCTAGTTAATGCTTGTCGTGGTCCACATTCACTTATTTCCATCAAGGAAGTGTTTGGTGTCGACCTATTTTGGTGTTGCACATTTGAGGTGCATACGTCTCATTAAGGACAACCTAATTAATATTTTTTAGGTTGTGGATGGTATAAATGCAAGGTGGAGTTTGTGTTGAGTTGTGGAAAGTGTGAATGATGTGAATGTGATGAAGTGTTGTAATCTAAGTGTGATATTTAATTCCTATGACTCTGGATGTAGTGAGCAAAAGGTGTCTACATTTTTAGTGTGCTTGAAGTTGCTAGAAGCAGCGAGCCAAAGGCTACATATGGTGCAAATTTTTAGTGGTGGATTTTATTGTTGCTCTGAGATAGTGAATCTCTTTATACCAATCTTCTTCTATTCTTCTTTCTTCTTGGAAATGAGTCACCCAGTAGTGAGCCTTTCTTATTTTTCTAGTCAGTGAGCCCTTGGCAGTGAGCCTAATTGTATTTGGTGTTGATATCATATATATGTGAGTTAATCCCCACTATGGTTTTTCCCTTCTTAGGGTTTTCCATGTAAATCTAGTGTTATCTTATGTAGGGTTGTTCTTGTATTGTTGTTTCACATGTTTACATTCCACTAATGCTTAATGAGAGTTTAAATTTTGATAAGGGTTTGAAAGTTAATGAGAGATTGAATGTTTTAATTTACATATGATTCATGCTCCTCTTAGTTGTCTTATGCATCTAACATACTTTCCCTCCAACTTGGGTGCCCAAACATGAAAGATAAACATTACATTAAATGTGATAAATGATAGAATACCAAGAGACACATGCTACCTCTTTCCAAGTTTCCATTTGAAGAATACCAAAAGTCACTCATTTTTTCTTTTCTTATATTTTCTTATCCCATTCTAGGCATCCACATGTGGGGAAATAATATTAAATATTTATGTCCATAAGTCACCTTTATCGCTGGTATTGCAACCCATCACCCCTTATGAATGTAATATAAACAATGGTGAGAATAAATATTATAAAATATTTTCCCAATACACCTTAAGTGTCTAAGGAAAATTTCTAGGAATGTTGGAACCATGTAATATGACAGGATTTACAAGGTATATGGCACCTTAGTCTTAATAATTGAAGAAGAGTGCTTATAGGAACAAACCTTAGATGATAAAGGGATTAGATCATGACAATTGTTTTCATCCTATGTGATGAGACAAAATGATCTAATAATAGTTCACTCTAATAAAGAAAACACTCCTAAGTTTAGCTTAGGTACATAAAGTTAAATTAATGTAATAATCAATTAAAGATTAATAAATTATTAGCTAATAAATGATTACTCTAACACCCTCCTTAAGTTTAACTTAGGGAGTATCTAAAAAAACTAAAAAATCAATGTATAAAAAGAAAAGAAAGCATTGATGGGTCTCAACAACAAGGCCTAATTAGGTACTAATGTACAATCAAATAAATCTCTCATAACTGGAGAAAAAGAGAAAACCTCATAGGAAAAATTCCTCTCTTAAATATAGATGAAAGCATGCATAAAAAAATGATGGAAGGAGTCCTCATGAAGACCCCCCAAGGACAACTTACTTCACTTCAAGCATCAATCATAACTAGAGGCAACAAGGCAATGATAAAGGTTTCACAAAGATGTTTGCAACTTGCTCCTCTATAGGCATGTACTCCAAGGTGAGACAACCATCCTAAACTAGTTAATGAATGAAGTGCATGTGGATCTCTACATGCTTAGTATACTAATGCTCCAATGGGTTGAAAGAAATGTGAATGAAACTCTAATTTTTACACTGAAAACAATAGTGTGACTATCAAGACGATAATCAAACCCAATCAATGAGTAATGAAGCCACAAAACCCCCTAGCTAGCCAAAATTTTTGCATGATACTCAACCTCCATGGATGATAGTGCAATAAGAGATTTCTTCTTGCAAGATGATATAATGGGGCCAAAACCAAGGAAAAAACAAAGCCAAAAATGGACTTCCTATTTTTAACATCACTAACTTAATTTGAGTTAGTGAAGCCATCTATCCAAGAACATCCTGATGTATAATGAATACCATAAAGTGAGGTGTTATGAATATATCTCAAAATACATTTGGAACCTTTCCAATGACTCTCATGTGGATCATGTGAGAACTGAGAGACAAGACCAACCACAAAAAAAAAATCAAGACATGAATGTGCTAGGTAAAAAACTATCAACCAACTACCTATATAATGTAGTATCTACTAAAGAAGTATTACAAGTGGAAGAAAATAAAAAAACTAATTGAAATGGTGTGGGGGAAGGATTTCAATCAAGAATGCCAAATCTCTGAAGCATGTTAAGAGGATACTTTTGTTGAATTATGGAAATCACATTCAAATACTAAATAACCTATAAGCCGAGAAAGTAGTGCAGAAGACCAAGATATATCATATCAAACCACTCCATCAAATCTTGTTGAACACTTTGGATCATGGAGGATGAAACACCTATAAGGATCAAATCATCTGTGACACATATCACATAGACCAAAAGATCACCATATTGTTATTGATTTTACAACATGGGATTGGAATGACATTGTGTGAAGCTATAAGAAATAAACAAAGTGTCCATCTTCTCATACCAAGCCCAAGGGACCTATTTGAGACCATATAATGAACAAAAAAGCTTGCAAACTAGTGGAGAGTCCTAAACAAGACCATGTGGCTTCTCCATATAAATATCCTCATGAAGATCACCATGAATGTAACGCCCCACCCCGAAAACCTAGAGAACAATACATTTAAACTACAATAATGACACAATTTATTTCTTAAAAAAAAAAACTAAGTCCTCCAAGGCTCCATGACTGCATTACTAACACAACTACTAACAAAATCTAAACATTAATCATGATGTAACTAACAATCAAGAGTTCTTTTTAATCCATAACATTAAATGATTTAACAACATATATTTGCATAAAATATTATCAGATTAACTAATAATTAAAGATCATATATATAGAACTAACAAGTGGGTGATTCCACAATAGTGGTTTACAATTTTTTGCCAAACTGGACACTGAAATTATTATTTTTAACTAAATGTTCACATTTGGGCACCTATAGTGACTAAACCACGAGGAATTTGAAGATGATGCAAACTAGAGTCTCATCACATTTTGTCCATAGATTCTAAAAATATTTTTTTCAAAATTTTTGGAATAATATTGCACTTTTTTTTCCATCTCCCACGAAAACTGTTTTTTTTCTTCAGAAAACAACATTTTTTAAAAGTGACGCTCACCGTATACAACATAACTTTTTCTGTATGAAGGATAAAATTATAATTTTTTTGAATTTAGATTTTTAACTATTATATTTAGTACTTTCATTTTGTCTCATAGTTTTTTATTGAATATCTTTTCCTTAATAGAGTTTCAAAGTCAAACCAATTGCAATTTAGACATAGGCGGACTGTATACAACATAAATTTTTTATGTATGTACCGAAATTGAATTTTTTTTTTTTTAATGGATCAAGGACATCAATACCCAGCACAAAAATATTTTTTAAAATATTATTTTGATAATTTTCTATTTTTCCACATGTGCAAAACAAAGAGCTTGATTTTTGGTGAAAAACCTATGTTTAATAAAACTAAAAAAACACATACATAATAAAACCAAAACATATTAAAATTATATTCATGGGATAACTCATTTCGAGGACTACCATAATCATTTGAAATAAATTTTAAATGAATTCATTTGATCCCCCAAAAGGTAAATCAAAAGTGATTTTTTATCAGTATTTTGATAGGTGTAAAGAAGACTCATTTATAGGTATGGTTTAAAACTAGCGAGGTTCTATCCAAGGGGGTTTGATCTAAGGTGGCTTGATCAAACCCTCTTAAATTGGAATCCTTAAAATGAAACTTTTAAAGGCTTAAATCATTATATTTTCTAAAAATATATGATTTCAACAAAAATCAGTTCCTCTCAGAAATTGTAAACCAGCTTTGTGGGATCACCCAAGTACATATACAAATTCCAATTCCATTACATGAGAATACATCATAATCTGTTACGTTGTTTATAATAATGTTTCCCTGAATACAATTGGGAAGTATACATCAATATTACAGTACATGTTACATTTGATATACAAATCCAATACAGATACAAAGAAACTATCTCCCTAAACTGTAACACGAATTAGAATCTGTTACATGAGGTTCCTCCTTCTTGCACACAAACAACAACAAGGGAAACCCAATAGATGAAAAAGCACAAACCTCTCAACCATTTGGAACCCTAAGGTCCACCCCCTGTGCCAGGAGATAACATAAGGTACCACTACAAGTAAACAACCAAGAAGATAGAAGGCTAACATAACAAGGCTAAACATGACTCCAACACAACACAAAACAACATGAACACAACATAACACAAACATCGCTTCTAGAGGAACTCACACAATAGAACAGAAAACATAACTAGGGAATACTAGACTGCAATAGGGAAGAGTGTCATCACATATCTTGATATGGGTTACCCATGCAAATCTTCTTAGGTGTTGACCCCCATCGTGGGTTACCCTGTTGACTCCTCCTGATCCTCGACCCCCATACAATCTCATGTGGAGTCAATGTACCTTTCATGAAGACAAGGTAGTTGATCTTGCCATTCCAGGTCTTCTCAATCCATCCTTAGCCTAAATGAGCACTATAGGCATGGGTGAGGCATCCATTATCTTAATTAATGTGGAATCTACCCAACCCCCTAACCCATTTTAGGTTATCATTGTATTAAGAAACTCCCAAATGGGCTACCCTAGACACCACTTTGGGTTTCGACCCCCATTGAGAGCCACTCCGCCTATTTAACCATATCGCTCACATACACCAATCACAAGAAAGTATAAACAGTGCAAGGCATAAACCCTCTTTCACACATCTCAAGCATATTACCACCCACTTCAAAATGAAAAAATAATAAAATCTAACCAATAGGATACTCCCCTAAGCCTCTGGAAGACTACCAATAACCACTTTACACAAGGACTTCTACTTTTGAGCAATAACAAAGATACCCCAATTTCCAATAGCCAAACATAATAAATCATATACACAAATAGTTCCAAAAATGTAATAACAAAATACATGGTGGATTAACTTTTCGTGTATTAAATAATTGTAAGAGAATACGTTGCTCATAATTAACATGGAAAGTAATCTAATTATCTCTTTTATCAATCTTCCAATTTATTGAATATGAATCAATCAATCTTACTTATTTAGTCTTCAATTCGCTTTTCTACCTAAACAATTAACCTCGAGACAAAAATATTCTTTGAATACCACCTTAATAAATATACTTGAATATATATATATATATATAGCTATGCATACATATATGCATAGCTATATATGTATATATATATTTCTAAATATATACAGATATATATATACTTACATATATATATAAATAAATATTCATCATTTCAGATTGCTGTTTATAAACAATATATCAGATTTTTACTAAAATAACACATATAACTACACATATATTCATATATATGCATATATATATTCTCAAATAAAATCGAATAATCATAAAACTAAAAGCATTGAACACAATATATTCAAATGACAACATGCTTAAGAACTATCGATTTATAATATAAGGGAAAGTCAAAACTGCAAATAAAATGGAAATCGAATCCTATCAAGGGATTCCGATATTCATTGCAGTGAAATTGAATCAAAATGAAGAGAAACAATGACTATCTTGAAGAGTATTCGTTGAATACAATATAATTGCATAATATTGAATTCAACCTATAATGAATACATCTGATCTATGCATTTTCAATTGCACAATAAAGGCATCGATTAGACATACCAAAGGATATCAAATCTGTAACTAAAAAGGAAAGTCGAATTCTAGTCAAAGGGGTATCGATATGCAATCTTATTTATGTATAATCGACATCATTAAGAAATTTGCATCCTACAATATTAAGATAAGGCAACGAATTTCATTCTACCAAAGCATCGAATCTTTAAAAGAACCATATACAACAAATCGTCAAGAACACACATGCATTGACCCTTAGACAAACGCATAAGCAACGAATCAAAAACAAAATATATGCATCAAATCCATACTATTAAGCATCAAGTTGCAGCACAGGCCTCAAGGAGGAAAACACCATGGTCAAAGGGACATTCAAAGAAGAAAGGAGGGGCGGGGAGAGGGGAGGTGCACCTACAATCTCAAGCAAAACGTAATTCCATTATCATGGACTATCTCCAATCAGATTCCATTCCAGGGATATAGCCATCAATTAAAAGTGATATGGACAACATTGAAGTTACAAATGCAGTGTACTATACACAACGACATAAGAAATGCTCAAGTGAAGGCAAATTAAATCATGGAGGGTGCTAAGGAAGCACGACAGTAGGGACACACAAATTGGATTTGTTGAAAAAAGCTTCAGAAACTTCCAAACAAACGGGATTGACTGATTATAGGTTACATACCAAACAAATTTTTGCTATAGACGAGGGTTGGATCTTCAAAAAATACAATTTTCTAATTATTTTAATTCGTAAATAAGAAAACAAAGAAATGTATTGTTATCAGACAACATATACATTCATGCATTTGTTCCAAGAATAGAGGAAAAATTCAGAAAGCAATGGAACCTGGAATCAATGATGGCTAAATGAAAACTCAGTGCCGAGATCAATTTTCTGCAACAATACCCACATCTTCGAGATCCTCAATAAACTTTCAATAATTTTCCCCAATCCAATTTTTCCGAATCAATCAACATAATACAATCATTCTACAGAGATTTTCTTGCAGACAAGTTTTCTTTTCCCCCAAAAAACCAAAATCAATCATCCCCTATATCCTTTGAAAAAAATGACCCCCATTCACAACAAGGAAAGCTGTTTTTTATTTTCAAAAACAAAAATCTAATAAAACTCAAAAATCTCCAATAGACAATCAGTTTCCTTTTTCGACAATCAGTTCGAAGTCACACATGTGCTCCAAGAAATATTTTTCTATCTTTTCAATTACTTTTGCTGTCTTTTCATTATCACATTCCGTTTTAATATTTTATTTTATATTGTAATATTTGACCACACTTTTAATTATTAAAAACCATCATTATTAATAGTTATATTTATATTTAGTTATCAAAATAATTTTTAACTTAATAATTTAATTTAATGAATTAATCAACCAAGAATGTCTTTTATAACTATTTATCAACATGCTTTTGCTTTATAATTTATTTAATACATCAACTCGTCAAAATAACATTTATTAAACAAATCTAAATTGAACAAATCAAATGTAGACAACAATTACCTACACATAAACAAGGTCGAAAATGAGATCAATTGACTGTAAAAAATAGACAACGTTGACGGGGTAATCAACTAGATACTCATCCTCTTTGAGGATGATGGCAAGGGTAGGGGACCAAATGCTATCTCCAAACAATTGTTCCATTGGGTTTAAGACACACTTAGACCTACCAATTTAGGTGGAGTCGATGCCTAGTACCTGCAACCTACAACACACAAAACGGTTGAGCATATACATAATCATACAATCAGGCACACCATGAAAGGAAATCACAATGCAATAGGGTACTTACAAATGAGTAATACGACACTGTCCCTTTCACCAAAACACATCAAACAAGTAACCTCATCAACACATAACAATCAATTGCATAACAAACAAGATACGAACAATCACTAGATAATAACATAACAACCATGATCAGATAATCACACAATGCTCATAATAAGATTAATCCACATAATCTATTAAGTCCATATCCTAGTCATAACATAAGCATAAAACTCAAGTAATAGAAATATGATACCAAAGTATCATCAAGGTATCATCAAAATAACATTGTAGTAGTAAGTCCAACATCAAACAAAGTATCATAATGTCTCATCCTAAACAGATCAAATAACAGTCTAACAGAGAATAGTATGAGGGGCACTACAAGGAAAGCACTCTTCACATCCATCTAGTATATTATCCATCCATATGAAGATGCAAGTGAGAGTATATTATACATCTTGGAAATAGGGGAAATAGTCTCAAAATAGTCAATTCCTTTGACTTAAGAGAACCCCTTTGCAACAATATGAGCCTTGAACTTGTCAATCAAACCATCTATAACATATTTGGTATGATACACCCACTTGCATCGAACAATTTTTTTTTCCTTATGAAGATGAACTAAATCCCAAGTATTATTCTTCATCAGTGAAGAATACTCATCTACCATATTAGTATACCACTTAAGAATATTGACTACATCTAAAATTGTATGATTCAAAAGACTAACAAATGATGTTTGTACATGAGTACGAAGGGAGTCTGGAGGATCACCTGCCAAAGATCCAACTACACCAATAGTATTGCAAGACCACTTGGGTTATGGATAAATATTTGGAGGTGGAGGGATAGATGGAGCATCATACTCATCCTCAAGAGATAATAAATCTTCAAGAGATGAAGAGAGAGTAGTAGGTAGTGAGAGAAAAGTTGGTGATGAAGAATCCATCTAAGGAAAGTACTCACCAAACTGAACATCTCACCTAATCAAGAAATCTCTAGAATCATGATCAAACAAATTGTACACCAAGTAACATCATCATAGTTGCCAAAAAATATAAATGGTTAGATTTTACTCTCCATGGCTTTCCATTTAGCTCCAGGAATCAATGTCTAAGACTCATTACCAAAGAATATGAATGAAGATACATCAGGATTGACATGGGACTAGGCCTCCTCAGGAGTCACATGTTGCAATGCATTGTGTGGCATATGATTATGAATATAATTGGCACAATTATCTACTTCATCTGAAATGGAAGAATCCATATCTCATGACTAGATCATAAAATTTTGCATCTCTCATAAAGTTTTCTTATTTTTCTTAGCATCACCATTTTGTTGAAGAGTGTATGAAACTATAAGTTGATGTTGTAGACCATGCTCAATAAAAAAATCCTTGAAATCTTGACTAACATACTACCCCCATTTTCTATGTGTATCTACCTAATAAAAATAATAGATTTCTTCTCCATGAGTGCCTTAAATATATTGAAAGAATCAAAGAAATCACTCTTGTACCTAAGAAATTACACCCATGTACACTTGCTGAAGTCATCAATAAGTGTGAACACATATTTGGACCCTAAAATTGAAGTAGTCAGAAATGACATGAGGTCACTATGTACCAATTCTAAGGGTGCCTTAGCATGTGTGGCTCTACCCATAGGAAAATAATTCTTGTGATGTTTTCCAAGAGCACATCAAAAAATATCATCGATACAAGAAATATTAGGGAGACCTAATACCAATGCTTGTGTACTCATCTACTGGAGATATTTATAATTGACATGACCAAAACATTCATGCCAAATCTTAACCATATTGTCTGCATGTGCTATGAAATATGAACCTAAACTAACTCAACTCTCAAAACTATGAAATTGGTATAAATGAGGGGAAGAATCAACACTCCGATTAGCCACAATAATAAGAAGATGACGAAGGTCATGAATAACTACATTATGTGGGGTAAACTCAACTATCCTAAAAGTGATAGATTGGAAAATATTATACACTAAAAAAGGTTTGTGGAGATATTTGGAACAACAAGAACATCCCGAAGAAAACCACCCTCAAGTGGAACAATTCTTGAGCCTAAAACTAAAAGATGTGTAGAATTCCCTACTCTAATATTAGTAGTGCTGCAATATGAAAGGGATGGGACCAAATACTAAGAGTGATTCATGTGATGTGTCACACTAGAATCAAGTATCCATGGAGCTATAGAAGGTAAGGCATATGAAAATAGAGCATGACCTTTATTTGTATATAAGGAAGAAGAAATAGGGGTTGAGATGTTATGTTGTTGCATAGATTCCTCTAAAGCCTATAATCTCTTCCAACATCTAGTGACTAGATGTCCCTCCTTACCACAAAATTTACAAAGTTCACCTAATTTATTCTTCGTCTTGGAGGAAGACTCACCATACTTAGAAGATTTATCATTTTGAGGAGTAGTTTGAGGTTTTTGTTTTGAATTTTGAGATGGTTTGGATAAATTCTCACTACTTTATGAAGTATCTATCTTGGGATTTTATTTCTTCTTATATTTTTCTTTGGATTTTTGTACTACCAATTCTTGGGTTTTGAAATTTGAAAGAGATTCAAACCAAGTCAAATTTACCAATTAACGAGTCAAATTATCATAAAACCTCGAAAGATGGAACGGTAAATGAATTTACCAACACATCCATAATAGAGTAGAAAGTAGAAGAGAAGACCGAAAATGCCCTTCGAAGCATAGACAATATTAGGAATATTCTTTGCTAGTTTTATTCTTCCCACAACCTTGCAAGAGCGATCTGTGTGACTTAAAATTTTACAATGTCCTCGGTAGAGGGGAAAGAATTAGGTACAAGTGAAGCCAATTATGACTCAATCTATAGAGCTCATAACTCATTAATGGCACCAAAAATATCTTTCAACTTCTCCACCCTATCCCTACAAGGGGTTCAAGACTCGATATAAAAGAAGATACTATCTAAAACCTATAGTGAAATTAGTCCCATAGCCCCATCCATATTGTTCCTATGTTGAAGTATCTCAAATGGACAATATTTGTTGTACTTCATCCAAAGTGAATGATAAATCCTTAGACATGAGCGATATGTTCATATGAGCTTTCTAGATATGATAGTTGTGTGATGTAAGACATGTTCAACTGAAGATGCATCAACCATGATAGTTGAGGTTTTCAAAATAATATGGGAAATATTTTTTGTTCTTTGATGTATATAGCTATTAAAATCAAGAAAAATTACCCCCCACAACAAGAAAAACCAAACCATAATACAATTTTGAGAGAAAAAAAGATTTTAAAAAGTCACATAAGATAAATCTCTATGTACTTGGTAAATTTTATGGAGACTTAGACTACATATCTATGTAGAGCCTTAAAATAGCTTTCCAATGCCTATTCATTCACAAAAAATAGAGGTTGTATGCCCAAGTTATGACCCCAAAAGCACAAAAAATATGATCTAACTTTGATAGCTTGTAGAAAGTTTTTGGGGCCAATTTTAGGAAAAACAACTAAAACATTCAAACAGGCTTGGAACCAAATTTACGATGGTATTTTGTTTGTAAGAAATAGACAAGGAAAAAGTTATACCCAATTCCATGAAAGTTTACTAATTTTCCCTATAAAGCAAATCGAGGGCTTAAAAACTAGCCCATGGTCACATGGGTGACCAAGTTCTAGGAAAGATGGGATGAAGTGTAGCTTATGGTCACCAATATTACCATCACTTGATTGAACATAGTCCACAAGGGTTGAACTGGTGATCCTTTTCATAAATGTGAATATAGTGTTTGGCAGAGCTTATGTGTCTTATGGCAGGAGCCTAACAAGTTTCGTCACTTTAGGAGCCACTACAAGTGGTACTTGGGTGGTTTGTTGGGTGAGCACTAGTGAAGCATTAATTTTAGCATTGACCATTTATTTATTTATTTTTTTTTTTTAAACACTATACAATACAAATTTTGGGGGCCATATGACCTCCCAAAAAAAAAATCCTCAAAATCTCATGTAATTGAATATAGAAATGTTTATAGTTATTTTTTTTTTCAACCTCTTGAACATAATGGTGTGGTCCCTTTAACTCTAATGTGCACCAAAAAAAAGTAGAAGCCCAAAACCTACAAAAAAATCATGAATATTATAGATTTCAAGTGCTTCTATAACCCTAGTTGATATGAAACGTCAAAAATGGAGAATGAATTTACTAAATCCACACTTTGATACCATGTTAGATTTGTGAAACACACACACACAAAAAGATCAAACAAAAAATGAGAACACCTTCCACATATGAGAGTTTCATATAATTATTTGCTACTTCCTCAAAAGGAAATAACTTATAAAATAAAATAACACAATGAAGGAGAGCACTTATAAGAGAAAACCATACATGAAAATGGATTAGATCATGAAACATGACATCCTATGTGATGAGATAAAATGATATAATAATAGCTCACTCTAATAAAATAAAAAAAAATCCTAAGGTTAGCTTAAGTGTGTTGGTGTAAATAGGTATTTTAGCTAACTAGTTAATTAGTGGGTCCTATTTACATGTTAAGTTTAATTAAGTCCGGGGTGTGTTTTCTCAGAAGTCTTAGTTGTCTAGATAAGGTCTTATTATATATTATTTGGTTAGGCTTTTATTTAATGATTTTTTCCTGTCATTTAATATTGTTGAGGGATTTTTCTCATTGTACAGGATTCAGACACATGTCAAGATCCTATCTAATCTTATCTCTCAACTTTAATTTATAAGAAATACATTATATGTACATTACATATATTCAATCTATCAATCTTTCATCCATTACCATAGCATGATATTATTTCGATTTATCTCTTGTGGAAGTTATTTTTGTCTTGCAGGTGATCATGGGGTGTTTGGAGTTCACCATTAACTCCTATATGGTGTCAGAGATTCAATGTTGTAGACTTCTTCCAAGATTAGAGGGGCCTATTTTGGCTTGAAGATTTTGTTGGGTGCATTTTGGAGTTCCAAGGACCTCATGGTTGAATCTAGGGTGACACAAAATCTTGGTTTTCCTTTCATTTCATCTATTTTCGTTATGTTTTTTTGATATACAAGGGTTTCAAGTAGGGTTACAATTACTAGAGCTAGGAGGTAGCTAAATTTTCAAGGCACTTTGCTCCAAACTTTACCTTTTCAATACATTTGAAAGGCCTAAAATTATAAAGATTGACTATCAATTCATCAAAATGGAACTTTTGTCTCGAGGGCATTAGATTTTTTTAAGCTACTACAAATAATTCATATAGTATGGATCTATGCCATATGGTATGCCATCATCAGTCTATGGGAAAAGTCTGTAGAAAATAGAATATTCTCTATATAAGGAATATTCTATGAAGTTCAAATCATTTGCATACTCTGTACATTGCTCATTAAATCATCACTTCATTGGTACATTTTCGGGTTGTATTTGTTATTAAAAACATGTTTTAAAAATTGTTTAAACCATGAATTGTTTTTGGTAAGCCCAAAGGCTTTAGTCATGGGTTTTAAAACCCCTTTGACCACTGCCTATCAAGAAGGGAGCTTAGGCCTATACCAACACCCCTCGCATGGTGGACTCACCACCACTGACATGCATGAGCCATCGCTTTGCTGCCTGTCATCGACTGGCAGTGGCATTTAAAAAAAAACTCTACTAAGATGTCATATTAGCGACTAGGAGCTAACCATTTTCAACCTCCAAGTGTTCAAATTTTCCCCCTATATCTCAAATTGGTCATTTTTTTCTAGAGGCCATAACTTTCTTCCAAGATATTAATTTTTTTTAAATGAGGTATTAGTGAAAAACTGTTGCTGTGTAATTGATAGTGATATAATTCTTTTTTTCCAATTTTTTCTATAGGTACATTTTATTTTTAATTGAACCAAATCTTATTTTTTTGTCTCTCGAGCTCATAAATTTTGGTCATGATCTTCAATTTTTAGGATTCTTACAATGTTGGAAATGTATTGAGGAGCTTTGACTAGCCATCCATGCACTTTTTCCTACTTTTTTCCTAGGTATCTTGTTAAGTCATTTCTTTCCCATTGGGAATCCTAGAGATTACTTAGATATTTTGACAGTTGGGAGGGTGTTGTCTTGATCATTATACTTCATTTCAACCTCATTTTATGTATTGATCTCAATTTTTTTCATTTTAGAAGTGTATCATTGTTGTGATCATGGGTTATGTAACTCATCTTTCTATAATAATTCTAATTAGGGACAATTATGCATCCCTACAAAAAGACATATTAACACATTGTAGGTGGCTCAATGTTTTCCTTCATCTTTATGGACTCATATGTGATCTAGAGACAACATGGAAGAAATCAATTTGGGGTAATACGAATGATAATATCTTAGGATTGATTGGTTTTAGTTTTAGTGAAATCATATTCAGAGAGGCCTATCGTTAGATTTTAGGAATATCATGCCCATGCATAGTTTGGACCAAGATCTTTGGGAGATTTTTAGAGATTCTCATAATCCTCTATTCCCAAATGATCTTGCATCATATTACCTCATTCCACTTGATGATGTTGATAATCTACCCTTTGATGATTACACCTTAGAGGATTTTGAATATGATGTAGAACTTGAGCATCTTGATGATCTAGAGAATTCTTTTTCAACTCCTAATTCTCCAATTGAGATCACACATTCATATTTTTTTAGTGATTATTTGAGAAATTCCATTGATTCATTGGAACAAGTATCTAATTGTCTTCTTGATTAGTATTTCTTTTTATTAGACATTAAATATTTATTTATGCAGTCTAACATTTTAGATATGGAGTACCAATTTGAGGTTTTATCTCTCCTATTTGATGATATTCATGGCACAATGGTTGTCACTTCATCTTTGTCTTTGGAGTTAGTTCAAGATTAGTTTTTATTTGTTCCTAGTTTTTCACTCTTTGTTGTGATAGGGTATGCACCTAATTGGATGTGGCATCATCATCATCTACCAAGAACTTGGTACCACATGAGAAAGTTTTATAGACACAATATTCATACACATGGGTTTATCTTTCTACCAATTGCTATCTGAAATGGGAAGCATTTCTACATCTGTACTTGGTCTATCTTCTTCCCAAGGGGAGAAACATTGTTTGTAGGCATTGGATTATATTTTTTCTTCAAGCATTCAACATATTTGTAGGAGATTACACATTTTGGGGGGATATCTTGTCCCTCGCTTTCCCTCTTAGGGGGGTCATTAATTTTATATACATGATGGATATTATCCTTGGGGGTATCATTGAGTCCTCCATACACCATCTTTCTTTTTATCTTTTCTCTATTTTGGAGATGGATTTTGTTCCACTAGGTTTTCTGCCTTTTACATCTATGAGAGATTGTATTGTATATGGGTACCTAACATGGCCTCATAGATGAGACCCATCCTTGCAAAGTTTGCATAATAATATTTTCCCTAAGTTGCAGTGAAGGGGGAGTGTTTGTGTAAATAGGTATTTTACATAACTAGTTAATTAGTGGGTCTTATTTACATGTTAAGTTTACTTAGACCTCTTACATCAGTTTTCTAGAAGAATTATTTGTCTAGATAAGATCTTATCATATCTTATCTAGTTAGGATTTTATTCAATACTTGTATCCTAAGTCATTTAATATTGTTGAGGTAGTTGTCTTCTTGTACATGATTAAGAAACATGTCAAGATATTGTCTAATCCTATCTCTCAACTTGCATTTATAAGAAATGCATCATATGGAAATTATATATTCAATCTAGCAATCTTGCATCCATAATCATAACATGATATTATTGCCATTTCTCTCTTGTGGAATTTATTTTTATCTTGTAGGTGATCTTGAGGCGTTGGGAGTTTACCATTAACTTGTAAAAAATACATAAAGTGAAATTAGCCTAATAATTAATTAAATATTAATTAATTATTAGCTAATTAATGATTAATCTAACAATAAGAACTTGTTGTCCTCTTTAGAGTTAGAGAGTTGTTATCTTGTCCCACAGTGGGTTATTTTTGTCCTCTAGTGAATTTGGATGCCCAAGTACATGAGAAAGGTCTTGAAACTTTTAGAGATGTGGACACATGTGATGAGGTCTATTTTATTATTGACCACTTAGCTCATGATTTTAGCTAATGATTTTGGAGAATAATTTATGGTTTTTATGGATTCCTTTGCCTATATGTTGGAGCTAGAGGAGTAGTTTTAGAGGATATGTGAACAATTTTCTTTGCAAGATTATGTTGTTAATTTTTTTCTAGAGAAGTAATCTGATGTACATCTCCATGTTAAGGCTCTAAGATTGTATGTGTATTATAACATGTTTAAAGATTGTATGTGTATGGTACAAAATAATACATTAGTTTAAAGATTTAGAGTGTGTAATTTTTTATTTAAAATATTTTTTCTCACATATATTGGTTTATCTTCTCTTCTAACTATGCTTATTCTATTATTCTATATTATTTTTAAAATTTTATTAAATTACAAGACATTTTTTATAGTTATTTAGAGTGTGGATTTTTTTGTCTATAAGGGTTTTTCCCAATGTATATTGGTTCATCTTCTCTTCTATCAATGCTTCTTTTATTAGACTACATTATTATTCTTAGAAGTTATAATTTACATGTCAATTATGCTACTAGAATATACTTAGGTAAAAAAAAAAATTCATTAATTTTCTCTAAAAATTTATGTGGAAAATTAATCTTTTTCTTGATTCCTTATGAGAATAGTTGTATTAATTTGGATCAATCATTTTATTTATAAAATAATATGTACTAGAGGTGCATATTGAGTATTTTTTTTACAAAAAAATTTCTAGTTTAAGAGCATCAAGATAACCATCTAATGCCACTTCATATCAAACCAAAATATAAATATTACTTATTTATTACTATCACACATTTTAAAATTTTAATTAAAATATACTATATCAATCAATATAAACAATTTTATGAATATTTGTTAAGTTGAAAAATATTGACATATCTTATCAAAATATAACAAATCTATTTGTAAGAGAGGGGGCCAACCATGTCAAGGCCCCAGGTCACAAAGGGCCAAAAGCAACAGGCTTCCCTAACTTACCTCATCTTAAGGGAGTGTTAGGAGATGTATGATTAGAATGATGAGGACTATGAGGTCCTTTGATCACTCTGCAAACTTGAGAATTGAAAGGAGACTAGGCGACTCATTTTTTAGGATCAAATTTGTGTCTCAAATAGCTCTCTGTCAGAGGACAAAAGTGCGGTTCTAGGATGACAACACGATGTGCTAGTGTCTCTCAAGTGTGTTGGCATCCGTACAACCAAAGGACTAGAAAGACAAGCTATAACCGCTGGAAAATAGACTAACGATCTAGCTAATGGTTTATAAAGGAACAAAATAGCACTATGAAACATATAAATGAATATGATAAAACAAGTAGATTAATACAAGGGTGACAAGAATGATCTCACACAAAATCCTATTTGCCAGCTTGCTCCAAGATATCTCCACTTACACACACAAGAGAGAGAAATTGTTGGGGAGTTGTATAGTGTCTACCTCAATCACACCCCCATTTTGGTGTTTCTACCTCCACGGACAACCAAGTTTACAACAATATAGAAATAGTATGATAAAGAAGGAACAAAGCAAAAGCACACTAAAACACTACCAAATAGTAATGTGCTAACTCAACCAAGTAATAGAGGAGAGGAGTAGAAAATTTACCACCTCCACCAAGAGTGCTCAAGGCTAATGGGGGAGAAAATGAGAGGAACTCAAGTCTATGTTGCAATAGTGTATTTCTACACTTGCTCTACTAAATTGGTGGAGTGATGGAATTGCTTCTATGGAGTGCAAAAGTGCTGCTTGAATGCTTAAAATACTTGAGCCCGTGGATGGGATTGTGGAAGAAGATTGTGTAAGAGCTGAAAATGAATGAAGGTGAGTGAATTTGAAGGAGGAAAGGAAAAACGGCCATATTCGAGTCGGTCGACCGAAGGGGGGCATTACAAATCGACTTCCAATGGGAAGTGTAATACCTATGTAGGCTTCAGATGCAAGAATTTTCCAGGGACGTAAGCGCACCGTGTGAACATCTACATGCTGCACAAGCATCCTTGATAGTTATTCTCCTACTCATGCTCAAAATATGAGCTAAGTGGAATGAAGGCAATGGGATTAGGAGGAATTTAGCCTTTGAATTTAATTTTATAAAGTGAGGAAGGGTAAAAGGGAAATTTGCATAAGGGGTGAAAATTTTCTCCTATATATTTTCCCCCCACTTTAGCAAGCATGAGTACTGATGAGTGCTTTGGTAAAGTAGATCAAAGAAGTAGTAGGGTTAGAAACTTATACCTAAACCATCGAGGAAGCAGACTATGATTTGGAAAACCTGAGAGTACAAGACAAGAAAAGGACTTCATAGCTCCGCAGAACTATGAAGCTGAAGAAAGAAAGTGCCTTATAGACATATAGACCTGCAAGGAAGGTGTCCTCCAAGAACTCTTACATGAAGGAAACTGAGAAAAGTGCCTTACAGATCCGCAGACCTGCAAGGAAGGTACCCCAAAGAACTCTCACATGAGGGAAACCAAGAAAAGCAGATTCCATAGAGTGAAAAATTGGCTTCATAGGTGCACCCATGAAGCAACATGTTTACTCATAGATAGAACATGTCTGGAAGAAGCCACACAAAAAAGTAAGCGTACAGTCACGCAGACCATTGCCAAGTTGGAAGACTTTCAAAGGGGTCCCTCGAGAACCCTTGAAAAGGAAGATGGGTCCACTCAAGGGACACACTGCTTGAAAAAGTAAGGTCTAGTAAGGTTTCCCCCAAGCTAGACATAAGGATGTGAAGCAAGTCTAGTCGGGCTACCCCAAGCTAGATGCAAAGATGTGAAGTAAGTCTAATCGGGCTGCCCTTGAGCTAGAGATAAAGATGGGAAACCGGTCTAATTGGGCTGCCCCCGAGCTAGATTCCATAGAAATTTCTTGAGATAAAAAATTTCAAAGGGGTCCCTTGGGAACTGAACATAAAAAGAGGGTCCACTCAAGGGACGTGTTGTTCAAAAGCTGGTGTCTTCTTTCTCTAATCGATTCATCATCAAGGAATCCTTCTAAAAGATGTTCACTTCATCAAGGAATTCGAAAGGAAAAATATTCCCTCACATGAGGGGTAGATCAAAGTTGTTCTTACTTCAGAGGAAGGTTCTCAAGTTCTTTCTTTATGAACCCGTGATGAAGAAAACATGTTACGTTAGGGTTTGTAGTCAAGAACACAATTCTAACAAAGAAGTGTGTGAAGGTTCTTGAGAAAATATTTTTTGGAAACAAATGCATTTTCTAAAGACCGAGTGATGTAGAAGTGGCATTGTCACACATGAGAGGGACAACTCAAGCAAAGAAGAGAGAAAGATAAAGAGAAAGCAAAAGGAAAGAGAACACGAACAAAGGTCATAGGGGGATCTAGTTTCGCGGGGTTAGATCTATGCTTGCTTATGTAAATAGTAGGTAACCGTGGTGGAAGGTGAAAGATCATCAATCCCCAACCACATCAGGAAGAATGCATGGAAAAAAAAGTAAAAATAAAAAAAATTGGATCAACATGGAAGGGAAGCCTAAATGCCCCCAACGCTTTGCATCATCCCCAATTTATCGAAAGTCCACAAACATGGAATAATGATGATATAAATAGAAGAAGGTTTACAACACAAACACCATGCCTATATTTTAGCACCAACAGGGGTGATGAGGGTAATCCAGGTACACATAGCATGATTATGGGGGAAACACATCACAACACACACACACATCTAATCTAAAGATCAAGAGGTCTCCCTCTAACACTGATCGACCAAGATGTCGTTAGCTTCCCACTCTAGATCATTGTAGGGGGAAGGAGGATGATCCCGTAGTGGTGGAATGTTAAGGGGAGGAGCTTACGACCCTCCTGCAACAAGGGATAAGGAAGAAGGACCTATGAGGTCTCTATCACTCAACTAAGAAGGACTTGTGAGGTCTTCGTCACTCAACTCTTGTGGGTCTGAGATCAATGAATTCGTGAAGATCACTTACAAGGTCAAAAATTCATCCACTAAGTTAAAATTGCACTTAATGGGAGTGCCATGTTTCACCTTGACGGACGAAGGAGATTGCGCCCGAGGTTCACCGTTAAGCTCACCGAGCAATTCGGGAGCGATGACGAACTTGGGGGAAGCCGGGACTAGTTCTATTACTAGGATGAAACAAGTCAACATGGGGGCCACCTTTTGGAGAATGTGGGATCCTCTTATATCCTCCATTTCTAGGAGGACTACTCTCTACCTTCTTCTTCATCAGAGAAGTCGAAATCCCCATAGAAAAAGAAAAAAGGGTAGAGGGAGAGGAGGAGAGAACTGTAGTAGATACAATAGAAGTGTTAATAATATCTACAAGATTCAGGAAAGGTGAGACATCTAGAATGGATGTCAATAAAGGTGGATCTACTGAAGGATCAATGAACACCTACACCTTTCTAGGGTCAAACGCATTTGCACTCATAGTGGAAGCCATAAGTGATACATAGATGGTTTGAATAGAGGGGAGAGATGAGGACATGATAAGAGTTCCTAATACAAGAGCGATTGTCTCCTCTTTCCTACGTTGTGAGGTGGCGTGCTCAGCTAAGAGAGCATTTCACCGGATGTTGTGCTCATGCACAAGGCAGTTTTTGCAAATCTTTGAACTAGAGGCCAGAGGTTATGAAGGAATGGAAGGCTCCTACTCAGCCATGGGAGTGTCCTCCACAGTTGTTTCAAGTGGAGGGATAGGTTTCTAGATGGGAGAAGGAGGATAGGTTTAGAAACAATAGGGGGGATCAACTCTATTGCTTCGGTGGGGCCTTTTTCCATTCATTGCTTTAGGACAAGGAGTGGTAGGAGATCGCAGAGGCTGGGACATCTAGAATTCTCCACAGGGGGCTTTCTGTCTAGCATACCAGATGAGCCTAGGATCTGTGGGTAAGATAGGAAGCTCAAACATAGGATGCTTGGCCTTTCACCAAGCAGGCACCATGAGATTCTCTCACAAACGCGAGATAGAAGTAGATGGTACCACAATAGAGTGAGAGGAAGCATCAAGCTGAACAAAAAAAGAGGAAGGAGGAGGGTCTCCGGACCACTTCTCTTCTTCTCTTCTACATGCCTTGGTGACATCACTTTTAGCTTTCAGGCAAGCCCTATGTGAAACAACATAAGGAAAATGAGGGTATCTTACATTCAACCTAGAATGTCCTTTCTTGTAATTTTGATATGTACAATACATGAGGTCCTTCCTGGGTGGGAGAGGAGCAATAGGTGCAAGCCAAAAGTAATCTAAGGTATAGCTACCATGTGTAACCAGTGGTCTATATCTTATTTCATGGACAAGACGTACTGAACCCCCATGAGTGAATTTCAAACATTTGTGCACAACTGAGGGAACTACATTCATAACCACCAAATAGGGGATACCTAGCTTCACTTTGAAGAGTTCAGACCCTGAGATGATATCAAACATAAGGTTCATAGACTTATGTCCAATGAGAACCGACAAGACAATGCTACCTATAGGAAGTACAAAAAGTCCATCATGTGTGTGGATGGTACTCACAGGTGCATCATATCCATCCTTATGTAGGAAGTTGATTAACATGATATCCTCAGTTATAACATTTACTTGAGACATCGGATCAACAAGAACACCTGCTATGGTGTTCCCATTTATCCTTGTAGGAATGTAAAGAGGAGATGGTTCCTTATTAAAGCCCATTGACAGGTCCTGTGAATTGAAGTTTATATCCTTACTACTACTCATAGGCTACATGGGGGAATAGGTTGATTTAATAAAGAGTCCATCACAAACACTAAACACTTCCATAGAGCCTTCTAAGGGTTATAGGATAAGGCAGTGACACAATTCAGGTTTTGTTATGCAACACTTTCATAACCTTCCAACTATGCCTACTAGGGGTCATAGGTTGGGTTGCAAGGCGAAATCCTCATAACACTGACACCTACAACACTCCTAGGATACGAGGAAAGGAACTTTTAGTATTGCAAAACAAAACCAAAATGGTTCATGTCGGGTTCACCAAAACTATAAGAGAGGGGGACCAACCACGTCAAGGCCCTAGGTCATGGAGGGCCTAGAGCAACAGGCTGCCCTAACTTACCTTAGCTTAAGGGAGTGTTAGGAGATGCAGGACGAGAATGATGAGGACTATGAGGTCCTTCGATCACTCTACAAACCCGAGACTTGAAAGGAGACTAGGAAAGTCAGTTCTTAGGATCAACTTTGTGTCTTAGATAGATCTCTGTCAGAGGACAAAAGCGTGGTTCTGGGACAACAACATGGTGCATTGGCATCTCTCAGGTGCGTTGGTGTCCGTATGGCTAGAGGACCAGAAAGACAAGGTCTAACCACTAGAAAATAGACTAACAACCTAGCTAATGGTTTCTGAAGGAACAAAATAGAACTATGAAACATATAAATGGATATGATAAAACAAGTAGATTAATGCAAGGGTGACAAGAATGATCTCACACAAAATCCTATTCACCAACTTGCTCCAAGATATCTCCACCTACACACACAAGAGAGATAAATTGTTGGGGGGTTGTATAGTGTCTACCTCAATCATACCCCCATTTTGGTGTTTCCACCTCCATGGACAACCAAGTTTGCAATGATATATAAATAATATGATTAAGGAGGAACAAAGCAAAAGAACACTAAAAAACTACCAAACAGTAATGTGCTAACTCAACCAAGTAATAAAGGAGAGGAGTAGAAATCTTACCACCTCCACCAAGAGTGCTCAAGGATAATGGGGGAGAAAATGAGAGGAACTCAAGCCTCTACTGCAATGGTGTTGTTCTACACTTTATCTACTGAATTGACATAGTGATGGAATTGCTACTATGGAGTGCAAAAATGCTGCTTGAATGCTTGAAATGCTTGAACCCGTGGATGGGATTGTGGATGAAGATTGTGTAAGAACTGAAAATGAATGAAGGTGAGTGAATTTGGAGGAAAGGAAAAACAACCATATTCTGGCTGGTCAACCAAAGGGGGCATTACAAATCGACTTCCAATGGGAAGTGTAATTCCTCAGCAGGCTTCAGCCGCAGGAACCTGGCAGGGATGTAAGCGTACTACATAGATGTTTGTGCGTCGCGTGAGCATCCTCGAAAGTTATTTTCCTATCTACGCTCAAAACAGGCACCAAGTAGAATGAAGGAAGTGGGCTTAGGTGGGATTTATCCTTTGAATTTTGTTTTCTAAAGTGAGGAAGGGTAAAAGGGGAATTTACATAAGGGGTGCAAATTCACTCCTATACACTATTTTTAACAATTCATTACCATAAATTTAAGAGTAATCATCATTTTTTTTTTTTGATAGTTAAATAGTAGTTAAGGGGCATCACCCTTTATATTGTTCAACAAAATGCAAGTTATATCCAGTATCCCATACCCATTACTGACCTGCCCACCCATATCCTATACTACATATATAATATATAACATGTTGCCCACACCAGAAAAACACTCCAATATTTGAAACCCCATCCCAAAACTAAAGCCCCACAACCCATCCAAACAAATACTACGAATTTACCCCACGTATGGAATGGGAGTGAAGCTGCATGTTTAAAAAATGTCATTTTTCCTCCTTTTCCTTTGAACCATGGTCTAGTTTCCCTCTATATCCTTATCACCCACATCCTCCCCTGAGTGTTGAGGGGAATTTTGATCTCTCTCAGAACCCAAAGTCACTGCATTTGCTACCTGGTCTACTGCCGTTGCGCTTGATTTTGGCACCTTAGCTTCAAGTAGAGGAATTTTTTGTTCTCCCTTAGAACCTAAGGTCACTACACTTTCTGCATGTTCTACCATCTCTTCATTGGGTTTTGGCTTCATATCATCCAAATGTTTATTTTCCTGATGGAGAGGAACCTTTCTTTCCCTCCCTATTGGATGATGTTTTACATGGTAATGTCATGTGAGAACCATCACTACCTGTTGGGGTATCATCAATGACTATATATTCCTTGTGTGACTCTTCGTATTCCACAAAATAATGTTGAGGTGAAATTCCTTTCCACCATGTGGCCTGGTAGTCACCCCTCCACTTAGCACAGTGAGCAACAATATGTCCAGTATTGAAACATCTATGACAGTGAAATGGTAAATCCTCATAATCTATTGGCTGAACCTAATTTGCATCGATAGTATTTAGGGATAATTCTATCGTGAGTGCCTTGGAGGTGTCCAAATCCACCAAAATGTGAGCATAGGTTGTGTACATGTAATTTGATGAACTCTCATCAACCCACAAGAACTTCCCCAATGAATTACCAATGAATTCAAAGAAGGAATCATACTAGAATCGTAGTGGAAGGTTTGACAGTCTTACCTAGGTTGGAGTAGCAATAAAATATTTAGAGAGAGGATTGAAAGAGGGGTGCCACAATTTCAACATAAGTAGGTACTGATCAAAGCTCCATTGGTAGTCACATAATATTGTATTCCTATCTTGATCATTCTCAAAAACACCAATGAAAAATCCCCATGCACAAGGATAAATCTCAACATCACCATCCAAAACGGGGTGCCATGTTTTGGTGATCCACTAATGCAGCACAATGAGGCTTGGAAAAAACCCTTTGAATCTTCTAGTCAGACCCAATTCAGTGAAAAATGTCTCATTTTCAAAAACCTCCTTGCAGATCTCCTCATCCAAGACCACTGTTGTGGGGTTGGTGGAAAATGGGAGGGGCCGATTGTTTTTCTTACCAGCTACATTACCTGCTTCATGAAACAAACTTGTCATTTCCCTCTCATCAACCCCATTCAAATGTGAAAACCCATGTTTGCAAGCTACACCCTCAACTGATAGCCAATCCGCATCACACATCCTTTCTAATTTCCCTTCCCCATTTCTAAAATTTTGACCCTCATCTATCATAGGTAGAGGACCATCCACCTCCATATATGTCTTCCTTATCCATGAACCATGATGATTCTACTATTTTCAAAGGGAATCACTTGCTCTTGCATTGTGTGAAGCATCATAGGAAATAGAATTACTATCTATGTTTTTTCCCTCTAATCCCCTGTGCCGATAAACTCCATGGTCACCATGCGCACAGGAGCCAACCTTGAAGGGTGAGGCGGTATAAGAAGTAGGAGCTCAGTTAAGATTAGCAAGTGATAATTTTTTGAGTGCATATAAAAGGGGCGAGGCCATCATAGAGGAACCAAGTGGACCATAGTACTTGCCGCTCATGCCACAAACCCTTCACTATCCGAGCTTATGATGATCAAGAAAGGTTGTCTCAAGGCACCATTCAACTCTCTATCCAAGTAGGGCCAACAATCATGGAGACTACTTGCCAGGTCCTTGACCTTGAACTCCCTTATAATATTCTCTTGGGGTGCCCATGGATCCATGGGATGCAAGCTGTTGCATCCACAATCCATCAATGTGTCAAATTGCCCTATGAAAACCAGTTTACCTTTAGGAGGCCATCCCTAATCCATTCGTGAAGAAGCCCTAACACCATTGTCGCCCTCCATTAAATCAAATCCCTTGTCACCATTGGAAATGGATGCAAAATTTGTAGCTTCACGAATGTTGTGAAGCATTTCAGGAGTTCCTATGAGGCTTTTTTAAGATATGTAAGAATAACTACCATTCTTATAATTACTAGAGAAAAAATCTAATAGAATCTACTTTACAAAAGAAATGAATATTATATTTTTTTGTTCATAATAGTAGAAGGTATGTAATGTGCACTACTTCCTTTTAAATTTGTAATGATACTTTATACTTCTTGTTATAGTTATTAAATAACATTTTCCTTAGCTTATTTTCCAACCATTTTATGTATTCTATTTTTTTTTTACAAAGATTTTCTATTCTCAAATCAGTTAATATATAAGGTAAGCATTGATAGCTTTACATTATTGAAGTCATAAACAATTATGTGTTTTTATGTAGAATCATTTTTTTAATTTAATTATAATGTAAAGATATCTAATATAAATGATAATATGTTTAGGATAATGATAAATTTATAATTTTAAAAACAAAGAATTTCAAATATGAATTTTGATGTTATAGTAATCTTAAATTTTATTTTATAGAATTCAGTTTTACATTTTAAAAATAATTTTAGTTTTTGATATTTTAATATTTGTTCATATTTTATATAAATGATTAATATTAATTATTTATGAGAGATTTTTTTTGAAATATTCAAAAATAAAGAATCTTAAATATAAAAAAAATTGGTATTATATAAGAAACAAGTTTACAAAATTTTCTTGTATTTTAATTTTTTAATAATATATATAATTTAATTATTTATAAAAATTATATATACAAGATAATATATGAAATATGTTATTTCAATAAATTTTTATTCTATTAAAATAGGAGATTCATATAATATTGAAATTAAACTTAAAAAAAATAATTTATTTGATTTTTAGGAATAAGTTGTATTAATATTAAACAATAAACTTGAGAGCATCATATGTGTGTGTTTTATATCAAATTTTGATTTTTTTCATTTTTTTAAAATGGAGACATGAAATATAAGTTTTGATCATTCTACATTAATAATATTTGGTCATTGTACATTAATTCACCTTTTAAAAATCTGAGTAAATAAATAAATTTTAGTAGAATCACTCTAAAATATTTTGAATTTAGAAAATTTAAATAGATAAATTGTATACAATTTCAATCATTGTTGGTTAGGAACAATTTTTTTAAAAGGGTTTGGTTATGTGAGGAATCTTTTGACGAACTAGGAAACACTTACTATAATAGATAATTCTTTGATAGTGAGGCACCATTGCCATTCTAATAATTTCATTATTCCTCTCATATTCTAAATTTTTTCCATCTTCATTATCTTCTCTATATCTCTTACAAATATTTGGATTTCTCCACTATGTTTTCTACATCAATAAGAGGCATTCTATTCAATTTATAAAAAACTACATATATATTTCTTATACTAGGGTGGTTTCTAAATTTCCTCATTTCAATATCTCCACTCTTAGCCATTGACTTATCCTCATTTTTTTATATTTCTTGTTCATGTGTGGTTAAGATTTCAAGCGAAAGAGGCCAAGGTTTAGTACTTTATTCTAGTTCTGGCTTTGGTGAAATTATTAGGATATTAGTGGTCCATGGCAGTGGATTTTTTGAAGGAATCAATCATTCCTTCTCTTTCTTTCCTTGCTCTTGGAACTCTAGCATAAACCTTCTTTCTTTCTTAGCCTCTCTTTCTTCTATCAAAAGATGAAATGGTGTAGGCACTATTGATGGGTGTTTTTTGCACTTCTCAACATAGAAGAAACACAAGTGTAATGTTTCTCTTGGAAGATAATAATCTGCAATTAAGTTTTAGAAAATCACCACAAGGTCTCTCAGATGTTAGGTCATGAATGTGCATAAAAAAATTCAGTTGAGGATGCGTGATTTGCTGGTAACCACAAGGGTCCTTTATGGTTCATACAGCATAGAATTTATGGGTCTGTAACTAAGTTCCAAAATTTTGTTAATGAATAGTAGCAACAAATTTATAACAACAGTCTGAAACTCATCTTGTTCATCAAATATGACATTGTTATGATGCTAAAATTTAAAGTTAACTCAGATTTTAAAATAAAAGTTAAAATATTTAAGGGTTTAGAAGTTATTCTAATTTCTAAAACTATGAACAACAACAACAATAGCCAATTTTATAGTAGATAGACTCCCAAAACTAGAATTTTCTTAACCAAGAATATTCTACAGTGTCACGAAATCAATGCAATCTTCTAGGGTTCTTTGCAGATTTTTAGAATATAACATTCACCCATTAAGCATGAACATACAATTGAGCTTGAGTGCAACAAATTAACAAGCTCAGACTAGCTGTACATAGTAATTTTTCATCAATAAATCACTAAAAGCATGAGCTGGAAGTACATCAAATATCACAACATACAGTCACCATTAAAGCTGTCCAATAACTACAAGCTGAAAATGCAACTAAACAATAATAGACTAAGCTGAAATAACATATGGAGGCTGAATCATACACACATAAAGAGAAATTCACCGAGAAATCATAAACATTCAATGCTTTTCTTATATTGCTGTAGAATGTCTTTTACAACAACTCATCTCTCTTTGCAAATGAGAGGATGCCCCTATTTATAGTTTTCCAAATGCTAAATGAATGAAAAATATTAATTCACAATGAGTGGCCCAGATTCATTTCAACTTAGAGTTTTCACATCACCTAATATAAGTATAAAATTTATAATATAAAATTGGCTAATATTTGTCTTTTCCCTATTTTATCTTCTAGCCAATTTTGCCTTGTAGCTAATTTTGTCTTTTAGCTACTTTAACAAGTATTTGTCCTCTATTATGGGATTTGCAGCCTCTTTTTGTACTAAACCATAGTGGACAAATTTCCCAACAACAACCAAGAGTTTAGCCCATTCTGAAAAATTGGACTTGCTAATATTGTAAGCAATCATTTAGAATTCTTCCATTAGCTTGGTGTGTTGTTTTACACATGTACCTCTTTCTTGAATGATCTTCTTTTATCATGTGAAGGCTCATGCAACAAATTCCATAATATATGAAGTCAAAATATCATCGTCTCCTTGCTCCATCTTCTTCAAGAATTCACGTTTTACTGATTCACGATCTAATTCTTGAGCTAACATTACAGCTCCAGTGAGTAGCTCCAAGATTTCATCACATTTCAAAAAAATGTTGATGACACAAGCCAAAACAACATCCAAGACACCAATTGATTTCTCCACAACTCCCTTTGGGAACTCAAAATTGAATAACCAGGCCTCAAGCAACCAGTGGTCCTCCTTTAGCAAGGCCAATTCTTTCTCATAGATTACTTTGGTAAATTTTAGGATGCACTTCAGTTTGGGGCATGCCACATTGTACAAAGAAAGAAAATCCCTAGTGGCATCCACCTCTTTTGTGATTTCATTCTTCAAAATAAAAAAAAATATTATGCATTTCAACCCCATGGTGGAAGACCTTGGTGCCTATGTCGGTTACCCTCTTGAGCCAGTCCAAGGTGGAATTGGTCCAAGTTCACATTCTTTCTACTTTATTAATTTATTCTTTTGATAATAGTGAAGGCGTTGGGGATTCTACTGGAGCTTCTTCTCCAAATGTGGTCCATTGTTGTATAAATTCCATCAACTCTGCCACCGACGCCTTCAACTCTTCCTTTGTGGCCTAATCTTTGTCCAACTATTGATGGATGGTATTAACAGACCCCTAGAATTCATCAATTTTCTAGGCTCTAGAGGCAGGACCTAGATTAATGGACGTCACTTGGTAATCCTTGGCCTGAAGGGTATCAACATCCTTGTTTGTTGTCAGAGTTTCCACTTGGAATATTCAAGAGCCCAACACGTCTATAGTAATGTTGGACCTAATCTTGGGCTTTTTCTTCTCCGTTGTCTTTACTTGAGATTGAGCTAGTATGGATTCCAGGTGTGCCTTTGGATTTGGAAGCATAGGGGCCTTACTCTTCATTTGTTGCTGTAGCCAAGAGGGGATTTCTTCTTGTTGGTCAAGGGATGCAATGTTCACCTCATCATTTGTTTCCTCTTGATTATTTTGAGGCTCCTTCTCCTCATGCCTGGGATCATCTTCCACATTCTCCTCTTCATTATCCTGCCCTTCTTCTTGCATTATTGTTTTCCCCGTATCAAAATCGATCTCTTCTCTTCAAGAAGACTCTTTGGTCCTTTTCTCTACATTCTCTTCTTGTACTAGCTTATCATCACTTTTCTTTTCTTTATCTTGCCCTTCCTCTAGAGGCATTGCTTTATCTTGTAGGTCTTCATCTTGGCTAGCTCATGGGAGTTCATCATTTCTCCCCACCTCTTCTTTAGGCATGATATTGAGCTTTGTGTCATTTCTTTCTTCTTTGGAGTGATGCTCCTCCAGGCTTTCCCCTTTGTCATCATGCTCTGGATGTTGTTCATCATCAGGCTCTTGATCATATGTCTCCACATCATAATTTGTGTCAAACCTACCCATATATTTTTTCTTGGGAATTTTCTATCCTTCTTCATTTGAGGCAAATGCATCTAAATCAACAATCCTTAGGCCCTTCTCAACATGTTCATGATAATCATCATGGTATGAATCTTCTATCTCCTCGCTGATATGAACTATTTATGTAAGCTTCTCCTTGCTTCGTCTCTCCATCTCCTCACATATTTGTATAGTAGCTTCAATTTTGGGTGGTTCAATATGAGGTGGAGGGATAGGTAGTGAGGTGATGAGTTGAGCCATAAATAATTTAGCCTAAGGAGTTAAAATAATTTCTAAAAAATTGAGGTGGCATGTTTTGCAAATAAGAGACAAAGGTCTCAGGAAAGGCAATAGGCACCATAGAGGTGATGGGCATAGAGGGTGGCAAAGTGGAGAAAGTAGGAAATGGGGGTGACAATGAGGAAGGTGATAGAGTTGAGGAGGTAGATGATGAGGAGTCCACCACAACCATAGGAGCAGTCAAGGAAGTAGAGGTAAGGTGGACATAGATGTCCATAGCAGGCGGGGATGATACATGCAATGATGGTGGAGTGGAAGGAGATTGCACAATAAGGGTGGTCGAAAGTGGAGGTGTGGAATGTCGAGGTTATTGTCACTCAACTTCCTCTTCTGGAGATGAGGACTCTTCTTCTTGAATAGTGGGCATATCAGGAAAAAAAGCTCCCATTCTCTTGGCCTTCTTAGGGGGTCTTTGTCCTTAGATCGCCTTCTGAGTGTATACCTTTTTTATTGGTTCTCGCTCTGACACCTCCTATCTCTTCTTAGATCAAGTGACAGGTGGAGACTTAGGAGCCTTTCCGAAAGAACCTACAATGGTGCCGCTATCTATCTCACTTTAAATGTCATCCTCCAACTTCCCATGTGTCAATTCTATGCCTTGTTGTTGCAATTGAGTCACTTGATTTTCCAACCATCTCTTAGTTCTCTATTCTATTGAGTGGGTGACCATATCTAAGTCTGTGACCTCTGACTTTGTCCAAATCAATTACCAAAAAAGGAACCTTGGCAATAGAATTGTATCTCTCATCAAGAACATTATCATCTTCACCCACCTAGTCAGAGATTGGAGATGGATCAATGAATTTGACAATTTTTTTTGTCATTCTCATGTAATGTATTCTCCTGACCTCATGATTGTCATCGTAGTTTTCCCAAAAATCTTCAATATATGGCATGTGGGCATATTGTCTTCTGACTTGCTTGTTTAGTTTTCCTAGAGGGTCCATGCTTCCTCACTCAGTATGCAATTCCAAGCTATATTCTACAAGTTCCTTTCCTAAATATTCTACACAAGGGGAAACAATCTACAAATACACTCCTTGAAAAAAATAATGGAGTGAGGGACCCCAACACAATGCTTGTCTTGTAGTAAGGAGTGAGCAGTATGTAACTTCCTTGTAAGATCTAGCAAGATTATTCTATCACTAGGGTATCTTGGCAGATGATATGAGAACATTGAGAATCCCTCAACCCTTATGTAAGTAAAGTTAGGGAACTAAATGAACCAATACCCAAAGTTATTGACCAATGCCTTCACACTGTGAGACATCCTTTTATGGTAGTCCTTTGATAGAGTTCAAACAATGTGGATTATGAAGGCGTCATTAACCTTCCTATAGTCTCTCTTGTAATTTTTGTACTATAATTGAGGGTGGCAATCATAGACAGGGGTTTTCCCTTTCTTTGTACCCAGTTCACTAACACAATTCAACCCTTTGTAAAGAAAAGTAACTTCCAGAAGATATACAATGTAGGAGGTCATATAGAACTCCTTATTCTTCTTCACTGCAACAAAATGATTGTGCGAATTGTCACTGATTATTTTGGCCTAGGGGAATTTAGTCTCACCTTTGAGGATCTCTTTGATGAAGTACCACATCCACTCCTCGAATATTGAGGAAGTAGGAAATCCCATTACTCTACTCAAAAGTATCATGAGGTCATTGACCTCATCCGTGAAGTTGCTCCAGTACAATGTTTGAGGAACTTTATTAGCATGGTCTCTCTTCTCAAGAAACCATGTCTGATTTATGGTTATTTTGTAATCAGTGGGGTCAACTTTCTACATATTCAGAGCTTACTCTTTCTCAATCTCTTCCATCTTATCAAATAAATGGATCCCAAATGTTCTTCCGATTGACATAGGAGTCAAATCAACCAACACCCATCCATCCTTAGTAACTATTCTCCTAGTTTATGGATGGTAAAATTCTTTGCAAGCAAAAATCAGCTTTGGGTTGACTAGTGTTGGAGGGAAACTTGCTTCCTTTGCAAGCCCACTTTTCTTTACCTTCCAAGCTTGCTTAGTCTTTGGGCTAATGAAGACCCATTGTCTAAATTTTCCTATGCTTATGTGAACCAAATTTGTATCATTCACCTTATCCAATTGTGAGACAATCTTTGAGGTGCACTTGACCTCATGGAACTCATACTTCATCTTAGGTTTTTCCTTTTCTCGTCTTGTAGCCTTTGTTCTCTTCTTACCCTTGTTAGTATTTTCAGCCGGTTCCATAAATCCTTCACAAAGAACACATATTAAATGCCTCAATAAGTCAAGAAAGAGAAAAATTTCAGTTAGATCATGCTAAAATATTGTGAGATGCATCCATTTCCTCAAAGAAGTTATTACATTCATTAGATTTCATCATTTTTATGCTTGTTTGAAATGTTTACAGCTTTATGGGCCGAATAGTGTGGGTTTCCTTCCTGTGAAAGCCACCAGTGTCAATGGCACTAGAAATGGCTTGGAATATTCGACGGCCCAAAAACAACGTTCTGCGATGATACTTTTGCATTGAAAAAACTTTAAGTTATTTTGATGAAAGTGCATTAAGTCACATGTGAAATGCAAATTGAAGTGTCCAGGATCAATTTATTTGGTCAAGTTCATCTCTTGGGTTTATGCAAAAAATTATGATGTGAAAGGCACCACCCAAAGAACTGCTTAAGTTCTGCTATTGAAAAATGCCTCGAGGCCATGAATTTTCACAAATGGAGTTCCACCTGTCAATCTCTGCAATAGTTTCATACTTGGAAAATTTTGGTTAAGTCAATTCAACACATTTAGAATAGGATGAAGAGTCATGTTTGATCACCTCTCTTGAAAATTTAATCACATTGCGAATTACAGAAACTTGGTATACGGGTGCCACTCATGTAGATGATGTCAAGTGTTGGGTGGTTAGGAGATGGCTTTCGGTCTAGGGAAATCTGCAAGCGTCCTTCTCTTATGGGAAAACTCGCAAATGCCTAAGGCTTCACTACTCCAAATTTAATGATTGGAATAACTCATTTGGAACGTGGGGAAATGAAGTTGGAGTTGAATTTGTGATTTGGGCAACCATTAGATGATGCGAGAAAGGCCAAGGTGAAAGCCATTAAGGCAGGTGCTATCAAGTATTAAGCAGATGGGTAACGACTTTGATAGGATGACACACAACGAATGAAGCTCCACATGGAAAGATTTGCATCAGATTTTGATATAGGGTTCTCACTTCTCATTCAAAAGGGTCAATGTGGCAAGGTTAGGATTGCTTCCCACGTCATGAAGGTTGGGATTGACCCCATATAGAAAATGCAAGGGAAAAATCCGCTAGGCAGATTTTGATCTTTGATTTTGCATTAAACAACTTAGGTTGGATGAACTCCCACCAATAGCAACCCATGGGGATGGACTCACAAAGGATTTTGGACTTAGTGACTTTTAGGACTTTGGTTTGATGCTTGCGGAAATGGATGGGGTGAAATCCATAGGTGGGAAAGCTGTCATAGTTCCACCATTAACAACAACGCTGGTTCTACAACTTCCTACCAATGGTGTCCCACAAGGGAAACCCCACATAGATATAGGGACTTAGTCACTTTTGATAAGCTTCACCTTCGACTTGTGGACATCAAAAACATGGGGGACACCTATCGGAATGTAGTTAGTATTTTGGCATAAATTAACCCGATTTCCATGAGCCCCCACCAATGACATCCTATGGGTAAGAATTCACAAAGGGTTATCAACTTGAAAATTTCATCATTTTGAGTCATACAAGTGTTAGGTAGGGAGCCGCTAGGGTTTCACCGTTAAAGATGACTTGGGCTGAACGAAATTCTACTTGCAAAATTTCGTATGGAGGAACTCGCAAGGGCTTCACATTTAGGCGCTTATGGTTTTGAAAACTCCACTGGTTCATACCACCTCGGAGTTAGTCGCTGGAAGGATGGATGTGAGGCAGGGATAACTTTAAGAAACCCCCCCCTTGGTGAAGGTGTAAAATCCTGGCGAATCTTTCCTTTTATTTGAAAAAAATATTAATTTTTTTGGTGAATCAATTCACATTATTAAAAAAGTTTGTAAAATCCTAGCGAATCTTAATGAATAATTGGTAAAAAATAATAATCAAAGTGGTGAATCCTAGTGAATATTCACTAAAAAGATTAATCACAATGGTGAATCTCTCCTTTAAAAATTTGCATAGTTGGTCGGTGCAGTTCCCCCATATTTTTTTTGTTTTTTGTAATATTGAAGTAGGGGCCGAAGGGTGGTAGCCACCGATGGGTTCAAGGGGTAGTGACCCTTGTGGGGGTCAAGGGGGAAACACCCCCTCGTGGGGTCCAGGGACAATGGCCTTGGCGTGCTCTTGTTGCGATACAGGCAGGGTCGAGGGGCAAAGCCCCTTGCCACCAAGCATAAATTCACTATAAAAAATGCATCGGAGAACACACAGATTAAGTATTTTTAAAAAATATCACTTTAAAAGTAAGAATAAATGAAAATTTTAAATGTTACCATCAATTAGCAATTTAATTTTTTAATTGAATGGCTACAGGTTGATTTTGCGACCTAATACGGACATGCCTTTTAAAAGGCTTGTTGAGGCCCATAATTTGTTTTGGGCCAGACGATTAGATTTAATCATGTGGCCCAAAATAAATCTCGAGCCTCAACAAGCCTTTTAAAAGGAATGTGCGTATTAGGCCATGAAATCAACCTGCAATCGTGTGATTGAAAAGCTAAGTGATGATTTGATGGCAATAAATAAAAGCCTTATTCAAGGCTAAAATATCCATGATATTAAATGGTAATTTATTATTGTGACGATATTCCCCCAAAATTAATGGTAGGAATATAATATTACTCACAAATATAATCAATATTTATGATTATAGTATAAATTGCTGGCGAATTAGTTCCTATGATGTATTGTTTAAAATATAATACATAGGTGAATTAATTGAGATAATTTTTTTTTTTTTATAAAAACCTAGCGATTCAACATCGTTTTTAGCTTGTACTAGTCACCATTTTTGGAGGTCCTGATTTCAATTATTCACCAATTAGAAAAGATTCACCACTAAAGTTTTCCTTGATGTGAGGGGCATCGAGGTTTAGACCATAACTGTGTTCTAAGAATGGAGTTCCGCGAGAAAAAATGTGTGGCAAATTTTCACCTAGAGATTCTCCGAGGTTCAAGGTTTGTTGGCCGCTGAACGAACTAGGGCTTGGAATTTTAAAAGAAATAATGTTTATTTTACCATGAATCGAATCAACATAGCTATGGGAGTCAATGGTATTTAATGTGGATATTTCTACTCTAAAACCCTACCTATGATTCCAAAAACCCTCACAACTTTAATTTAAATTACCCCAAAAAACCCTAACATGGGATGCCTAACTAGTTTGAACAATACAGATACTCAAAGGGCTTAAATCTATATCTATTGTCACACCAAGGGAGGGAAAAGATAATGCTCCAATCATTGAATTCACTCTCAGGTAGAAACAACTGAAAATTACTTCAAATTTTAAATATGCAACAATTAAATTGACAGGTCAAATCCATATTTATAAGCCAACCTGCCATTAAGGCAAGCTACAAATGTTGGTATTTTGTTAAATGAACATAAAGTACAATGCAAAAACTTGAGGAGTGGAGGAAATGGGTGAGAAGTACATGCAGAAAAACAAGGATTAGATGCTGCAAAGGATGGGGCAGTGGAGATGGAAATCCGCAAATGGAGACCCATAACAGGATTCCTGCAGATGGAAAAAGGAGGCATGGATTTTGCATAAGGGAAACCCGCATCAAAACTTCCACAAAATCCTAGGACTTCATAAAAAAATTGACAAATGATTTAGGAATGATGGGACTTTGTAGTTTGAAGTCATCTTGATCAATTTGGGTCCAAAAAGGGGGCAGAAAAATGAGGCAAACACGAACCAACCCGACAGAAGGCCAAACAAAGAGGGGATCCTCTCAAGCATTCCATCTCCTGGGAGGATGCTCTCAAGCATTCCAAGGATAAGGATTCATCCAAAACCCATAATCTCTGGTTTCACAGAATAGAAGCTAGGTATCATTAGGTGAGCTCAAGGCTCAAAGGAGGAGGAGATCCTTAGCTGAATCGAGCCATGAGCATACTAGAAATGTGTGTGCATGGTGAGTTAATTCCCCTCCCTTAGAAACTATAAAGGTAGGTAATTAATCAACCAAGACAAGCTATGTAGGCAATCTAGCTCCAAAAGTAACTTGGACATTGCCCCACTTCCAGTCAAACATCCATAGCCCCGACGGAGTTGTCACTACAATCCCCATGAACATTGCTCTTCTACCACTTGGGTGTCCATATCCTCGATAGAGTTGTTCTCACACCCATGTGGTTTCTTGTTTATCAATTTTTTTTCTTTTTCTTTTCTTCTCTTTCTTTTATGTTTTTATACCTTCTAATTTCTTTTCACAACCGAATAAGCCATGAGGCCTATAGTGAGGTTTGGAGATTGCAGTGTTCAATGAAGCAGATTTAGGATTTTTCACTTTTCAGGGATTCATGATAACAATATAGCTCGTTGGGAGCATTACAGGTGTGTCATGTGAGAACTAAGATAAATGTGAAACGATTCAGACAAGGGTTTCCTTCTAGGTCAAGCAAAATTTTGGTTGATGAAACCTAATTCATAGAAGCAAATAAAAAATCCCTGATAACTAATGAATGCTTATCTATGGAAAAAACATGAACACATAGCAAAGTGGACCCTTCAACTAGGCCAACAACAACCACCACATTAAGACCAAACAACACCCTCAGCAAAAACTAGCAAAACAAATGAAAGAAAAGAAAATAAAAACAAAAGAAAAGAAAAAAACCTACTCTAACTATGTACAAAAGTGAGCTAGAACAACTTAAGAAAGGAAATAATGCTTCAAGTATTGCCAGTTGACTGGACACAAGACATCTTCTCCAGTAAGGGTCTTCAAGAAAAAGGTATTATCTCCTAAGATTTCAGAAATCTGAATAGGGCCAAGCCAAAGCTTGTTGAATTTATCATGTCCCCCTTTTTTCTCATGGGCCTTTTCCCAATATAACACTAGATCAAAAATTATAAAGGCCTTGACCCAGGATCTACAATCGAACCATCTTTTGAATATGCCCTGATGTTTGCAAATTTTTTCTATAGCTTCATCTCATTTTTCTTCTAAGTGGAGCAACTCATCCAGACGGGCTTCAAGACATTCTCCTTCCTCATAATAGGTGTTGATAAACTAGAGCATGGGAATCTTGAGGTGGATTGGGAAGATAGGTTCTAAGCCATAAACCAGGTGGTAGGGGAAAATCTTGGCAGACAGATTTGGCCGAAATTTTCATTTTAATTAAATTATTTTTAGGGAAAATCTTGGTGGGAAAATTCGAGCTATAGTTTTTATTTTAATAAACAAACTCTAAAACCCTCATCGAAACCGTATTTTCAAGTTGTAGCTCACCGAATTGGAGAAGTGAAAGGTCAATACCAGGGAGTAAGAGTTTAGATACAAGGAATGAAAAAGAAAGAGTTTGGAGGAGATAAAGGCAATAGTGGCATTTGGAAGGAAGGAAGAATTATTATGACAGAGATAGGTGGTGGGTTGGGTGCCATTATTACATTATTATGACAAAAATTTGCTGCCATGTTTTTTGTTTGTTTGATTGACAATATTTTTGTCATTTTCTTTTTGTTAGTCAAAATTTCCCCCTCCTGTGCTCCCCTCTAGCGTGATCTTGTTGGTGTGCAAGCAGATGGATTTGCGGTCGGTTTTACGCATACAGGTCCCCACCCAGAGCATAGGATTGCTATGTGGGTGCTCTCTCTTGCCTACTCCATTGACATTGGTAGCCATTCCCAAATTTGATGAGACCTCGTAAGGGATGAATCAGGAGCCCTCATCTAGTAGTTGGGTGGCTTGGACAGAACAAATTTTTTAATTCCCACGGCTTGGGTGAAAAGTTGGAAATCGGGTAGTTTGGTCGTTTCTCAACGTCATCCTACTGATGCTTGGGAATCGAGGAGCTTGGTTGTTTATTCTTCTAGATCCACCAAGAATTTTGATAAATGCATAATACTATTCACAAATAATGATGTGTTATTTCCTTGATTTGCACTATTTGTTGTGTAGGATGCACAAGATTTGGGTATTTCAATTGAGCTTTTCCCATTGAGTAGATCGGGTGAAAAATTCAATGTTTCTATTTTGTATGCTGTACATTTTAGTTTTGTAATGCATGGTATATTATCTTGTAAAATGGAGCTCTAGAAACTTAATTGTCTTACTATGTGGCATAATTGATACTACAATTATCAAAATTTTTGATACTAAAATTGTCTTACTATGTGGCATATTTGATAATATAATGTAAAAAACTAATGTGCTCATTATCAGAATGTTGATATTTCAAAATCAAGCCTATATTGCTGTGAAATTCTTTATTATTCCATTTTGTTTTTCATATTTCAAAGTTTCATAAATCTTTTAAAAATATAAACAAATTTTGAGTTTTTTGATTGTGGACAGGTACAGAGCAAAGAGAAAATGCAAAACTAGTGCCTTCTAAATGCATTTACAACCCACCCCATGTGCAAGAATGGCATCACTGAAGACATGCATTCACACTAATGGATTTTTAGCTTTAGATTTAGTTTTTTCAATTTTAAAAGCATAATAAATCAACAGTTTGCATATTGTGAAATATTCTATCTTTAAAACTCTCTATATAGAGTTCTTTGTAACATTTTATATATAGTTTGAATATATAGTGAATTATTTTCAATCCTTTGATCATATTTGTTGAAGTTTTATGATTATTTTAGTTTATAAATGACTAAATAAATGAATACCATGACTAAATAAATGACTAAACAATGACTAAATAAATGATTGCAATGACTAAATAAATGACTACAATGATTAAATAAATGACTACAATGACTAAATAAATGACTATCATGACTAAATAAAATGACTACCTTGACTAAATAAATGACTACCATGAATAAATAAATGATTACCATGACTAAATGAATGAATACCATGACTAAATAAATGACCAATTAACAAAAATAATGACTAAATATACTACCAAATTGATCAATCAAAACAACCAATAAATGACTAAAAATGGTTTAGTCATGAATTTGGTCACATAATAATTAATTGGTAATTAACTAATAATTGTCACGTGACCAAGCTAATGGCCACATGACCAATTTTTAGAAGTTTTTTAGTCATTTATTATTGTTTTCGTACTAGTGATAAACTTCTTGAAAAAGTCAATCTTCCCAAAAAAGGACTTAATTTCATTCTTGCTTCTAGGGGACTGAATCTTTAAGATAGCCTGAATGTGTTTCAGGTCAATTGTTATGCCATTCTCTAAGATTACATGCCCTAGATATTTTTCCTCAGCTACTCCAAACATACACTTTTTTGGATTTAATGAAATGTCAAACTCCCTACACTTCTAGAACACTTTGCATAAATCAAAGACATGATCTCCTCTCTTCTTTGAAAATAATGTGAGGTCATCCATGTAGATGATGATGCATTTACATATCAGATCCTTGAAGGCAATGTCCATGGAATGTTGAAATTTCACCCTTGCATTGATTAAGCTAAAAGGAATTCTTCTATATTCAAATGTACCCTATTTTGTAGTGAGGGAAATATTGTGCCTATCTTCATATTGCACCACCACTTGGCTGTAGCCTGAGTAGCCATCACAGAAGGACATCATCTGAGAGCAATTGATGATCTGCAATACTTCATCCAGTGAAGGCACTAGATAGTTATCCTTTTCTGAGGCTTGATTTAAATTTATGAAATCCATGCACAACCTAATTTCTTTGTTCTTTTTTCAGACTGGAACTAAATTGGCCACCCAAGTGGAATGCTAGACAAGGAAGATAATATGTGCAAACAACAACTTCTTCACCTCTTTGAAAATAATGGGTTCTGACAATGCATTGATTAGACTTTGTCACTGCTTAAAGGGATTTGCATTCAGTTTGAAGGGGATAGTGTGAGTAATGATTAAAGTATCATATGTCTTGAGGTCCTCATAACCCCAAGCTATCAAACCATGGTACATATGTAGAGCATCAATTATTCCTTTTCTTTCTTCAGGCGTACAAACCTTACCAATAAAAACATTCTTTACATTTTCTGTAGTACCCAGATTATGTGAATCACATTGGATGTCTATGGAATCCTTCTTGGTCTACTGGTCTTGATCTGTTATATGGTCAAGGTCAAAGATCCTCTCTAACTGAACCATACCTCTGGGTATTGTATTGGACTTGGACTTCAAGTTAATCCGACCCCTTCAATCAATCAAGCTCTACTTCATCTATAATCTGAGAAGAAAACACATCCAAGATGGTAATAAAGTCTAGGGTATGCTTTCCATCTTTAAACACTTAGAAATTGGTCACATTATCAGGCACATACAGGGTGGGAGTGAGTTTTAATATGAATTTCTTAGGCTAGTTAATGAAAAAGGCTATAAGGTGTTGGCTGCTTGTGCTAATGCATCAAAAAATTGTTTTTTTTTTCAAGGAATCAACTAGATATTAAATTCATCAAACCCATCTATTAGATCCCACACCCTATTCCTATAGTTATCTAACCTCTAGTCATGACATGAGTACAATTTTATAACCTGTTTGATGACTATATTTGAATCCCCAAATACTTAAAACATTTTGACCCTTTTTGATAATGCCCTAAGTAGCCCATGCACTAGTGCTTCATACTCTGCTACATTATTGGTACAATATAATTGCAATCTATGTCTAGCAAAGAAGTCCTTACCTGAGGGGATGATTAGCTTGAAACCCGCTCCTACTCCTTTCTTTGATTTGTATATCTCAAAGAGTAACATCCAAAACTTGGAAGGGAATCCTCCTTTAGAGCTGATAGAGCACACCTCATTTCCAGGAAGCATATCCATTCCTTCATCCTCGAGTTGTTTGGATTCAAACTAGTTTTGATCTTATTGCCCCTTCAAAGTTTCCACCAAAGTGATATGTCTCTTAATGTGATGTATTGCTATCTATCACAAATAACACTCAAACTCGGAATGAGATGTGTCATGTATTCTACACTAGCTAGGTATAAAGAGTTCTTTGAAATCCATTCTAGCTCGAAAACTGAGTTGATCTTGCATGCACTTCTATATGAACTCCTGAAAACCATCAAACAAGCCCAGGTTGCTCTCTTCTTGAAAATTTTCATTATTAGATTAGATCAATGCTTCTGTGCTATTAGGAAGGGTAGTCAGATTGGGAGAGGCATGCCACAATACAATAACTTCTTCTACCTCCTCTTATTCACCTTCAAATATAACTGGAAGATAATTCCCCAATTCTGTTTCTATAAACAATACTTCATTGGTATTGTTGTACTTAGTTATCATAAATTTCATCTTGGGCTCATGTTCAATCCAGATCTGATTGGGAGACCCCTTCCAAGATAGCCATATATGTGAATAATCAATTGAAGCAAATCATTGAGACCTCGAGTGAAGTCTCTTCCTAATATGATACCATAAGTATCCGGGATGTCTGCAACTTGGATATCAATGACTTGTTGTACCCTTGGGTCTGCTTCCACTTGCATTGAGATTCTATTTAACTCCCCCATTACATTTACCTTAGTTTTATCTAGTTGAGTTACCTTCCTTTTGGATGGGGTAGGAGTTATACCGAAATATTTTCATACTACAAATAGCACAACGTTTGTCGAGGCCCCAAAATCTAGTAGGAAATTATGTAGATTTTTTCCAAACATAGGGATGGTCAGTAGGAAAGGAGGAGTCTCTAGCCTCCATTCGAACAAGCCTATAGTTGCATCAGATTGGGCTACTTGAACCTTATCCTTCTCATTTCCTTTTTCCTTTGTTTGCGTCTGATTTTTTTCCATGGTTAGTTACTTATCCAACTATTGGTCCTTGCTAGGTTGCTAATCAAGCTTCTTCCCCACAATTTCTCTAATTATCGACTCATCATTAGAAGTGTCAAATGTGACCCTCTTTGCTGCTACATCTTGGGATGACTTTGATGATGTAGTCCCATTTAGTGATTGAAAAAAGGCATTCCTAACGACTGGTACCCTTAACAATTCAAAGGCTGACAAGCTCACTGTTACCTTCTTTAATTCTTCTGCCACATACTCTCCCATGTATTCAACATCCACCTTAGATGGATTTCCCTTGGTGAGATTAGTGTGTAGTTCTTTGGTAGGATTGGGCTGCCTATTCCTATTGAAGTATTGAGTAGGCACCTTGGGGTAAGGCAAGTTATTGCTAGCATTTGGATGAGGTGGTGTATTGAAATTATTTGGTTGTATGGAAGTCGTAAATGGACCACCGAATTGTCTATTCCTTAAATTATAAGGGGTTGGGTGTTGGTGGAACGTGTGAACCTCTTCTTCTCATTCTTCTTCCTCATCCATAGGACCATTATTTATTGAATCAAAACCTTGAGATAAATTTCCTTCATTACATACCTCGTTTGCTTTGCCTCCCTTTTCGGTAGACTCCTCGGGTTTGTTCTTCTCACCTTGAGGAAAGGGCACCTAGTTGACAACCAAGACTGATTCATATGGCTCCAAGGGCACTATTTCTTTGCAACCTGAATTAGCAACAATATTTTACACCTCCACTTGAAATATTGCAGTAGCAGTTTTAAACTCTAAACATTCGAGCTCATAATGCCTATTGGTTTGATGGATTCTACACCATCCATATAATTTTTCCTCAGCCATGTATACTCAACTTTTCAATTTATCCGTACTGCTAGGTGGGTTGAGCGGTGTGGGAACCCATCCATTATCAGTTCTGGTATTCCATGTCCGATTCTACATTTGGGGCTGCCTTCTTTCAAAACTTTTCTCAAAATTTTGACCTTGTTCATAGTTTTTCCCTGAAGATGGACCCGAATCATGATTGTCTCTATGGTAGTTGGCTTGAATGCTTCTTTGATATGTTTGCAGTTGATTTTTTTGATTCCTCAAGTGAGTAACTTTAGTGTTCAACTTCTTTACTTGCTCAACCAATTCATCAATTTGTTCCTTTTTTGAATTGCTTTGTGTTGGTATGGATTTCTAGAGAAAGACAAGGTGTGCTGTAGATAGATTCTACTGAGTAGCTAGAACTTTAGAGTTCTGTAAGTATGGAGGTATGTTGGGCTGTTGTGGATATGTCTACTGATTTGAATTTTGTAGGTAACTGGGTATTGGTAGAGCTTGATTTAATGGAGTCCATAGATGTGGCACAACGGGTAGTTGAGGAACCTAATTCATCAATGGCATTTGATTGGATAAGAGATGACTGAGCCCATGTACCTACCCAAGGTTGGTAATAGGTCCCAATGAAGGTAGTGGGCTAGCCAAATGCTATCCTAAATCCATGCTTGCCTTAACTACCTATGTATAGGCATCTACCAAACGTTTAGGAGGCTAATGTGTTCACTTAACCAAGGTGGAGGTGAGATTATCTAAGGCAACATAGTAAACTATTATTGCTAAGCATCATCAACCACGTCGGATGGATGTAACTTCATATATTCTAAATGAAATCTGTTTTTGAAGGAGCTAATTGGTTCATTACCTTCCCTCTTGATGGACATGAACTATAGGTATAAGTTTGTGGGACTGACTGGAACTTTAAATTTATGTAGAAACATGTTCTTCTTGAGGTCCCAAGAGGTGATGGATCATGTAGGAAAATGAATGTACCAATAAAATGATTCCTCTCCCAAGGAATATGGGAAGATTCTGCATGCAAAATCCTCATGTTCAATTTGTCTATCCTTAAGGGCAGTTTGAAATATTTTGATGTTTTCTTTAGCTATTCTTTGAGGATCGTTGTTGTAGAACTTAGAGAAAAAATGTTTTGTATTTTTAAGCATATCATGGTAGTTATTGAAGGAAAATGGTGAGGGGTTGTTTCCCAACCAAGCCATCTATGGAAGTGGGGCCAGTAATGGTTGAGTTGCAACAACTTATGGCTAAGATATGGTGGCTGCAATAGTTTGGATGTGGCTAGTGAATGGAGAAGCAGTTGGTCCAAATAAAGGTGATGTTGGAGATGGAGGTCTAGTGGATGGTGTTGATGCTGAAGCTTCCCCCTTTTTGGCTCTTCTATCCTTGGTAGGGGTCTTTAATTCTTGAAACTCTCCTTTATCTGATGTGGACCTAGTTACCCTATAAAATATTTATGGAGAGAATGAACCTATTCGATCCAGCTTCATCCGAAGGCCCTCCTTCTAGCACTAGTTCTGTTGATGGGCATTTTTTGCACTTCTCAAAATAGAAAAAAACATAAGTGTAATGTCTCTCTTGAAAGGTAATAATCTACAATTAAGCTTCAAAAAATCACCCCAAGGTCTCTCAGATGTCAGGTAATGACTGTACATAAAACAACTCGGTTGATGATGTATGATTTGATGGTAAACATAAGGGGCCCTTATGATTCTATAGACATGTAAAACTAACTTGACACCTATCACACACCTTGAACAACATCGAACAACATTGAACAACATCAAACAACATTGAACAACATCAAACAACCTCAAACAATATGGAACATCATCTTTGATCATCTCGTAACATCTCAGAATGACTTAGAATTATCTCGTAACATCTTAGAATGACTCATAATCATCTCGTAACATATCAGAATGACTCAGAATCATCCCATAACATCTTAGAATGATTCAGAATCATCTCGTAACATCTCAAAATGTCTTAGAATCATCCTGTAACATCTCAGAATGACTCAAAATCATCTCGTAACATCTAAGAATGACTCAAAATCATCTCGTAACATCTCAAAATGACTCAAAATCATCTCATAACATCTCAAAATGACTTGGAATCATCTCATAACATCTCAGAATGACATGAAATCATCTGGTAACATCTTAGAATGACTTTAAATCATATCATAACATCTTAGAATGACGCAGAATCATCTTTTAACATCCCATAATGACTCAGAATCATCTCGTAACATCTCAAATGACTTATAATTGTCCTGGAACTTCCATAATAACTCAGAACCATCCCGTAATGTCTTGAATCATCTCAGAATCACCTCGAAATAGATCAGAATCATCCTATAATGTCTCAAATCATTTTGAAATCACCCTGGAACAACTTGGAATTATCTTGTAATATCTTAGATAATTTCAGAATCATACCGCAATGTTCCCACATCGCACCACATCAAAATTACATCAAACACCCTAATTTCTCTATTAATTGAATAATACAACATTATTTAATTAATTCACTTTTTCCTTGTTTCAGACAAATTAAATAAATTTCATTTATTTAATAAAATCCTAAAAAGCCTAATTCCTCTATTAATTGAATAATACAACATTATTTAATTAATTCACTTTTTCATCATTTTGGACAAATTAAATAAATTTTATTTATTTAATAAAGTCCCAAAAACCCTAATTCTGCTATTAATTAAATAAAACAACATTATTTGATTAATTCACATTTCATCATTTCAACCAATTAAATAAATCATATTTATTTAATAAAGTCCTAATCCCACTTATTTCATCTTGATTAATTAAATAATGCCAATTATTTAATCACGTCACTAAATCACCTTATTCCTCTAAGTTGAGTAAATTATTAAATAATAATTTAACTACGACACTTTCCCTCCAAAAATTTGAATAATTAAATCAAACTATTGAAATCAATTATCAAAAATCAAATCAAACTAATGCAACTTTTTTTGCAGAAGTCAAACTTGATCTGCACGCTCAACTCCAAAAAGGAATTAATTAATTAAATCAATTAATTCATATTCCTCACCCACTTTTTGATTGAGAAAATTATGATTGCTGACTGAGCAATCTAATTTGTTAACTAATAAATCTAATGTGTTAATTAATCAATCCAAATTGTTAACTAAACAATCTATTATGTTAACTAATCAATCCAAATTGTTAACTGAACAATCTATTCTATTAACTAAGCCATCACATTCCTGACTGATCAATCTAAATCTATTAACTGATCAATCACATACTTGACAGTTGGCCAATCTATTTCTCAATCACACAAATTATGCAATCCACTTTGCACAATTCTCTCATGTCTAATTCCTCTCAACACACTCTGACTGTTGATCTGGATATTCTTCAAAATGATCTTGATCATCTATTTCAAATCTTATTTTCTATATAACAAACCCCTTTCCTCACAAATAATGATCAGAGAATCAACATACATTGAGGAATGAAGTGCTTTCAAGAACACCTTTGAAAAAGCTTCCTTCCTTCCTTCGATCAACCAAGAATTCTCCAGACTTTGGACATGAACTTTGGAGGCTTCACTATGATAAGAGCAATCCAACATCAAGAAAATACACTCCACTACGGGATGGTGAAAATGTATTTTTCTTTCATTTCATTTGGTAATATGTAGGTTCCTTATCATGTTTGCAATAGTATAGTTTAATCTCATATGTGTAGGAGTCTTAGATTTTAGATTTGGGAATTTGACTATAGATTAGATTCCTTTGTCAAATTTCATTCATGTTCATCTTGAATTCGAATCTAACGTCCTTTCCCCCCCTCACACATTTTGGAACACCCGGTGGGACCCTTGTCCCCTCCTCTAATGTTCTTTTGAGTCACTTTTGAAGATGCAGGTCTGGAAACACATTTGACAAAGTTTTCACTTGCTTATCCAGAAAACCTAAGGGCTTGTCCAAAAAACTTGAGCGCTTGTTTGTCAAGAAAACTGTGCTTTTGTCCAAAGAACTACGCAGTTGTCATGGGAATGGTGCCTTTGTCTAAAACTTGCAGACTTGTGTTTTCATAGAGTTAGCTTTTGTTTGTTTGGGTTTTAGCAATTGTTTTTGGAACTGAGCAGTTGTCTATTTTCTGCGCATTTGTATTTCTTTTTCTGAGAAATTTCTCTAACAAACAAATGCACTGTCCTGCACTTTTGTAATTGTTTTTTTTACTAACTATTGTTTTTTTTTGGATGCGTAAGTAGGAATTGAAAAATCTGATGCAGGATTCTAGTAACTTTAACATTTTTGTTATAGGGAAGATGATTGGTCCAATATTTTCTGATGCACAAGCATTTTTTTTATTAACTTAGGAACTTTCATTTGGTGCACTAAAAATGAACAACTACAAACTCACATTTGATTTTGGTGCTGTTAAAATAAACCAATTTTAACATTTTCTAAGTTAGGAACTTTCATTTGGTGCACTAAAAATGAACAACAACAAACTCACATTTGATTTTGGTGCTATTAAAATGAACCAATTTTAAGCTTTCTAAGTTAGGAACTTTCATTTGGTGCTCATAAAAAGAAAAAAAACACTTCAATTTTGGACTCTAAAAAATGAACACATTTCATGTTTTCATAATTAGGAACCTTTAAATTTTGGTGCATAAAAAGAGCAAAAAAACATTTTCCATTCTTGTTGATGCACTCACATCTTACATTTTTTGACCAAGATAGAACCATGACTGATTTTCTTAGAAACACTTCTATTGGAGCTCATAAGAATGAACAAATGTTTCTTTATGATTTTTCCCCATTGCTATCTTAACTGCTTGATGTCCTGAACACTTCGTATTGGTGCAAGTTAAAAAGAACTTTGTTTTTCTTGACTCACAATTTTTTGGGGATAACATCGCTCGAGGTGTTTAAAATGAATCGAATTGTTATGGATTGTTCACCACACATTCATTGATTAGAAAGCTGAAGTGTTTTATCTTCTCCCCTCACACCTTTTGGTAATCTTGAGTGAGCAAAATATTTTTTTCGAGTTTTTCACTTTATTTTCAAGCATACCTTTTTAGAGGGCCTTCCTATTGAGATACATCCCATGCTGGAGAACTCATAGGCAACCCAAGTAGTACTTTCATTTTGAATCGCTATATAAATCTTTTGTGAGTGTGAGGAAAGTTTATCACTTACTGAGTGCTACTTTCCTATGCCGACGTATTTTTCCTTAGTATCCTCGTTATGCATAAAAAACCACAAGGGATTGAAGGTTCTTAATTGAACAAAACACCACATGTATAGGGGCCCAAAAATAATATCCCCAAAACATTATTAAGAACCAAATTGTTTTAGAAGCTACCCTATTATCCAAAAACATTCTTTGAAAGTGGTGCATCGGAATTTACTTCTAAGAAGTTACTTTCCATGTCTGACTACAAGACCACACCATAATTCGCACACAAAATCATCTCTTTGGAGCATGAGGTAGGCCTACCTAAGAGAATGGTTTCTATCCCCTAGGGTTGTAATTGCTGGTTTATGTTAAACTTGGCCCATTACATTAAAAAAAATTGACATCAAATTATGTGTGATTTAAAGGAAAATGAAACTTTCGAAACAAAGATTGAACGAGATGGTTGAACCATAAATCCTTTGATTTAGTGAAAAATTGTGAGAGAAGCCTTATGTTTGCACCCCTTTGAAAGGATCTTTCCTTAAAGGTTTTTAAACATTCTGGCTTTGATTTCAGGGCACATTAATGAAAGTAAACATTTGGGAACTATGGCTTGGTTGTTGTGATTTCACAACCTAAGTTATAGAAATGAAGGTCACATAAGTCCATGCTTGCTGAGTTAGCCCAAGTGTTGTCTTATCACTTTCCATACTTCAAAATGTAGAGAAAAGGTTAAGAGAGAGTTGTTTATATGATCATTAATCGAACCAAAATAATTGGAAAGACAAAAGGTTAGATAGTCCCACATCCATTATTTCCATCCTACCTATTTGAAATCAAAATCAAACAAACCATTAAGGTCATTCCTCCACTCAGATTTCCATGATATCAACAGTTACTTGGGACTCATAGATAGTACAAGTAAGCTTTCCCGCAACATATCCTTTGGACAAGGAAGTGGAATATAGACCTTAGTTCTTCAACATTTTGATTTCTAAGAAGTATATCATTCCAAAAAAGAACTCAAACCCTAGGGTCTTGAGCTTCACAACAACCATCTCATAACACCATCAAAACTTTATGACCATCTGGCAGCCAACTTCCCTAGTTCAACAACCAGATCTTGTAGTATTGATCCTTTAGCCTAGTCTCACATATATTGAAGGTGAAAAAAATGACATCATAAGCAACTTGAGAACCTTCATTTTTCAAAAAAATGAAACACCCCATCAATTTCTAACCACATCAATTGTCCTAGATGAAGAGGAATACAAAGATGAAATAGCAGTAGAGAAACTAGTATTACCACCACCCATGTGGCAATAAATATCCACTTCATGATCTCACGCAAGGTCAAGATCCTTATGGTAAATTCCACACATTGTCATTTTAGACTTAGGCATCTAAGTCTAAAAGCTCTCAAGAAACACATTTGGGAACTTCACGAAACCAAAACTAGGTTGGTATATAACTTCTACAAATGAGCTTCCAGGAACAATCCGAACTTTTATTCCTTCTACTATTGTAAGAATCCAGGTCTGTTCCAACAGTTCCAGTATCTTACATAATCTATGGGACAATATCAAGTCCTTAGAATTTGAGTCAACTAGAGAGTACACCACTCTCCCATAGGAGACCTAAGTAGTTTATGACAGCCATGAGATCACAACATAGGAAAAAGATGGAAGCCACAAAAAATACCACTAGTATCCCACCAACAAACGCCATGAATGATGAGAGTAGCCCATGGGGCTATAGGCCAAGTGACCTTGAAACTACCCAGAAGAGACAAGCATACAGAGTCACTTTAACTGAGGAAGAAATAAGACACAAATAGAAGGAAATAATGGAAAAAGGTAACCTGGATCCAAATAGAGTAGTTATATAGGAGCTAAACGATGAAGAAGAGATAAACAAGGAAGAACTATTCCAAGACTTTACAAGATGGTTCCAAGTTATTATGAAATGTTATGAGATATGTTTGAGTCATTCTAAGATGTTACAAGATGATTCTAAGTCATTTTGAGATGTTAGGGGATGATTCTGAGTCATTTCGAGATGTTAGGGGATGATTCTAAGTCATTATGGGATGGTTCTAAGTTATTATGAGATGTTACAGGACAATTTTGAGTCATTCCAAGATGTTACAAGATGATTCCAAATCATTCCAAGATGCTATGAGATGATTTCGAGTCATTTCAAGATGTTACATGATGATTCTGAGTCATTCCAAGATGTTACAAGATGATTCAAGACATTCCAAGATGTTACGAGATGATTTCGAGTCATTTCGAGATGTTACGAGATGATTCCAAGTCATTCTGAGATGTTACAAGATGATTCTGAGTCATTCATAGATGTTATGAGATGATTCTGAGTCATTTTGAGATGTTATGGGATGATTCCGAGTCATTGTGAGAGAATCCTTTTGTTTGCACCCCTTTGAAATGATCTTTCCTTAAAGGTTTCCGAACATTTTGGCTTTGATTTCAAGGTACATTAATCAAAGTAAAAAGTTGGGAACTATGGCTTGGGTGTTGCAATTTCACAACCTAAGTTATAGACATGAAGGTCACATAAGTCTATGCTTGCTAAGTCAGTCCAAGTGTTGTATTATCACTTGCCATACTTCAAAACATGAAGAAAAGGTTGAGAGAATTTTTTATAGGTTCATTGTTTGAACCAAAAAAATTGGAAAGACAAAAGGTCAGATAGTCCCACATCCTTTATTTCCATCCTACCTATTTGAAATCAAAATCAAATAAACCATTCAGGTCATTCCTCCACTTAGATATCCATGATATCAATAGTTACTTGGGACTCACAGATAGTACAAGTAAGCTTTCCTGCAACATATCCTTTGGAAAAGGAAGTGGAATATAGAGCTTAGTTCTTCAACATTTTAATTTCGAAGAAGTAGTATCATTCAAAAACAACACTCAAACCTTAGGGTCTTGAGCTTCATAGAAACCATCCCATAACACCATCAAAAATTTATGACCATCTGGCGACCAACTGCCCCAATTCAAAAATCGGATCTTGTAGCACCGATCCTTCAGCCTATCTCACATATATCAAAGGTGAAAAAATCGACATCATAAGCAGCTTGAGAACCTTCATTTTTCAGAAAAAAAAAACACCCCGTCAGTTTCTCACCACATCAATTATCCTAGATGAAGAGGAAGAGAAAGCTGACATAGTAGCAGAGAGACCAGTATTACCAGCACCCACGTGGCAATATTTATCCACTTCATAATCTCACGCAAGGTCAAGATCCCTGAGGTAAAGTCCACAAGTCATTATTTCAGACTTAGGCATTTAAGTTCAAAAGCTCTCAAGAAACACCTTTGGGCACTTCATGAAATCAGAACTAGGTTGGTATATAAGTTCTACAAATGAGCTTACAAGAACAATCCGAAATTGTATTCCTTCTACTATTGTCAGAATCCAAGTCTATTCCAACAGTTCCAGTATCTTACATAATCTATAGGACAACATTAGGTCTTTAGAATTTGAGTCAACTAGATAGTACACTACTCTCCCATAGGAGACCCAAGTTGTTTATGCCAACCACGGGATCACACCATAGGAAAAGTATGGAAGCCAGCAAAAATACCACCAATATCCCACCAAAAAATGCCATGAACAATGAGAGTAGCCCATGGGGCTATAGGCCAAGTGACCTTGGAACTCCCTAGTAGAGACCTGCATACAAAGACACGTTTACTGATGAAGAAATAAGGTGCGAACAAAAGGAAGTAATGGAACAACATAATCTAGATCCAAAAAGAGTAGTTATAGAGGAGGTAAATGATGAAGAAGAGATAAATGAGGAAGAAATATTTGAACATTCTAACAACCCCAAGGTTCTCAAACTAATGGAAAGGTTGTTAAGAAAAGAATCAAACTCCTATTTCTTCAAGTTAGTACAAAGCAGTGCTAAGTTACCCGTATATTTCAACGTAGAGGCTCTTAAAGATCCCAATCTAATCCCCTTAAGGGACAACTCATTTGTGAGACAAATAACCCAACCTACAGAGTCACCGAATATGCCACCCGTTTATCACAAAATAGTGACCAACCCAAAGAGAAACCCTTGTTCATAAAACCAACTCAAGTTGAAAAAGCAGCAGTAGCACAAATGTACCAAGGGGGGGCATCTCAATATGAATCTCAGAATAAAAATACACCTCCTAGGCAATACATACCTCAGAACACATCAAGAATTGATCCTTCCTAGAACAATCAGTATCTTCAATAGGGTGGAACATAGGTTCCTCCAAAAAACTATGAGTATCTTCGATAGGGTGGAACATAGGCCCCCCCTCCAAACAACTAGTATCTTCAACAAGGTGGAACACAGGTTTCCCCTTAGAACAATTAGTATCTTCAACAAGGTGGAACATAGGGTCCCCCTCCAAACAATTATTAGCTTCAATAGGGTGGAACATAGGCCCCCACTCAGAACAATTAGTATCTTCAACAGGGTGGAACATAGGCCCCCCTCAGAACAATTAGTATCTTGAACAAGGTGACATGGCCCCCTTCCAAACCAACAATACTATCAACAAGGTGTCCCACCAACACATCATCAAGGTAATATTTAGTTTAGTCCTAGCCAATAGGGTGTGCCACATAGTGCCCTCAATTAATCATCCCAAAAACAAGGTGTCTTACCAATGCATTGACATGGTAGCCTTTAGTTTAGTCCTACCCAACAGGGTGTGCCACATAGCACCCTCAATCAGTCATCCCAACAACAAGGTGTCCCACCAACACATCATCAAGGTAACCTTCATTTTAGTCCTACCCAATAGGGTGTTCCACAAAGCACCCTCAATCATTCATCCCAACAACAAGTTATCTCGCTAACGAATCACCAAGGTAACCTTCAATTTAGTCCTACCTAGCAAAGTGTACCACAAAGCGCCCTTCTTCAGTCATCCTATCAACAAGGTAACCCAAAAACACATCATCAAGGAAGCCTTTCGTATGTTTCACCACAAAAACAAGGAGTCAACCCTCCTAATACACAATAATTAATAACACTTCCTTACATCTCTTATGGTTATCAAGGTCCTATACCTTCAAAATACCTGATCTATAACCAAAACTTGGTAGGACAACAAGGTTATTACACATAGGGTTTGCAAAAACATGTACCAAAAATTGAGATGGAACTAAGGCTAGATACTATCACCCAACAAATAACAGATATCCAGATAGGAAAATAGAAGAAGACCTACACCATGCAGGAAATTTGTCTGTTCCCATTCAATTGTTCCATCACGACACTACCCTTTCCAAAAATCTTTGAGATATCTAGATTTGAAAGAAAGTACAAAGAAGTAGGAGATCTAGTAGATCATGTATGAGACTTCTTGGTATCATGTATGGAGGTATATAAAAATGATGCATCTCATGAGGCTCTTTCCATGTAGCCTTACAGGTCATGCTATGGAGTGGTTCACCAAGCTGCAACCCAGAATCAAAACTTTTGATGAGTTGTCTAGCAAATTTATAACCCACTTCTCATTTAACATAGAACAATATGTCACCATCACGAGTCTATCCACAATAAAATAGAACCTAGGAGAGTCCTTCACCTCCTAACTATAAACATGGAGACACAAAGCGAGTTGGTGCAAATGGCCCATTCCAAACAAGGAGTTGGTGGATATTTTTATCATGAATGTACTGCCGAAAATAAACTACTGGCTCACTATGCTATGTTCTTTAGACTTTGAAGAAAAAATTGAAAAGGGGTTACATATTAAGAGACATCTCATAGCAAGAGGAACCTTAAAGACAAACAACTCAAAAGATAGTCCCTCTAGTTCAAATGAGAAACCCATAATCTGGGCTAAAAACAAGAACATTACAAATGATGGAGTGGTAGATGCTAGAGTAGTATGGAACACACAAAACAAAAATCAGAATAAACCATAGGTGGCACAAACAAGCTATGGTCCCAAGAATACACAAAGAAACCAAATTACCTATCCCAAGAACAATAATGTTGTAAACCAACAAAAAAATCAAGGAGGGCAACAAAGGCACAATGATCAACCTACGAGGCAATTCACTGTATTAGGTGAGTCACTTGAAATAGTTATGCATAAAATAGTACAACATAGCCGCATTAAAACAAATGACCTCGCAAATTATGAGGAACCTAGATTTAAAACACCATGGTCTAATGAGGACTTGTGTGATTTACATATGATCAAAGGACATACGACCAACAATTGCATGCACCTCAAACATATCATTCAAGAGTTGATAGACAAAGGGGAAGTAGACTTTGATCATCGACCTAGAAATAAAGACCTACAAATATACTCAGACTCGATCCCAAACCACGCTAAGAGGAACGATAAAGGAAAGGGACAAGAGTACCATAATGCTAATTACACATATGATGACACAAATTTAGGAACCCTCTCACAAGTTGATGACAATAGGGAAAACGTAGTAAGAATACGAGGAGGAGACAACAATTACAACATAGCTACTCATTGTAGAAGAGTTACAATACAAGGAGCACCTCCCAAACCCACAAGAGAGTAACCAAGTGACTACAACATTGTGGAATAGTTAAAGAAAACACATGCCCTCATTTCAATCCTAAAATTATTAAAACTGTCACTCGCATATAGGGAGATATTAGAAAAAGGTTTTGAAATGTTAGTCCCTAATGACCTCGATTCTAGTCAGTTCCAAACCATGGTTGGAAAAATCACTGCAAGTAATCACTTAGTATTTTTAGAGAAAGATTTACCACAAAGAACATTCCACAATCAAGCTCTATACATGGAGGTTGGTGTTCATAAAACCATGGTCAAAAGAGTATTGATAGATAGTGGTGCAGGTTTAAACATTTGTACCTTAAAATTCATAAAATAGTTGGGGTGTCCTGATGACATGATTTCCAAAGGCAAGAGGACCACCATAAGGGCTTATGATGACTTAGAGAAAAATTCTGAAGGGACAGTTAGGTTGCTGGTGTAGATAGGACCAATTGTAACATAAACTACTTGTCAAGTACTAGATGTTGAGCTACCATACAACCTACTCTTGGGATGCCCTTTGATCCACAAATAACAAGCAGTCCCTTCCACTTTCCATCAATTCCTAAAGTTCCCCCATGAAGGAAAGGAAGTAACACTATATGTCAATCCTGAACCTTTCCATTTTTGTGTGAAGTTGGAGGAAAAATAAAATAAAATCCAACATGTGCCTAGCAATGATATAGCCTTCCATTCCTTTTATTATGTTGACCCTTCCATGCTTCCATAAAACTCCACCAAAAACACACCGAGTGAGCAACTAAAAGTAGAAGCCAAGATTCAAGTACTTGACAAAGGAAATGGGCACTAACATTTTAACCAATAATTCTTCATCGACATGCTTCCACCAACACCTAGAGTATATGGAGGTCCAAAAGAGATCAAGATAGTACAAATGATAGTCAAACCCATTATCTTTACTAGATGGGGAGACATGAAAGATGAGGAAATATTTGAGGAAGACCTTTCATCTATGATCTACAAGGAGGACCAGAAAGAACCACAAAAGCCACACTAGAGGGTATCAATTAGTCAAACAAATGGGATATAATGGAGAAGATGGCCTTGGGGTACATAAACAAGGTCAATCAGAGCCTATCATAGTGGAACAAAGACAAAATAATATGGGGCTAGGTTATAAACCAAAAGATGTGGTCATTCCAAAAACTGGACAAACTTGTTGAAAGAAACGTGAAACTTCTGCTAGCGTTAAGGCATTAGATATCTACCATGTCATGAACAAAAAATTACCCATTGAAGAATTATTCGACAAATTTAGAATTGACAAGTTCACTCTCTAGTACATGGAAAACATTACCGACATCTATTACCATTCTGAAATAGACTCTAATGAATATGAATGGGATTCTCCTTCCTTTTTCACATGATATGAGTACCCTGACTCTAGTAATGATGACCTAGATAGTGGTGTAAGAGGGTTTGGATGGAAGCATTCACACTTCCATGCTCCGGGTCTCACCTCAGCAATCCCGTAATGTGGCTTCTCTCACCACCCAAGCTTTAGGCTCTGACTCATCTACAGACACCCCTGGTTCTAGGCCATTCCCTCTTCCAACCTTTGTCAAGCAACACAACCATTTCTTGATACTTACCCTCTGTTCACCTTGACCCTTAATCCACCCTAAAGGTCAAATTATCCCAACACACAACTAAGTCTTTGTAAGGTTGTCTCTACTGGTCAACATGCTTCTTGGCATCCTATCATGCTTCTTGGACCACCATTTATCTCTGTTTTTCCATCGCTCATCCCAAACCCTTGTTTAGGGTTTAAAAAGGCTACAAGCCTTGAGCCCCCCTCCTAGCCAAGGAAAACAAGCTATTGCTCACAACTTTTCCAAAGAAAGCCACTTATTTTTCTTGGATTCTTGATGCCTATGCCATCCTCTTCAAGATTTTCAAACCCTAAAGTCTTGTTTGGCCGTACACAGGACTGTCTTCCTTGTTTAGCAAAATCTAGGGTTCTTTACCAATTTCCTGGCCACCCGGTAGGACTGTCAAGAAGTTTGATAGGTATCCTAAATGTTGGAGTCTCCTCCTTGGTACCAGGCCTTGGTGGGACCTTCTTCCACACTTCTACCATGGGGTTTTCCCTGGAGAAGTATACCCTGCAATTTATGTGCTTTTTAGCACTGGTTATTGACTGTCCTAGCTGGGCACTGTCAAGCCCGCCTAGGAATAGTTCTTTATCACCCCTCCTACCTTCTTAAACATCCCTACACCTACACTATATACATACAGGGAGTCTAGCTCCATTTCACAAGCAGCCATACACTGGGTATGGTGGGAAATGAACCTAAGACTCCATACTGGCTAGGTTACCAGTCAGGACAGTAAAGACAAGAAAACCAAAACAAATAACTATCAAGACACCTGCCAATTAAACTCACACACTACTAGCTACCACACCAACAAGAAAGCAAAGAAATTAATCCTATCTATATCATTCTATAGGTCTGATCGCTCCTGATCAACCAGGTTTCAAACAAATACAAAATTTCACCCAATTTTAACACTGTCCTCCATTAGCTTTTCAAATTTTCAAACTTATAAACATTCTCTATGCCTTCCAACCTTGTAAAATGGTTGAGGCATACCTTAAATACTTCATCCAAGTCAGTTAGGCTCGAGCCTCAACTATCCCAAGCCGGTTATGTCATTACAAACCTTATTTGGTAAAAACCACAAGGCAAACTCACCACTAACATTGAGTGTCTAACCTCAAACTTGACCAATACTGATAGCTAACAACTACTACTAATAGCTCCTGAATGACCTTATTTTAGGTCTAACTCCTAAAGCAATGGTCCACATGACCTTAACATAAGAAAAGCAAAAACATTCCAAAACTTGCCTATTTCCTAGTCATTTGCCTAGGTGCTTCCTAGAGGTGCTCCTGCACCATTCTCCCCCTCCCAGCAAAAAAACTAAGAAGTAGAAGGAGAGAGCAAGGAAAAATCAATCCCAAGCTTCTTGAACTAATCCTCTTGTACCCATGTAGCTTCTGACTCATGCTTATGCTTCCACTTGATTAGGTGCTCTATATACACCTTGTGCCTTCTAGACTTTTGCACCCTGGATTCTAAGATTTTCTTAGCTTGGTGCTTGTCTAGATTGGGTAGTGATATGTTACTGATGTCCTTGAAGACCTCTTGCTATTCTGATCCAATTCCTTGATTGATCCTTTATATTTGATCAAATCAGCAACATTGAAAACCGGTGAGATTCCTAAGTCAGTAGGGAGTTCAATCTTGTATGCATTTTTGCCATACTTGGGCAAGATCTTGCATGGTCCTCCTCTTTTCATCTGGAGTTTGGTTGAGACTCCCTTTTGCAACCTGGACTTGTTGAGGTGAACCATGACATAATCACCAACTACAAATTGTACATCCTTCCTTGATTGATCTACCTTTTCCTTCAACTTTTGTGTAGCTTCGGTGACTGTCTTCCTCACCTGCTCTTGTATCTCTTTCATGGTTTGACTGAAATCTTCAGCATGCCCACTTCTATGTTCCATGGCTCCTAAATCTCTGAGCTCACAAATACCTCTTGGGTCCATTCCGTACACAACCTCAAAAGGACTTTTTCCTGTAGTTCTGTTGACACTATCATTATAGGCATACTCAGCTTGTGAGATGACCATATCCCAAGTCTGTCCATACTCCTTTGTTAGAAACCTTAGTAGGTTACCTAGCACCCTGTTAACCACCTATGTTTGGCCATCGGTCTGAGGATGATAGGCAGATCCAAATGACAGATTGGTTCCCAACCTATTCCATAGAGTCTTCCAAAAATGACTCATGAATTTAACATCCCTATCTGAAACTATGCTTAAAGGTAAGCCATGAATCCTTACAACCTCCTTGACAAAAAGATGAGCTATGTAACTAGCATCATGAGTAGTTTTACAAGGTATAGAATGACTCATTTTACTAAATTTGTCCACCACTACATACACACTGCAAAACCAGTTTTGGTCTTAGGAAGGCCTACCACAAAATCCATACTCACACACTCCCAAGATCTATTTGGAATTGGTAGGGGTTGATAAAGACCAGCATTACTAGCTCCTCCCTTAGCTCTCATGCATACAACACATTGTTCCACATATTTTCTAACATCTCTTGCCAACTTAGGCCAATAGTAAAATCTTTGAACTAGCTCTAATGTCTTGTTGATGCCAAAATGCCCACTAAGACTGCCATTGTGCTTTTCTTGAATGAGGTTTTCTCTCATTGACCCTTTAGGAACACATAACTATTTTCCTTTAAACAACAATCCACTTTGTAATGTATATTCAACATACTGACTATGAAAATGATTCTCAAAGTTTAAACATACCTTATAGACCTCTGAGAAATATTCATCCTCTCTATAGAGATCTTTAAAACTTTCAATCCCTATGCTCTTCACTTGTATCTCTTGAACTGTCAATAACCTCTTGCTCAATGCATCTGCTACCTTATTCATCTGCCCCTTCTTGTGCTTGATGGTGAAGGTAAAAGCTTGGATGTATTCCATCCACTTCAAGTGCCTATTTCTCAATTTCTCTTGGGTATTCATATAGCTAAGTGCTTGGTTGTCTGTAAAGACTACAAACTCCTTGGGTAGAAGATAATGCCTCCATTTCCTAAGTGACTGAACCAAAGCATAAAGTTCCAAGTCATAGGTTGAGTATTTCTTCTTTGCTTCATTAAGCTTCTCACTAAAGAAGGCTATAGGTCTGCCCTCTTGACTTAGCACTCCTCCAATTGCCACTCCACTTGCATCACACTCAACAGTGAACAATTTGTCAAAGCTAGGTAGTAAAAGTATGGGTTGAGTTGCTACTTCTTGTTTCAGTTTCTCAAACCCTCTCTTAGCTGCTTGATTCCACACAAACTTGGTTTTCACACCACCTTTTATTGTCTCTAAAAACGGTGCACAAATACCACTAAATTTTCTTATGAATTTCCTATAGAATTGGGCGAATCCATGGAAACTTCTTACCTTAGTCCCTGTTGTTGGTGTAGGCTAGTTTATGATTGCCTCCACCTTTCTTGGATCCATTTTCAATGATCCCTTAGACACTACAAAACCCAAATATACAAGTTTTTGTTTGAAAAATTCACACTTTTCCAAGTTGATAGCCAACTTCTCCTCTTGCAATTTTCTAAGTACCAACTCCACATGTTTGAGATGCTCCTCTGCTATTTTGCTAAAGATTAGGATGTCATCCAAGTATACAACCACAAATACTCCTGTGAAGTCCTTTAGTACTTCATTCATGAGTCTCATGAATGTGCTAGGTGCATTGGAAAGGCCAAATGGCATCAATCTCCATTCATATAAACCATCTGTTGTCTTGAATGCTGTCTTCCATTCATCACCATCCTTAATTCTGATATGATGGTATCCACTTTTTAGATCCGATTTTGTGTAATATTGAGCCCCTCTAAGACAATCCATTAAGTCCTCAATTCTAGGAATCAGAAACCTATACCTAATTGTGATTCAATTGATTGCTCTAGAGTCAGTACATAACCTCCATTTTCCTCCCTTCTTGGTTGCCAAGACTACTAGTACTGCACTGGGATGATGCTCTTTTGTATCAAATTCTGATCCAACAATTCTTGCACTTGTCTAGCTACTTCCAAGTTCTGATCCGGTGTCAACTTATATGCTGCTTTGTTAGGTAATGATGCTCCAGGTATGAAGTCTATTTGATGGCTAATAGCTCTTTTTGGAGGTAAGGTTGTAGGTGTACCATCACTTACAATATCCTTGTACTTGTCAAGCAAATTCTAGTCTCCTCTTGGTATGACTAGTTTTTCCATCTTCTCTTCCTCTTTGGACTGCAATAACACAACATATCCTTCTCCACCTTCATGTAGGGTGTTGAGGAACTCTTTTCCACTACTAAGGAGCACACTTGGTGTCTTGGACTGTCCTTCATCTTCTTCTGATAGTGACTGCAATTTAAAAGTCTTCTCATCCTTCTTAAATGAAATTGTATTCTCTTTACCATCATACACAACACTCCTGTCATATTGTCATGGTCTACCCAATAGTAGATGACATGCATCCATGGGTAAGACATCACAAACAATCTTGTCCTTGTACCCTCCAATAGAAAAATCCACTGTTACTTGTTCATTTACCAAGACACTTTGCCCTTTGTTAAGCCATGTGACCTTATAGGGATTAGTATGGGGTACTTTCTTCAATTTCAGTTTCATTACTGCCTCTTCTGAGATTATACTATCTATGAAACCTGAGTCTACTATCACCTTGCATACTTTACCAAGTATCTTGCACCTTACCCTGAATAAATCTCTCCTTTGCTTGGGTTCTTCTTTGACCGGTTGCCTTATCAGCACTCTTCTAAACATCAGATTCTCTCCATTTTCAGACTCAATATGACTGATCTCAGTTGCCTTAGGAATCATGGTGTCCTCTTGTGCATAAGCCACTCTCTTCTCATTGTTTGATGATGATGCTTTCTCCAGACATCTATAGGCCGGGTATCCAACTTGACCACAATGATAACATTTCATGGTTGCAAAATAGGAATTACTCCTGCCTACTCCTCGTCCTCTATTTGATCCTCCTTGAGAACCTCTACCTCTGTTATACCCTCCTCTAGAAGGTGTTTCATTGCCATGTTCTGTGGGTTTGAACTCTCCTTGGTTTCATTGGTCATTACCTCTACCTTGGTAACGTCCACGCTATCCTCTTTGATCTCTATGATCTCTACCTTTACCTCTGCCTTTAGAAGCCTGATCTTGCTTCCTCTTGCTTCTCTCCTCAATCTTGATAGCTAATTGATAGCATTGATGCACTGTCTTTGGACTCAAAAGAGCCATCTCCTCTTGAATGTTTCATTTCAAACCATTAAGATATCTAGCCACTTTGAGGATTTCATCTTCAGACACATTGGACCTCATACAAAGTTTTTGGAACTCCTCTATATAGGTATTCACATCTAGATCTTTCTACCTTAGGCTTTGTCTCTTCTTGTGTAGTTGAATTTCATAGTCATCAGGCATGTAGGCTTCTCTCACCTTTGCAACCATACCTTTCCAAGTAGAGATGGGTTTCTTTCCTTCCTTCTCCCTCTTTGTTTGGATGAATTTCCACCATGTTAAAGCTGATCCTCTCAGTCTGGATTTAGCCACCTTTACCTTTTGTGCCTTTGTGACTCCATCACATTCAAAATGGTTCTCCATACCTTCTATCCAATCCATAACTAGATCGGATTCCATCTTTCCACTAAACATTGGGATTCCTTCAAGTGCCTTCCCACTCAAAGCTTTCAATGCCTTCAAGAAAGGCTCCTCTTGTAGAACAGGGTTAGGTTTAGGGATCTTGTCCTCCTATGCAACCTCTTTTTGCTTAGGTACCCTTTTGCTGTCCTCATCATCCTTGTTCAGGACATTGCTTAATGTCTCCTCCAATTGTGCCAATCTTTCCCTTAGTCTCCTATTGTCTTCTTCTTGGTCTTCAACCTTCTTTTCCAACTCAACATTTGTCACCATGATTGTGGAACCACTTGATTCCAAGTCTGACATAAAAGTGCACTATCCCAAACCTTTCACTTGCTCTGATACCAATTTGGTGTAAGAGGGTTTGGATGGAAGCATTCACACTTCCATGCTCTGGGTCTCACCTCAGCAATCCCTTGATGTGGCTTCTTTCACCACCCAAGCTTTAGGCTCTAACTCATCTACAGACACCCCTGGTTCTAGGCCATTGCCTCTTCCAACCTATGTCAAGCAACACAACCATTTCTGCAGGGTTGTCTCTACTAGTCAACATGCTTCTTGGCATCCTATCATTCTTCTTGGACCACCATTTATCTTTATTTTTCCATCGCTCATCCCAAACCCTTGTTTAGGGTTTAAAAAGGCTACAAGCCTTGAGCCCCCCTGCTAGCCGAGGAAAACAAGCGATTGCTCACAAATTTTCTAAAGAAACCTACTTCTTTTTCTTGGATTCCTGATGCCTATGCCATCCTCTTCAAGATTTTCAAACCCTAAAGTCTTGTCTGGCCGTACACAGGACTGTCCTCCTTGTTTAGCAAAATCTAGGGTTCTTTACCAATTTCCTGGCCACCCGGTAGGACTATCAAGAAGTTTGATAGGTATCCTAAATGTTGGAGTCTCCTGCTTGGTACCAAGCCTTGGTGGGACCTTCTTCCACACTTCTACCATGGGGTTTTCCCTGGAGAAGTCTACCTTGCAATTTATGTGCTTTTTATCACTGGTTATTGACTGTCCTAGTCGGGCACTGTCAAGCCCACCTAGGAACAGTTCTTTATCACCCCTCCTACCTTCTTAAACATCCCTACACCTACACTATATACATACAGGGAGTCTAGCTCCATTTCCCAAGCAGCCATACACTGGGTACGGTGGGAAATGAACCTAAGACTCCATACTGGCTAGGTTACCAGTCAGGAGAGTAAAGACAAGAAAAACAAAACAAATAACTATCAAGACACCTACCAATTAAACTCACACACTACCAGCTACCAAACCAACAAGAAAGCAAAGAAATTAATCCTATCTATATCATTCTATAGGTCTGATCGCTCTTGATCAACCAGATTTCAAACAGATATAGAATTTCACCCAATTTTAACACTATCCTCCATTAGCTTTTCAAATTTTCAAACTTATAAATGTTCTCTATGCCTTCCAACCTTGCACAATGGTCGAGGCATACCTTAAATACTTCATCCAATTCAGTTAGGCTCGAGCCTCAACTGTCCCAGGCTGGTTATGTCATTACAAACCTTATTTGGTAAAAACCACAAGGCAAACTCACCACTAACATTGAGTGTCTAACCTCAAACTTGACCAATACTGATAGCTAAAAACTACTACTGATAGCTCTTGAATGACCTTATTTTAAGTCTAACTCCTAAAGCAATGGTCTACATGACCTTAACATAAGAAAAGCAAAAACATTCCAAAACTTGCCTATTTCCTAGTCATTTGCCTAGGTGCTTCCTAGAGGTGCTCCTGCACAAGATAGCCAGTGGGAAAATGACACCTGAGCCATATTGACCCTTTCACCTACTTTTGTAAGCTTTGTAGACCAAGATGATATTCTCCCACTTTGTTACCCAAAACTTATAGATTGGGATCAACAACATACACCTATTTTGGATCAATTCCAGAATGATGAGGCCATCACAGAGTTCATGGGACTTTGAAGAGGCATACTAGTAGGAGATCACAAAGCAAGGTTTATCATGGAACTAGAACAAGAGGCATACTTCAGTGGAGAGATTGAATTTTCTAGTCATAAAAATGAAATAAAAAATATAAAGACACGATCCCCTAGAGAAAACCTTATTATGGCTCTATCAGATCCAGAAAAGAGAAAAATAAAGGATGCATCCAAAAGTGAAAACCTCCCAGAGGCACCCGAGGATGGAGGATTCAATCTCCCCATATCAAAATATCAAGAAAAATCAACACTCGTAGAAGAAACATAATCCATAAATGTTGGTACAACAGAGGACCCAAAGATAACATACCATGCAACATCACTTGATCCTAGAGAGAAAGAAAATTTCACAGCATTCATCAACGAGAGAAAGGTAATATTTTCCTTGACCTATGTTAACATGCCTAGAGTAGATCCAAAATTAGTGGTGCATCATCTAGATATCATCCCTGGAGCAAATCCTATCAAACAAAAACTCAGAAAAATGCATCCCTAGATAACATTACTAGTAAAGGTAGAACTAAAGAAGCTAATAGATGTGGGTTTCATCAGACCCATCGACTATCCACAATGGATATCAAATATAGTACTAGTGTCCAAACCCACTGGGGGCATAAGGACATGTACAAACTTCAGAGACTTGAACAAGGCCTGTCCAAAAAATGACTTTCCATTACCAAGCATCGACATGATTATGGATCTAACAATAGGGCATGAGATGTTTTCCTTGATGGACGATTTCTTGGGATACAACCAGATAAAGATATCTCTAGATGACCAACACAAAAAAAAAATTACTTGTTCTTGGGGAAATTTCTATTGGAATGTGATGCCTTTTGGTCTGAAGAATGTAGGAGAAACCTATCAAAGAGCGATGATGACCATATTCCATGACATGCTACACACAATCATGGAGGATTATGTGGAAGAAATCCTAGAAAAGTCAATGAAAAGGTCAGATCATTTGACAAACCTAGCAAGGTTATTTGATCAAATGGAATAGTATAATATGAGACTCAGCCCTAATAAATGTGTGTTTAGAGTAACCTCTGGAAAAATATTAGGGCACATAGTGGCAAGAAGAGGGATAGAGGAGGATCCTTCCAAGGTAAAAGCTATAATGGAGATGCCTCCACCAAAGACACTTAAATAGTTGAGGATCCTACAAGGGCAACTACAATCAATCAGGTGATTTATCGCACAAATGGTGGAAAAATGTCACCCTTTTACCCATCTCCTACACAAGGACATCACCTTCAAGTGGGATGGGAGATATGACCAAGCATTCCAACAAGTCAAGGAGTACCTACTTACTCCTTCTGTAATCATGCCACCAATTCTAGAAAAGGAGATGATAATTTATGTGTCTACCACACAAGCAACATTGTGAGCTCTCTCGACACATCTAAATAATAACAATAAAGAAAGGGCAGTCTACTATATCAATAGAACACTAGTGGGCTATGAACTAAACTATTCACTCATTGAAAGAGCTTGTCTCCCAGTCATGTTTTCAACACAAAAGATTAGACATTACATCTTAAACAAAAAAGTGAAATTGATATCAAAGGTGGATCCAATCAAATATTTACTAGTAAAAGCAGCCTTAACATGTCAAATAGCCAAATGGGTGATGATCCTGAGTGAATTTAATATAGAGTACATGGACATGAAAGCTATACAGGTACAATTCATAGTAGACCGACTATCTGAAGCACCCATAGATGATCATAATCCTCTCACATTGGATTTTCTATATGAGAGTGTTTTGATGATAAAACAAATAGGCTAGTGGAATCTATACTTTGACAGGTCCCATACTCAACATGGTTCAGGAGCCGGTATTTTATTTCTCACACCAAAGGGAAATAGTACACCCAAAGCCTATAGGATTTCATTCCCCTACACAAACATCATCTCAGAATATGAAGCTCTTATTACGGGGCTCCAAATAGCGATTGAATGGAGAGTAAAAGAGCTACATGTCTTTGGAGACTCCCAACTAGTAATCAGATAGGCGAATGAAGAATACCAAACAAAAGATGAGAAATTTCTACCATACAAAAGAATGGTGGATAAATTCAAGGAGTATTTCATCAAAATAACATTTGAATAGGTTCCTTAGATTAATAACAAAGTTGTTGATGCAATGACAACAATAGGCTCGCTACTTGATATTCCTTAGAGTGTGCCTAAATATGAATTCCTCATGGAACATCTACTGGTGCTGATGTTCAACATCCTAGAATTAGAAATGGTATGTGTTGTTGTTGGTCCTAACTCCCCATGGTACCAAGAATACTTTTGACTATATCTAGAATGGTGTCATACCACTTGACTTAATGACTACTCAGAAGAAAACCTTCACCCATAGAACCACCCACTTTATAATCTTAGGAGACACCTTATACCATCATAGCCTAGATGGTATGTTACTTTGGTGCCCTAACATAAAATAAGTACAAACAACCTTACAAGAGGTCCACAAAGGTATTTGTGAATCACACTCTAGCGAACCTAACTTAGTCCAAAAGCTACTCAGAGAAGGATACTATTGGCCTTCCATGGAGCAAGAATATAGTCAACATTCTAGAAGGTGTCGATAACGTCAGAAACATAGTGATCTAGTTAATGCACCAACACAAGAGTTGAGATCCATCACAACACCATGGCATTTTTCATATCGGGGATTAGACTTGGTGGGTAAGATATCACCCACTTCAACCAATGAGCATAAATTTATTATCACCATAACAAAATACTTCACAAAATGGATAGAGGCAATTCCATTGACCTATTTCACTGGAAAACAGATATCAAAATTCATTTTGAATTATCTTAAAATCCCATCATTGTGAGTCTCACTAAAAGGCATAGTCAACAATGAAGAATATAGGGTATCCAAATTGAATGAATTATAGCTCCTAGATGAAAGGAATTTGAGCACATTAAACCATCTACAGGTTTATTAGAATTGGCTCAAACGAAGCTATGACAAGAGAATAAAAGATATAAAATTTCAAGTTGGTGACTTGGTCCTCAAGGAGAATTAGAAGATATAATTAAATCAAGATGAAAAGGGAAAATTTGAACCTAACTAGTTAGGTCCATTCATCATAACATCAAGTTATGGCTTTGGGGCATATCAGTTGGCTACTCTTGAAGGAGAACCTCTAGCCGAACCACTCAATAGAATCCACCTCAAGAAGTTCTATACATGAAATGTATCAGAATACCCCAAGAAAAAGGGTAAAAATAAAAAAAAATTGAAAAAAGAGATAAAAAATACAAAAAATTAAAAAAGCAAGAAAAATAGTAAAGAGAAATAAAACATTCTTTGAGTAAAAACCACTTTTTGGTGCTCGTGGAACATGTACCATAGTGAAAACCTAGCAAACAAGTGTTATGTATGAATAAAACATGAATTATTATCTATCAACACTTTTTCACACCATCCACCCATCCATTTCATGAAATACGTGTCCAACCATGGCTTGCCACTGATTAAGATAAGTCATTTTATTGGGGGAAACTTCTGAAATATATTCATGGACTAGATCTTGCAATGTTTAATCATGGTCAGAAAACAACAAAATTCAAAAATACCAGAAACATAAAAAGGTAAAAACACTAGAAAACAAAAAAAATCAAAAACATGTGGAAAACATCAAAACAAAACAAACATTGTGGGGTTGCTCCTTCATTCAAAAAATCTAAGATATCAAAATTTTCTTGAACCTCACAACTAATTCAACTGAATTCCCCACAACATATCCTCTAGATAGAAAAAATGGATATCAATTCATACTATCAATATTGTTTACCCAAAAATAGTTCACGCTTTCAGTCAAATGGTTGATCTACGTGGTCTTTGTGTGTACAAAATAGGAAAGGATTTTATTCCCCAAGACCCTAGGTTAGCCCCCTTAGGTTTCCAACATGATTTATTTCAACTTAGTCAAAAATTCAAAATCGCAAAAAATATACAAAATACAAAATCTAAAAAACATTGATAAAATAGAAAGGTCAAACCAAGCAAACTACGAGCCTCTACATGTACAACATAGGAAAGGATTATCTTTGATGAGCCCCCGAGGCCCTAGGTTAGTCCCCTGAAAAAAAAAATAAAAACAACATTTAAAACTTAGAAAATAATAAAAAAAGACCCATCTTGTCATCAACATCCACAATAAATGTTTCAACTATAATAAACAAACCGTCTTAATCACCCTTTGAAAAAACAAAAAAGAAGAAGCAAAGCAAACATCAAAAGCTAGAACTTTCAAGAAAAAACAATCGCATAAGAGTTGACTATAAACAGACAAAAACACGCCAAAATATCAACTACCTATCTTTTAAAAAAAGTCCCAACATCATCCTGAGATATGCCTTACCGGATCTGTTCCTATAATAGACATGATCAATAATGAATAATAGCCCCATTCTAAACAAATATGCCAAGTAATACTGCAACTTTTTTTTAATCTTTTTGTGGTCTTACTCTGTGATTTATTTTATTGACTCAGTCCCAGGATCTCTCAAGGATGTCCATAAGGATTTAGAGAAGAAGGAATGGGGGAAATTGAGTGTCATTTCGATTTTCTGTTTGTAAGATATTTTTGTAATATTACCATAGAGAATACTTGCTTTATTCAGTATGGAAATTGTTTCAAAATAGGTCATGAAGTAGTTACATGTTAGGTGTTCTATACCTCTCTGTGTAACTGATCTGAAACATATTTCATGCAACCCCCCCTATACTTTAAACAAAGTTTTCATATGTCTGGTATGAACAAAGACACTCTTTGTTTGTAGAGTCAAAGTCCATACAATAGATACAAATTCACCTTGGTAGTTAATATCCTGGTGCATCATATTTATTTGCTACATCAAACAAGATTGTTCAAACTATGAATTATCTAAAGCGAAGCAAAAGCAACTCATCCATCACTATCCCTTAAAAATTTCTTCTAATTAACATTCATCCTACATAAAACATCATCAGTCCCATATCCATTCTACATACACAAATGTTATCAATTCATAGCATGATGATAAAAAACCAATTGAAAAACATTGTATCATGTATAAGGCATTCAGTTATCAACATACATCACATCATAAAATGAGACAAAGTATGATTCATTCATTCACATCAAATTCATACATCACAAAAGCACAAAAACACATATAAACGTACATCATCATATATCAACATCACATAAACATAAAAATGAGGCTAAATCGAAGAGGGTATATCTCATATATATCATCATCCGCAATGACACAAGTGTGATAAGAAAATACAAAATCATAACATATATATGAGGTCTGGACTAGACCAATGATTATATATAACACACATGTCTACAAAATGCCTATGTACCATGAAACAAAATGAAGATCAAGTACCCAAAATATTAAGACCCCAACATGATGGACAAACACTACTAAAAACCAAAATGATCTAGCCGTCTCACATAATGAACACCTACACTGGCACCAACACCACCATCACCATCACTCGTAGCACTCAGTTTCCTAAACCATGGACGTTGAGAGGCATTGAGAGCAGTAGCATCATATAAAGTCTAATAATAGTTAGATGCCTATAGATACTGTGTGTGTGAATATGTTGAATCAACTAACAAGTTAAACAAACACACCAATGCGACATTGTATCAAAGAAATCTAATTTAAATATAAAAAAATCCAAACTCAACAAATTTCTTCAAAGACATCCCATTGTCCTCTATCTCCAAGGATTTATTTTAAGTTGCTTGCTCTCAGATTGTGTAAATAATAGCTCAACAAAATGACAACCTAGAGAATGAGATAACATTTAACATGCATTCCTATGCTAAATGACATGGGCTAATTAAATTAAGATAATGAAACTAAAATAGATTATGCAAGATTATTCTACCATGATTTGTTTATGCTAAAATGATAAAGCTAAGATGCTATGCTATGGTCAAGAAATGTAAGATATATAAGATTGCTAAATTCTTGATAATGCAACTATAATTCTCACACTATGCAACTAGATGATTTTCAAAGCACAAAGAGGCCGTATTTATAGACTTTTGGAGGAAAAAGCTTAGTTGGTAAAGATCAATGGTTGAAATTGAGCCTGATAAGATGAACGGTGAAAGATCAAGAAGTTGGAGAGAAAGATGGAAGCTAGAGAGAAAGAGGGAAAATGTTTCCTCCTACAAAATCTTCTCCATTCAAAAATGAAGGAAAGTAGCTATTTGTCATTTTTAGTTATGAGGAGTTAGTTGGTAGTTGAAGATAATTCCATAATTAAATAATTAATTATATGTGAAATGTGGATTTAGAAGCTTCCATAATTAAATATTTAAAATATTTAATTATGTGTGAAAAGAGGATGAAAGGTGCCTAATTAAATATTTAGAATATTTAATTATATGCGAAATGGACAATTAGAAATGATGATAGCTATGGAGTTTAGAAGAACATTACTTTATTTGAATTAAAAATTCAAATTTAAAGTAATAGGATAATTAATTTAAATAAATTATAAAATTTATTTAATTAATTAAGAGGAAAATAGAAAATGATAATAATTAAATAAAATTATTTATTTAATTAAAATAGAAGAATTAAAAAGTGAATAATACAAATAAATAATTATATTTATTTATATGTAGATGAAATTAGAAGATTAATTAAATAACTCAAATTTAATTAATTACCAGACTCGATTAGATGTGACCATTTTCAGATGTATACATTTTGCCCCTCTTTGAAGTGATGTGTTTTACACATTGCTTTAAAAAAAAATTCAAATAAAGAAACATTTCCCTTGACTTTGAAAAATTAATCGATGATGCTATATGCCCCCTCGGGAGATAAGTCACATGTTTGAAGTTTCGTTGATGATGTTTGATGATTTGGAATGATTTGATGCAATTTCGCCAATTTATCTCTCGAAATAGCCAATAGCTTGGTGAACATAAAAAAAAAACCTCACCTTAATTACCCCCTTAAAAGGTGGAAAAAGGTAAAAGTCATTGTCATTTTTACTATTGCATTTTGGTGAAAATAGAGCTCTGAGAGACTGCAAACAAGATGATGATCCACTATCAGCAACAGAGATTCGAGAGGGTGTGATGAAATCAAAGACCAGCTGCATATGGACCCCTGATAAGATTTTTAAACCGCTTTTGTGATTTTTTTTCTAAATTTTACACGCTTTTTTGGAATTTTGGAATTTTGATTTGCTGTTTTAGGGCATAAAATATTCTTTTAGCGCATGCGAGCTTTATTGTAGTGCATAGGTTTGGTCTTTTAGTGCATCCATAATCGCGCATTTACACCACAGGTTAGCACATAGGATTGATAAAATAGTGCATAGATTAGTGTAGCACATCTATTGATAAACTAGTGCATTCATTAGGGGCTTTAGCGAATTTACCAAATTAGCGCATTTGATGAATAGATTAGCACATTGGATAGATAAATTAGCGCATATGCAAAAATAGCGCATTGACCCTCTGTTTTAGCGCATCCATGGATCTTTTAGCGCATTTGCTAATTTGACGCATTGATTGTCTATTTTAGCGCATCCATGAAATTTTGATGTTTTTGATTTGTTCAACCTTTAGTTACTTGATTTTGATGTTGTTGCTATATTAGACAACTGATTTGACACAATTGAGTTGCATCAAGGATAACTAATTTGATTTTTGTGATGATTTGATAAATTTTTGCTCATGTTGAAATGAAAAAAAATAGTAAAATGATAATTTGATGCTAATTTGTAGATAAATTTGTTTTCATACGTGATGAACAATTAATAGTAAAATGATTGAATGATGCTAATTTGATGTATGAATATGATATATTTTATTTCATGAATGAAAAAAAAATAGTAGAGATGCTGATATTTGATGATGATGTGCTTGCATTTAATTTTTGCATAATTGCTTGATTTTATGATAGATTGATTGTATCACCTTATGATCTAATTGATTTGTATTGATATGATGTATAAGAGGATTTTAAGATCCTCCAGGTTAGAGAGATATTTCCTAGGACTTGGGAGATGATTCCTAGACTATCACAACCTGAGATTGCTATGATTTCCATATGTGGGTTGGGTTCATTACTCAGGATCCCTCAATATAGGATCAACAGGGCGTTATTGATAGCTTTAGCTGAGTGGTGGCACAATGAGCATAATACCTTTCATTTTCCCACTGGTGAGATCATAGTCACCCCTAAGGACATATATAGGATATTGGGGATTTGAGTGGTAGGTGAGATTATGGTCTATGACCAGAAGGAGGTTGGTGGGACCGATGCCTTTTAGAGAGTTTTCCAAGATCCTCGCATTAGTGGTTATGAGATCCTCTAGAGAGAGATGGTTGAGAGTTATACTCCACTCCCTTCAGTATTGGTTGGATTTATTGGTGGCTTTTTGTGTCTCGACCACAGGTTAAAGGGACTATCGGTATGATGAGGTCGTATCCTAGAGAAAAATATTTTACAATAGACTAAGTATGCATGGGGTTCATGCATGCTGGCCCACCTATACCAAAATTTGCATCATGTTGTATATATAGGTGGGAAGAGCATATCTTCTAGAGTTACCCTCCTATGGATCAGGGTATGGGAGCATATTGCCATCACCTACCCCTTTGCAGAGAGAGAGTATCCCATTAGCCATCCATATGTATATGCATACGCAGGTCCACTTGTCCAGCCTAAGTAGGGAAAATTGGAGTATTGGAGGAGAGTGTTAGATGACATGGACACTGGCATATGGAGGCCATATGTAGATTGTGAGGCTTGGGATCAGGATGACATTTAGTTTCCCTACTATGGCTTATCCAAATATTTGATTGGGAGGGACCCTTTTATTATAGAGAGATTTTTGGTCATGCGAGTTTTGAGACAATTTGGGAGAGTGCAGATGATGCTACAAGGTGTTTCCCATTATGTGAGGCAGAGAGAGGATGTTGTGAAGTGGGGCCCATTAATTTTGTATGAGACAATGAGGGTAGAGTATCTAGGTCTACAACCAGAGATATGGGATTATAGGCTAGATATTATAGATGCACAGATGATAGAGGAGTACACTCAGTACTTCTATACACACCCTTTCCCACAATTGATGAGTCTCGATGAGCTTGCTCCATTACTTGATGGACCAATAGTACAACATGTGCAGAGACAACAAAGGGGTGAGGCATAGGCAGAGCAACCTATTGGAGGAGGTGAGGATATTGGAGGAGATGACGGGGATGATGGGGAGGATGAAATTTATGATGATGATGATGATGATAGGGATGAAAGGGATGATAGGAGGAGGCTACCCATTTTGGATTTTCAGATTAGTACTAGACTGAGGACCATGAGGATAGTAGAGCAGCAATTAGTAGGTCCATTACACATCATGATTAGAGCTCCCTCCCACGAGCAATAGAGCCATATTGATAGATTACAGATACATGTACAGGATCTACAGAACCAACTAGCACAAGCTCAGATGATGATTACTCAGCTACAAACACAGATGACACAAACATGACCCATAGAACCATAGGTAGCTCAGTTGATTGCTGAGTGAGATAGTTTGAGGCAGCAATGCTAACATGCAAAGGGCATAGGAGAGAGACTTTTGAGATTTGTGGAGGGCACCTCCATTAGAGAGGTTGTTGTAGAGGGACTGGAGACTTCTCGAGAGGCTGAGTATTACTGGATGATATATTATGAGGTAGTGTCTCTCGAATAGTGGATAAAATTCACACAGTTAGGTAGCAGGTCTCACACTCACTCTAGGACTCATTCTAGGAGTGCGACCAGGAGTGTGCTACAACTAGACAGACAAGAGACAAGTGGTATAGGTGGTAGAGATCTAGCTAGACCAGCTACTTCCAGAGGAAACAGTATCCATAGTCCCCATTCTGATGTTCCCCATTGATGACTTTGTATACATCATTTTTGTCACATTTTATGTATCTCTCTGGACATTTGATATCATTGTATATTTGGACATTGATTTGATGAGATTATATGATATGCGGTGGTGATTTAGGATCCTATATGCATGTGCCTTATATTATTCTATGATGAATGTTCATGTATGCATTTCTATTTTTATATTCCATGTTGCTTATGATTATGTCATGATGATGCATTTTTATGGATAATGATCTTTGTATGATGATGTCTATGCACATGATATTATGATGATGATACCTATGCACATGATAATATGATAGTGATGATGATGTTTATGATGTGATGACCTATACTTAAACTTTATATTATTTATGATTGATGAATATGCAAAATATGTATGATGTGAATGATATGTGAATGATCTTTATGATGTTCAATGATGTATGGAAAAAATATATTAATTATGAATGATTTATTTTTGTGATGAAATGGATTCATTTTATTCTTTTCCAATGTATGGTTATGTATAATGATGCAATGATGTTGATGTGTTAAATGCAAAATGAAAATGATAATGAATGGAAACGAATGAATGAGTCAAAAATTATAAGTAATGATAATATGAAACTGAATGATTATGAATGATAAATGAAAATGAAATGAATGATAACAATAATGAATGAATGATAAAAATGACATGAAAATGATATGAATGATAATGATATGTAAATTATAATGCAAACGATATGAAAATGAAAATGAATGTGATAAATGAAAATAATAAATATGAAAGTGAACGTTATGATAATGAAAGTGATAAAAATGACATGAAAATAATACTAAAAATGATAATAATGATAAATGAATGATAATAATGATAAAAATAAAATGATATGGAAATGATAATTGATAATAAAGTGATGTGAGAATGATATGAAATGATGTAAAATGACAATGAAATGAAAATGATATGAAATGAATGAAAATATAAATGAATATGAAAGAAATGATGAATGATATAAAAATGATAATGAAGTGAATGGATATGATGGTATGATGAAATGAGTATAAAAATGATACGAAAAAAGATAATGAAGTGAACAAGAAAAATGAAAATGTCAATGGAAATGAAAATGAAATAATCTTGATGAGAATGATATGAAAATGAAAATGATAAATGAATAAATATGTAAAATGATTTCTGCCAATGTCCAAATGTACTCAATCTTCATTCAAAAGAGATATTATTTTTGATGTCCTTGCCAACCTCCAAAAGCCATTACGCAAATAGAAAATGAATGTAATCTATTTTAAACATGCAAACTTAACTATGCAAAATGAAATATACACTACTATTATTCTGTGAACCAACTTTATGCTTGTTTATCATCATTGAGCTTTTTGAAATGTTGAAAGTTAGTACAAGTATCATAGGGTAGATCCACCCTAATAATGTCTCGAGTAGAAATTTCATGATGTTTGATATAGCAAGTTAATACAAGCATCGAGGTATAATTGAATCGAGATGTTCTGAGTATTGCTTTTGTAAACAGACAAAAGTTAATCCCTTTCCTATGAAAATTCTGAAATGTCATCAATGATACTTTTGTAAACCATGTCTCATGAAAAATTTGCATAGTAATAATGATTAACTTATAGACAACAAAAAAAATAAAATCATACTCCTTCCTTGTTACTCTAGTTCAATACATCATTGACCCACTCCAGAGATATGATATCATAAAATTTCAAAAAAACAGTTCAACTTATGCTTTAAGTGTTTCAATCATTTTATTCAGATTAAGAGCATCCAATTTGTTTCAGTTACATTATGTGACATGTCTCATAGCTGTTTTAACCAGGCATGATCAGATATTTGATGCTGAAACATCATTCAAAAATTTGACGTGTGTTGCTATTTGTCTACTCAAAAGCTGAAATGCTGATTGCACCTAGCGAGTTTGCACTTTGGCTCCGGGTTAGACACAACCTACTGCTAGGAATATAAAAAATGATCATCAAGCCATGATGAAATCTTGTTGCCTCTAAGAAATTTCATGTTCATGATGCAGATATGATGACAAGGGATGGATTTGATGCTGATAAAAATAGCTATGTACAAATGATGCAGAACGTAAATTAATAGATGGAAGAGCCAACTAACTCACAAATAGCACCTGATTGCTAGGTATTCACCATTTGTTTTTATTGCAATTTTTTAGATTTTGTGATTTTTTTTTTGCTATTACCAAGATGCTTGTTTGTCAGGTTTTCGTCAAGGGAACAATTTTTTTTTTTGTATTTTCTCCTTTTTTGTGTTTTTTTTTTCTCTTTTTCCCTTTTTTTTGTGTTTTTTTCTCTGTTTCTCTTTTTTTGTGTTTTTGTCACCAAGATGCCTGTTTGATAGGTTTTCATCAAGGCGACCATTTTTCAGAGATATTTTCTGATTTTTATGGATTTTCTTCAGGACTTTTTCTGTGGTTTTTGTATATTTTAGAAATTTTTATGCTATTTTTTTATGTTCTAGATATAAAATTTCTTCAGATGAGTGCTATTGATTGGATCTTTAAACAAGTCCCCTTCTGGTGTAGATAACTGATACACTCTAGAACCATATGCTGCAATGATGAAAAATGGACCCAACCAATTTGGTTTGAACATTCCTTTCTTCTCTCGATCTTGTTGGTTACGTCAATTTTACTTCAAGACCAGGTCACCCACCTGAAATGTTCATGGTTTGACCCTATGATTGTAGCTACAAGACATGAATTATTGATAACTCTTCAAGTGATTAACTGCACGTTGTCGTCTCTCATCTAGCAATTCCAATTCTTGTAATCAAGAAACTCTGTAGTCTTCATCAGGTTTTAGTCCCTTAAGTGAGACTCGAAGTGAGTGTATATCAACTTCGAGTGGTAAGATTGCTTCTACATCATAGAACAAAGTGTATGGGGTGGCCCTTGTTGGCATCCGAATGCTAGTTCTATAGGCCCACAAAGCTGGATTCAATTGGACATGCCAATCACAACCGACATCATTTATCGTCTTCTTCAGGATATCTAGGATTGTTTTATTTGAAGCTTCTGCTTGACCATTTACCTGTGGATAATAAAGTGTAGGGAAAATTTGTTGGATATGAAATCTTTCACAAAGTTTGTCAATATCCTGATTTTTAAAAGGTCTTCCATTATTAGTGATAATGGAGCTAGGAATGCCATACCAACATATGAGATAATTCAAGATGAAGGATGAAATTTTTTTACTGATTACGGTGGTCAATGTAATAGCTTCAATCCACTTGGTAAAATATTTGGTTGTCGTGATTATAAAATTGTGCCCATTTGATGAAGAGGGGTGGATTTTACCAACCAGATCTAGTTCCCACTGAGAAAAAGGGCCATGTTGTAGTGAATGGATGCAACTCTTGAGCAGGAGCATGGATAAGATTTCCATTTATCTTACACTTTGGAAATTTCTTTACAAATGGAAAAGACTCATTTTCCATAGTTGGCCAATAATAACCATTCTGAAAAGTTTCCTAGCTAAGGTTAATCCACTTGAATGAGTTCCAAAAATACCACCATGAAACTATTGTAAGGATTTTTCAGATTCATCACGTTGAAGAAATCTAAGGAGGGTGCCATCAAGACCATGTCGGTAAAGGGTGTCAGTGATTAAGGTATAACAATAAGATTGGCATATAAAATTTCTCTTTTGATCCCGAGACAAATCTGTGGGTAAGATAGTATCTTTCAAGTAGGTATAGATTTTTCCATATAAGGGGGAATCATAACCAACCAAATGACAGATGATTTGGGTGTTGGGATTATCATAGGTAGGGGTAAAAAATTGTTCCACCAAAAATTCATATTGAGCTTGATTTTCTCATAGTTGTAGTAGCAAAGCAATTGTAGCCATGACATCTGCAACTTTGTTGTCAATCCCTGGAATCTGTGTGAACTTGATCTCAGAAAAATACTTCTTGAAATCATCAACCATTTTTTTATAAGGCATTAAATTGTCATCCTTAGTCTGATAATCATCATTGATTTGGTTAATGACAAGTTGTGAATCACCATACACTTGTAGCTCTGTGATCCTCCAGTCCAATGCTACTCTCATTCCAATAAGTAGTGCTTCATATTCAACTATGTTATTGGTGCAAGGAAACATCAACCGGTAAGACTTTGTAGTAGTATGTCCTTGAGGCATGACAAAAATAATTCCTACCCCCGAGCCATGTTGTGTATAAGACCCATCAAAGTATAGTGGCCATGACTGCTTTATTGTTGCTATGGAAACATATGCATCATGAAATTCAATGTGCATTAGATGATCTATTTGTAAGGGTGCCTCAGGGAACTGATCCACTATAACTTGTCCTTTGATGGTTTTTCAATCTACATAGTGAATGCAAAACTTACTTAACATCATTACCCATTTAGCTAGCCTGGGCTTGTTAAGGTAGCTTTGCTCAAGAGGTACTTTAATGGATCAATTTTAGCCACAAGTTTAACTATATGCGCTAACATATAGTGCTACAACTTTTGAGAAGCAAACACTACTGCTAAGAAAGCGTTTTCAATAAAATTATAATTGAGCTCATGACTTTTCAATGTCCTGCTAATGTAGTACACAACTCGCTCTTTTCCTATTCTATCCTCTTGTGCCAACAATGGCCCCAAGGATACTTCTGTGGCTGAAATGTAAAGTATGAGTGGCTCTTCTAGTACTGGTGGACTCATCAAACACTACTTGATTTGACTGAACGTTGCTTCACACTTTTCTTCCCATTTGAAAGGAACATTTTTTTATGCAAGAGATGCGTGAAAGGCAATTTCTTGTCTGCTAGCTGTGCAATGAACCTCCTGATAGATTGTAGTCATCCTTGCAATGACTGAAGTTGACTAATATTTCTTTGTGGTGGCATCTCCATGATGGCTTTGACCTTCGCTAGATCTACCTCTATTCATTTTTATGAAACAATATATTGTAAAATCTTTCTAGATTTAACCCCAAAGACACACTTCTTTGGATTGAGTTTGACTTTAAATTTCTCCATTCTGTCAAAGATTTTAGATAGGATATCCAGATGTCCTTCTCTTGTGTAGGATTTTGCTAAAATATCATCTACATAATATTCCATGAAAGTGTGCATCACATCATGAAAAATAGTGGTCATTGCTCGTTGATATGTTGCACCTGCATTTTTGAGTCCAAACGACATTACATTCCAATAATAAGTACCCCAAGGACATGTGAAAGTTGTCTTATCTTGATCTTCAGGTTTGATCTTGATATGATTATACAACTAACAAGTTAAGAAAACAAACCAATGTGACATTGTATCAAAGAAATCTAATTTAAAGATAAACAAACTCCAAACTCAATAGATTTCTTCAAAGACATTCCATTGTCCTCTATCTCTAAGGATTCATTTTAAGCTGCTTGATTTCAGATTGTGTAAACAATAGCTCAATAGAATGGAAACCTAGAGAATGAGATAATATATAACATGCATTCCTATGCTAAATGACATGAACTAATTAAAGTAAGATAATGAAACTAAAATAGATTATGCAAGCTTATTCTACTATGATTTGTTTATGCTAAAATGATAAAGCTAAGATGCTATGCTATGCTCAAGAAATCTAAGATATAAGATTGCTAAATGCTTGATAATGCAACTATAATTTTCACACTATCCAACTAGATGATTTTCAAAGCACAAAGAGGCCGTATTTATAGACTTTTGGAGGAAAAATCTTAGTTGGTAAAGATCAATGGTTGAAATCGAGCCTGATAAGATGAACAATGAAAGATCAAGAAGTTGGAGAGAAAGAGGGAAAATGTTTCCTCCTACAAAACCTCCTTCATTTAAAAATGAAGGAAAGTAACCATTTGTCATTTTTAGTTATGAGAAGTTAGTTGGTAGTTGAAGATAATTCCATAATTAAATTATTAAATTATATGTGACATGTGGATTAAGAAGCTTCCATAATTAAATATTTAAAATATTTAATTATGTGTGAAAAAAGGATAAAAGGTGCCTAATTAAATATTTAGAATATTTAATTATATGTGAAGTGGACAATTATAAATGATGATAGTTATGGAGTTTAGAAGAACATTACTTTATTTGAATTAAAAATTCAAATTTAAAGTAGTGGATAATTAATTTGAATAAATTATAAAATTTATTTAATTAATTAAGAGGAAAATAGAAAATGATAATAATTAAATAAAATTATTTATTTAATTAAAATAGAAGAATTAAAAAGTGAACAATAAAAATAAATAATTATATTTATTTATATGTAGATGAAATTAGAAGATTAATTAAATAACTTGTATTTAATTAATTACTAGACTCGATTAGATGTGACCATTTTTAGATGTATACAAATACCGATCTCGCTCAACTCGCATACCATCATGCTTTTCCAGGAGAGTATCTCTCTCTGCTATCAGTAATAGTATTTGAGCCTCTGCAGTATGCCATCTACGAATATCGCTCTCTCGATCTACCCAAAGATTATCTCTCTATTGTCAGTAATACTACTTGAGCCTCTACATCATGCAGTATACCAATTGCACTATCTCGCTCAACCCTCAGAGTGTCTACTAAAGCCTCCACAGCTTGTCTCTGTACAATATCTACATCTCTATCCAAAGTCATCTAAGCTAGCAATAAATCAACATCCCTAGCTGGTGGAGGAGGGTTTGGAACCTGTCTTTGACACTATGTGGGAGGCACCTGCTCATCCTAAATATTCTATGCCTCATGACGTCAAGATTGATCCAATTGATCTATAAGAGCCTCAACACATTGTCATTCCCTGCAATGACTTGCAATGCTTGCTCAGTCTAGAATAGGATCACCTCTAGGATTAGTAAGCCTTAATGGCCTACGCTGTGCCCACCACTCCTCATAATTACGAGTAGTACCTGGATCTGCCTCTCCAATTGACCAACCCCAACCAATTGGGGCAAGTGCTCCAAAACAAAAAATAATAGTATCTACATCAACCTGGATACCCCATTCACGGACCTCCCAACAAGTTTGAGCAAATCAAGCCTCATACACATTAGGATTTTGCCCCTATCTCTCTCCAAACTAGAGACAAACTCGGTTTGGTAGATAACGCTCTATCACAGATGACGAATGACCAAGAAACCAATGGGTCTATCAACAGTACACAAGCTAATTTGCATCCTTTGGCCAAACCCCACAACTCATATAAGCTCTCCATACAAAACCATACATCTCAACAAACACACGACACCAATAATGTAGGTCCCCAGGAAAAGTATAGTGCATAAAGTCCCCATAACCATAATAGTATGGATCATCCGAAGAAAAATCCTGAATACCATCTTGATGAGTCACTGCAATATGCTCCCACACACAAATATGCAAAAGTGATACACTTGCAGACAATGACCTTTCACCCTGATACACCACCTCATGCATATCTCAGTAAAGATGGGAAAGAAAACATGCACCCCATACATATCTCGTACCATGCTCTAGCATACTCTCAATACATGTACTCTAACCTAGTGCAAACTATCACCCTCATCTATCAGGAACAACCAATCTTGATACCAGGCCATAGAGGACAAGAATGATAAGGTTTTAATTGTCAAAAAAATCAAAAAAATCAATCTCTTTATCACGAATATCCACGTGGGTCATAGCTAACAAATACTGCATAGTGCAGACACCTCATCAAACCTGGTACGTAACAAGCTCACCATGAATAGGAAGACAAAGAATCCTCCACACATCCTCAAGATTAATAGTTTCCTCCCCTATAGGAAAATGAAAAGAGGACGTCTTAGAGTGCCACCTCTCCACAAGAGCGGTCAACATCACTGTATGGGTCCTAATCAGAGCCTTGTAATAGATATAATATAATCCAATGACATCAAGAAAGTCCTGCTCCAATGCATTGAACTGGGTAATCAGATCGAATAAATGATGAGGACGTCTCTCTCTCGTCATAAGTGGTCGAAGATTATCCTGCAATCATTATAAACCAAGATGTTAGGGTTTCACTCTAAACATGAAAAGTAACATAAAACAACATGAGCATGATGACAAACAACATTTATGACAGTAAATAGACATATGCCATGGTTTAGAACAAAGCTAAAAGAAAAATGATAGGAGAGTCAATTGCTAGGTTTTGGGACAAATTCTCAATAAAAGCTAGACAAAAGTGCAGTTTTAGGACAACAACGTAGTTTTAGGTCAAACAAAATAAACAAAGGTGCAATTTCTAGACAAAAGTGCAGTTTCAAGATAATTGCATAAAAAAAAAGGGAAAGTTCAAGAAAAAGGCACAGTTTTAGGACAACTACATAGTTTTTAGACATCTGCACAATTTCAGGACAACTACATGGGACAAAAGTGCTAGTTTATGACAGGGCAGGTGCATGGAAATGGGTAGCCATCTCATGGACACCTTTCAAAAAAACTTTTGAAAATCCATAATGTGAGCGCATTATAATGCACTCACGTTATGGCTTGTTGTTTCGAGACTGAGGCTCGGCAACAACAAACCAATAATGCAAGCCCATTATAATGCGCTCACGTTATTGCTTGTTAAAAGCAAAAAAAAAGTGAAAACCTGTCATTGTTATTTGGACTGTTTTTTTCTTGTAGCCACAACCAAAACCCCCACATTTTTGTGCTCACATTCTAGGAGGAGCAATTCAAAAAATTTCTTCACCAACAATTTCTATTTCTTCGCAACGATGGTGCCATGATGAGGAGGAGGTGTGAGAGGTAAGGATTTTGTGGTTTTTGTTTTGAATTAGTTAGTTTTAGGTTGAATTTGTTAGTTTTAGGTTGAATTTGATATATATTTGTTTGAATTTTTAGGAGATGAAAATGAACTTACAAACCCTCAAGATCCTCAGTAGGAAGACCAACCAAATCCTCAAGATCAAAATCAACCACAACAACAACCTCCTCCTGGCACTCAACAAAATTTAATGAGTGAAATTAAGAACAAAAAAAAGAAAATTGAGGATTTGATCAATAGGTTGAGTGATCCAAATGGTTCAACCGTAGAAAGAATGACCCTAGAAAATTCATTGAAAGATATGTTAAAAAAATGTAGATTCAATTAGCAAACAAATAAATGGATGGAAACATAGGAGGCAGGTGACTAGGGATTATTATGCAAATAAACTATCATATAAAGATGTAAAGGATTTAAAAATTACAAGAGGTGATTTGTGCTCATTATTCACCGACCCATGCACAAATCAAAATCTTACCCTCAATGTGAAGAGGTTTCCTATCCATTGGTGCCACCACCAACATATTATGGAACAATTTTATGATAGGTGGTACATGGTCTTCGATTACCCACCATGCAATAATTGCGAGGTCCCACAATATTTCCTTAGGAAACTATACAGTGAGTTCATATTGAAAAAAATACCAAATTATATTGATATGAGGGATTTCCAGGGGAGAGGTGGGGGGTCAGTTCAGGATAGACCCGGTGCACAACTAGATCCTATGCAGCAAGGTAGACGAGCTCTCGCTAGACCACCTCAAGAGCACGTTGTTATGCCTTCCATTGCAAAGGAAAGTGCTGACATAGAGACATTGTAGGTGATCAAAACTTTGAACCAGAGTGTCATCCATCATACTAGCCCTATTCTACAACGCCACCTAGGGGAGTCTTCGAGTGGTGGCCTTCGAACACATGTATTTCAATATTGCAAGGCTACTTGTTCATATGAATCCACCGACACTCAGGAGACTGGTACAGAGGATCCTTCTATAGCTATGAAGATGGAGAAGGAAGCTGGCATTTTGCATAAGGCATGTGGCATTGATAGTCAAGTAAAATTTAGTGCATGTTCATTGAATTTAATTTATTAAATTTCAATTTTGAAATGCAAGATTAACTAGAAATGTCTTATGATTTTAATAAAATTGCAGGGTCACAGTGTTGAGATTGGATACACTGGCCCCCCACCAACTTATTTTTGTAGTACACCTATGGCTAGGGTATGTAACTAGTAAACAATTATAAATTTATTGCATGTTAATAGCATTGTTTTACGAATGGTAATTTAATATACGATTTTGGATGTTGAACAGACTAATATTGGAGGTTTTGATGGAACACTTCCCAGAGGCGGTGGATTTACTCAAACCTACACATAGGTAATAGAATAAAGAGTTTAACTAATGAATCAAGTACTTAATATATTTGTGTAGTTTATATGCACATCGTTGATTACGTTTAATAATTTGTTGTTTTATTTTCAGATGTTGCAAGCCGAAACACCTACGAATGTGATGAGGGCAATGGAGATTGGTGTGTCATCTTCTATACAATCCTTGATGGCTCTGACAGGAGAGGTATGAGGCAAATTAGTTAATTTCAATTTACATTTGTTGTTATAAATGTTAGTTAGTGAAAAATCAAACCATTATTGATTCACGTAGTTTAATTTCTTTTTGTATGGTTATATAAGGCTTGAGTACACCTGAGCATGGGCATGAGAATATGTGCCTTGCGGAGAGAGATCATGAGATGGCGGTAAGTGATTATTTTATCAAATATATCATTTTTAATAATGTAATTTTTATATATTCATGTCTTTACTTCTTATTGTAGCAGTTAAAACTTTACCATGAGCTAAACCCTAGAAGGAGTAGCAGGAGCACTCCTCGAGCGCAACAAAAATGAGTGATAGACCTATCACCATCCGATCAAAAAGGAAAGGGAAATAATTTATTTCCAGAGCATGGAGAGCAATGAATTTTGATTCCAAAGCCCTTTGTTGTATGCCTACATGGCAGTTTTGTACATATTTTTTATCAGACATATTTGACATTGTATGCCTATATGGGATTCTCATAAGCCTATATGGCTATTTTGTACATATATTTCATACTTATATCAACATATATTGATGTATGCCTAGATGGCTATTTGGTTAATACAAATATCTTTTATCGATGTCTGTCCATATTTGCATTCTAAATTGATGGTTCAATAGATATGAGTTACGTGTATTCAAGTGTATACTTTATAACCTACGTGTATAGTTTGTGAGTTATGTGCATTCGAATGTATACTTTGTGGCTTACGTTTTTTCATGTGTATACCTTGTATTCATGCATATACTGTATTAATTTGTGTATACTATGTATTCGTGTGTATACTTTTTGAGGCTTACATGTTTTTGAGTACTTGTGCTTCCCTTATTGACATGTACATGCTTGAATTATTCACGTGTATAATTATTAATTGGTTAGCCCTAGCATTGATCATTGTTGTCCTTCATGATTTGTCTTGAATATTAATTGATTTATGCTAAACAAATTTATCTAAAAGAAAAAACATGTTTACAATTGGTATTCCATGAAATGATTCATAAAAAGATTCCAATATGTTCTTGATGCATCACTATCAAAAGATTTATATGTCAGATTTTTGCAATATTATTTCTTGTATACGAAATGGACTCGGGAGAAAGCAAGCTATAATTTATAATACAAATAAGAAATGGACTCAACATCATCCTAGACCCCCAAATAGGTCTATTTAACAAAGCAACACACTCTCAATCACTCTTCGAATTGCAAAGCACCATTGGTGATGTAGAGTGGCTCAACCAAGTTGTGATTTGACACAACTTCTCTCAAATATGCCCCCTAAGACTCCAACATTCACTTGAATCAATGATATGAACTCTCCTATTCCTTTATGGTTTTGCACCAAACCATCGCCAAAAGAAAGCTAACTTAGCCCTCTTTCAATCTATGTTAGCCTTGGGACTGTACAAGAAAGCTGGAGGTCGTACCAAGTACAGGATCAACAAGTTTTTATCAAAAATCTAAAAAGTAGAGAACAGTGTGAATAATTCTTATTAGATCTTCTCCAAAAGTTCATCAACAACCTCCATTTGAGCCTCTGAAGGATTTCCATAGTGTTTTACACCCTTCTCTAACTGATCCATGCCCTCAACTAACTAAAAACCAACTTTCAAAATAAGTAACCGTTGCATTTCAAATTTGTTGCTTTAAGAAACTTACAAATTTGCAACTTTAGACTCCTCCAACCTAACGAGTACATCTAATGATCTCTAAACCCACACAAATGGCTTACAAATAGCCTTATTACATTGAAAAAACTCCATTCTTTCACAATCATATAAAAATTCACAAATTTTCCTTCAAAGGCTACAAAGACAACTTCTAGTGCAAGATTGAGATTTTCACATTTTTGATCACTAGACCCAAAAGTCACCCTAAAATATACCTAATGGTCTTAATTGACCTTATTCAAAACCAAGCATGCTCAAAATACCCACAACAACCTATTGACCAACCTATTTAGCATTAGATAATCACTAAAACCACTTAACTAGACCTTCTTCATCAAATGGAGGAATGAGGTGCTCTACACCAATGATCATACGATTTTTGTGTGGAATACTTAGACTTCTCAACTGTCGTTTGTATGTTTCTCTTTTCTAGTGTTTTGCATGCCATCATAAGGGATCAAGCCAGTTGAATGCAAGTTAGATCAATTCTACATGTTTGGGTGTGAAAGAGGACCATGCCTAGTGTAAATATACCTATTGGGACGTGTTAGAGAAGTTAGTTTGGTCACACGAATTGCAAAATGAAAGTTGCATCACTTTGCAACTTTGCACAACTTAAATTTGACACTTTTTCCATCAAGTGAAAATCTGTCGCCACGGAAAAACCACTCTAAGATAGAAAAAACTAAGAGAGGTTTTTGTAGAGGGGCCCAATGCAATCCTATAGGATCAAACAAGAAGTTTCTAAGCATCATGATAAATGAGTAATAACATGTTGAAGTTTGTAGCCATTTTGCACTTTGGACCCTTAAGGGATCGATCTGGTTGAATGTAGCTCAGAGCGATTCCACATGTTTCGGTGTGAAAGAAGACCATGCCTAACATAAAAATACCTATTCGAACGTGTTGGAGCAGTTAGTCTAGTCACACAAGTTGCATAGCGAAAGTTGCACTAGTTTGCAACTTTGCACAGCTTGAATTTGACACTTTTTCGATCAAGTGAAAATCCATTTCCATGGGAAAACCACTCCGAGATAGCCAAAACTGAGAGAGGTTTTTGTAGAGGGGCCCAACATATCCTATTGGATGAAATGAGAAGTTCCTAAGAATCACGGTATCTGAGTAATAACATGTTGAATTTTGCAGCCATTTTGCACTTTGGACCCTTAAGGGATCGATCCAGTGGAACGTAGCTCAGAGAAATTCTGCATGTTTGGGTGCAAAAGAGGACCATGCGTAGAATAAAAATATATATTCAGATGTGTTGGAATAGACCATTTGGTCACACGAGTTGCAAAATGAAAGTTGCACCACTTTGTAACTTTGCACTACTTGCATTTGACGCTTTTTCCATCAAGTGAAAATCTACCGCCACAGAAACCACTCCGAGATAGCCAAAACCGAGAGAGGTTTTTGTAGAGGGGAAAAAATCGATCCTATAGGATTAGATGAGAATTTTATAAGCATCACAGTATCTGAGTAATAACATGTTGAAGTTTGCAGCCATTTTGCACTTTGGACCCTTAAGGGATCAATCCGGTGGAACATAGCTCAGAGAAATTGCACATGTTTCAGAGCAAAAAAAGACCATGCCTAGCATAAAAGTACCTATTCAGATGCATTGGAGTAGTTAATTTGGTCACACAAGTTGCAGAGCGAAAGTTGCACCACTTTGCAACTTTGCACAACTTGAATTTGACACTTTTTCCATCAACTAAAAATCTATCGCCATGAGAAAAAATCTCCGAGATAGGAAAAACATAGAGAGGTTTTTGTAGAGGGTCCCAACTCAATTCTGTAGGATCAAACTAGAAGTTTCTAAGCATCATGGTATCCGAGTAATAACATGCTGAATTTTGCAGCCATTTTGCACTTTGGACCCTTAAGGGATCGATCCGGTGGAAGATAGCTAAGAGCGATTCCACCATTTTCAATGTGAAAGAGGACCATGCCTAGCATAAAAATACCTATTTAGATGCATTGGAATAGTTCACTTGGTCACACGAGTTGCAGAATGAAAGTTGTACCACTTTGCAACTTTGCACAACTTGAATTTGACACTTTTTTCATCAAGTGAAAATCTGCCGCTACGGGAAAACCACTCCGAGATAGCCAAAATAAAGAGAGGTTTTTATAGAGGGGCCCAAAATGATCCTCTAAGAGTAGACAAGAAGTTTCTAAGCGTCATGGTATCTGAGTAATAACATGCTGAATTTTGCATCCGTTTTGCACTTTGGACCTTAAAGGGATTGATATGGTGGAACATAGCTCAGAGCAATTCCACATGTTTCGGTGTGAAAGAGGACCATGCCTAGCATAAAAATACCTATTCAGATGCATTGGAATAGTCCAATTGGTCACATGAGATGCAAAGCGAAAGTTGTACTACTTTGCAACTTTGCACAACTTGAATTTGACACTTTTTCCATCAAGTGAAAATCCACTGCCATGGGAAAACCACTCCAAGTAGCCAAAATTAAGAGAGGTTTATGTAGAGGGGCCCAACATGATCCCATTGGATGAAATGAGAAGTTCTTAAGCATCACGGTATCCGAGTAATAACATGCTAAAGTTTGCAGCCATTTTCCACTTTGGACCCTTAAGGGATTGATCGAGTGGAACATAGCTCAAAGAGATTCCACGTGTTTGGATACAAAAGAGGACCATTCCTAGAATAAAAATACCTATTTGGATGTGTTGGAACAGTTTGGTTTTGGTTGCACCAGACGAGTTGCAAATGAAAGTTGCACCACTTTGCAACTTTGCAGCTTGCTTCCGATGTTTTGACACTTTTTCCATCAAGTGAAATCTGCAACGGGAAACCTCTCGCCTGAGATAGCCAAAACATAGAGAGGTTTTCGTAGAGGGGCCCAAATTGATCTTGTAGGATCATACTAGAAGTTTCTAAGAATCATGGTTTCCAAGTAATAACATGCTGAATTTTGCAGCTATTTTGCACTTTGGACCCTTAAGGGATCGATCCGGTGGAACATAGCTCAGAGCGATTCCACATTTTTTAGTGTGAAAGAGGACCATGAATAACATAAAAATAACTATTTAGATGCATTGGAATAGTCCACTTGGTCACACGAGTTGCAGAGTGAAAGTTGTACCACTTTGCAACTTTGCACAACTTGAATTTGACACTTTTTCCATCAAGTGAAAATCCGGCGCCATGGGAAAACCACTTTGAGATAGCCAAAATAGAGAGAGGATTGTATAGAGGGGCCCAACATAATCCTATAGGATCAGACAAGAAGTTTCTAAGCATCACGGTATCCGAGTAATAGCATGTTGAAGTTTGCATCTGTTTTGCACTTTGGACCCTGAAGGGATTGATCCGGTGGAACATAGCTCAGAGCGATTCCACATGTTTTGGTGTGAAAGAGGACCATTCCTAGCATAAAATTACCTATTTAGATGCATTGGAATAGTCCACTTGATCACATGATTTACAAAGCGAAATTTGTACCACTTTGCAACTTTGCACAACTTGAATTTGACACTTTTTGCATCAAGTGAAAATCCACCGCCATAGGAAAACCACTCCGAGATAGCCAAAAATAAGAGAGGTTTTTGTAGAGGGGCCAAACATGATCTTGTTGGATGAAACGAGAAGTTCCTAAGAATCACGGTATCTAACTAATAGCATGTTGAAGTTTGCAGCCATTTTGCACTTTGGACCCTTAAGGGATCGATCCAGTGGAACGTAGCTCAAAGCGATTCCGCATGTTGGGGTGGAAAAAAGGACCATGCCCAGAATAAAAATACCTATTCAAATGTGTTGAAATAGTCCGTTTGGTCACACGATTTATAGAACAAAAGTTGCACCACTTTGCAACTTTGCACTGCTTGCATTTGACGCTTTTTCCATCAAGTGAAAATCTGCCGCCACGGGAAAATCACTTCGAGATAGCCAAAACCGAGAGAGGTTTTTGTAGAGGGGTCAAAAGTAATCCTATAGGATTAGACAAAAAGTTTATAAGCATCACCGTATCTGAGTAATAGAATGCTGAAGTTTGCAGCCATTTTGCACTTTGGACCCTTAAGGGATCGATTCGGTGGAACATAGCTCAGAGTGATTTCGCGTGTTTCGGTGCAAAAAAAGGCCATGCCTAGAATAAAAATACCTATTCAAATGCATTGGAGTAGTTAATTTGGTCACACAGGTTGGAGAGCGAAAGTTGCACCACTTTGCAACTTTGCATAGCTGGAATTTGACACTTTTTCCATCAAGTGAAAATTTTCCAGCATGGGAAAAACACTTTGAGATAGCCAAAACATAGAGAGGTTTTTGTAAAGGGGCCCAAATTTATCCTATAGGATTAGACTAGAAGTTTCTAAGCATCATGGTATCCGAGTAATAATATGCTGAATTTTTTAGCCATTTTGCACTTTGGACCCTTAAGGGATCGATCCGGTGGATCATAGCTTAGAGCGATTCCAAGTTTTTTGGTGTGAAAGAGGACCATGAATAGTGTAAAAATACCTACTCATATGCATTGGAATAGTTTGATTGGTCACACAAGCTGCAAAGAAAAAGTTGTACCACTGTGCAACTTTGCACAACTAGAATTTGACACTTTTTCCATCAAGTAAAAATCTGCCGCCACGGGGAAACCACTTCGAGATAGCCAAAATAGAGAAATAATTTTATAGAGGGGCCCAACATAATCCTATAGGATTAGACAAGAAGTTTCTAAATATCACGGTATCCGAGTAATAGCATGTTGAAATTTGCATCCATTTTGCACTTTGGACCCTGAAGGGATTGATCTGGTGGAACATAGCTCAGAGTGATTCCGTGTGTTTCGGTGTAAAAGAGGACCATGCCTAGTGTAAAAATACCTATTCAGATGCATTGGAATAGTCCACTTGGTCACATGTGTTGGAGAGTGAAAGTTGTACCACTTTGCAACTTTGCACAACTTGAATTTGACACTTTTTCCATCAAGTGAAGATCCACTGCCACGGGAAACCACTACAAGATAGCCAAGATTGAGAGAGGTTTTTTTAGAGGGGTGCAAACATGATTGTATAGGATTAGATGAAAAATTTCTAAGAATCATGGTATCCGAGTAATACCATGATGAAGTTTTCAGCCATTTTGCACTTTGGACCCTTAAGGGATCAATCTGGTGGAATGTAAGTCAGATCGATTCCACATGTTTTTGTAGGAAAGAGGATCATTCCTAGTGTAAACATATCTATTTGAATGTGTTGAAACATTCCACTTGGTCACACAAGTTGTAGAATGAAAGTTGCACCACTTTGCAACTTTGCAGTACTTGCATTTGATTTTTTTCCATCAAGTGAAAATCTGCCACCACGGGGAAAAACCACCCCGAGATAGCCAAAATCGAGAGAGGTTTTTGTAGAGGGGCCCAACGCAATCTTGTAGGATTAGAGGAGAAGTTTTTAAGAATCACGGTATCCGAGTAATAACATGTTGAAGTTTACAACCATTTTGCACTTTGGACCCTTAAGGGATCAATTCGATGGAACCTAGGTTAGAGCGATTTCGTGTGTTTCGGTGTGAAAGAAGACCATGTCTAGTGTAAAAATACCTATTTGAATGTTTTGGAACAGTCCGCTTGGTCACACAAATTGCAGAACAAAATTTGCACCACTTTGCAACTTTGTACTGCTTGCATTTGATGCTTTTTCCATCAAGTGAAAATCTGCCGCTACGGGAAAACCACTCTGAGATAGCCAAAACTGACAGAGGTTTTTATGGAGGGGCCCAACACAATCCTATAGGATTATATGAGAAGTTTTGAAGCATCATGGTATCCGATTAATAGCATGCTGAAGTTTGCAGCCATTTTGCACTTTGGATCCTTAAGGGATCGATCTGGTTGAATTTAGCTCAGAGCAATTTCGTGTGTTTAAGTGTGAAACAAGACCATGCCTAGCATAAAAATACCTATGCGGACATGTTGGAGGAATTAGTTTTGTTACACAAGTTGTAAAGTGAAAGTTGCACCACTTTGCAACTTTTCACAGCTTGAATTTGACACTTTTTCCATCAAGTGAAAATCTGCTGCCACAGGAAAACCACTCTGAGATATCCAATACCGAGAGAGGTTTTTCTAGAGGGGCCCAACATGATTCTCTAGGATTAGACCAGTAATTTCTAAGTGAAAGGGAATAATTTTTATGGGGTTTGTGTTCTACCCCTGTAGATTTTGATGGAAAAGGGCATGGAAAATGAGGTTTCACCCTAGGGTTTGATAAAATATTTCATGTAGAGTTTGGGTGATTATATTTTGAGTTTGTGCAAGTGATTTTAAGGTATGAGGTGGTGGCATATTTTGGTAAGGTGTGGAACCATTCCTTTCAATAAACCCTCATTATACTAGCATAAAATAAGGGTTTTTGTTTGGCATGGTGGAGTGAGTTTTTCCTGAAATAAATTGCGGATCAAGGGCTTGAGTACATGATAATTGCTACCCCAACAAGTTAAGGGGGTTCTTGAATGTTTAAAGGTATGTTACTTTGTAAATTATTCCTAGTTAGCCTAATGAGGACAACGAAGAAGGTCATTTTTGATGCACATGTTCAAAAATAGTCACTGTTGATTTTGAAATATGTGTTGTAACTCAATAATAGCTATCTAGATCAGTCATTTTTTTGTGAAGTCATTTGAGAATATTTCCTCAAAACACCACTTGGAGCCACTCTTTTCACTTGAAAATTCATCATAAAACTCTTTAGCAACAACTTCACCTTTGTTTCTTGAATTCCCCTGCACAAATAAACACACACAGACCTAAAACATCCTAATTCGACCTTACATTCTTTATATCACTTCTCTAATCACCTAATGACCTCTTTGAGACTTTGAATACATTACATATGACCTTTACATGACCTTTTTGACATTGTTTATATTTCAAAATTCAAATTTTTCCAATTTGCCTATTGAAGGCATTTATAGAACAAGGTGCTACTGCACAAAACATGAACTCCAAAATTACAATATTTGAGTAAATCTCATTATGTATGTAAATCTCATTACAATGCCTTAGGTACTGGGTATGTGTAGGATCATCATGGAAAAATCAGGCCCTCAAGTGGTAATAAAAATGTAGAAAATTAGAGTTAGACAATTTGACGTAAAAATTTGAATAAGTTGTCTATATTATTTCAAAAAAATATAAAAATAGAATTTGTAGAAAATTGAATTTAGTTTCTAAGCTACAAGACCTTTATTTATAAAAAAAAATCTATTTGGTGAGAATTTGAAATTTCAATGTAGTAGTATTTAAATTTCAGGGTAAAAATAAGAAGTAGGTATCTGTCAAACCACCCTAACCACAATAAAATGATAATATTTTTTTATATTATTTTAGATATAAGTAGAGGACTCATGTCCCGATGTGATGCATATTTTTTTATAATTTTTTTCCAAGTAAATAATTAATTATGAATTTTTTATTACAACTTTTAAAAAATATAAAATCTCATCTGTCTAACCACTTTAACTTGGTCAAAAATTCATGATTTTTTTTTTTAATCCTATAGTATGCAAAGCATAGAATGTGACGCATGTTTCAGATTCAAAAAATGTGATACCGTTTGAAAGTTATAGATGTTTTTCAATCAGCCTATCAATCAAGACTTTATTTATAATTCTAATAGAACATGAATAATAATTATTTATTAACTTCAAAGTAAAGTATAATTTATATTGGTGGAAAGCTGAGAATATCCTCTAAAAACCCTTTTCGTTTCATCAATTTTGGGTAAAAAAAAAGTCGTTAGCCACATGGGCCATCATATGGCTTACATATCGCCACTTTTTGGCCCATCATGATCCTGCACATACCCTACTTCATTGTCATAGATCTTTTACAATGTCACTCATACATTCGAGATTCTCTTTAAATTTCTACATCATAGGTGCTCACTATGATGTTAACTTCAATTGAGTAACTTGAGATTCCCACACTAAGCTTCACACACTCTTTTATGATGGTTTGAAATCAAAATTGAGATTTTTCAAGATCATCAAAATAAGGATGTTGCATTGTTTTTTTGGCTGAGATTCTCTTTGATGGCTCATAAATCAACATTTTCTGCAACGAGAGATCAATTAATTTTTAGTAGTTTACTTACAAATACGCAAAGTAAAAGAGAAAAAGAAAGAGCATCTAAAATGTAAATGAAATAAAAATAGATGGAAGGCACTTACACATAGGAATGCAGGTCTCACAACTTAGTCACTCCTGGCCATACATCTTGACTGGGGATTCAGACATACCTATTGCACACAACACCTCTCATGAATAGAGTAAGTTGAAATTTTTGATGCTCTTATAATGTCTACATCATAACTGATCATGATAAGGTTAACTTCAAATGAATAACTTGAAATTATCTCACCAAGCTTTGAAAACACTTTTATAATGGCTTAAATCATGATTGAGATTTATCAAGATCATCAAAATAAGGATGTTGCATTTCTTTTCTGGCTAACATTCTCTTGGATGGCTCATATATCTACATTATTTGTAAGGGGACACCAATCACTGTTTAGTATGTTACTTACAAATACGCAAAGTAAAAGAAGATGATAGCATTGGTATCAAACAGATTAATATGCATACAAGTATAAATTAATAAGAACCGATGTACATACACTTACAAATTAATTCGACAAACCATTCGGGTCTGCACTACTCTTTATTGTGTCAAGTATTGCCTCATGGTCAGACTCACAGACCTTCCAAAAGGTCTTGTTCAAAGGTCTACCCCCATATTTGGTCAAACAAATATTGGATACCATGAAAAGGTTCGAGTAATGAAGAATATTACAATGCATGTCAAAGTCCTAAAATAGCCAATATTTAACACTCGAATATGGGTACCTTCTAAGCCATGTTCCAGTAACCACAACTGAGCCTGTAGGGTATTCAATGTTTTCTCCATCTATAACTGGGGCCTCCAATTTCTTTTTGGCTTCAACAAAAATGACACAAGTAATAGTTTGTTCCATCTTCATTGTCTTCAGTAGCAATAATTGCATAAACATGCCCTGCATTGATATGGGTAAAAAATATTTTGAAAATTTTCAACATTATGAATACAGTACAAAGTAAGATAACTATATGGAATTTCAACAACTAAGAAAGTAGATATATCACCTGGTTGAACTAGATTTGATACATGGTCAAAGTCGACCGATGATTCCATTTGTGTCAGTTCCAATGCCGTCAGAGGGTGATACGTGTGAAGTGGGCTAAGATAACTTGTCAACCATTTGTCAACCCACTACCATGACTCACAATCATTGCAGGCTTGCATTATACATGAAGAACAAAAGCATACCATCTTTCATGTATCGATACTCCATGAACCTGCATTTGAGATAAGGAAAGAGTGTACCTCACTTGATCCTGTTATGGTACAACAATCTTCATATGGTGCAATTTTAGTATCATCCATCAACTAAAAAAATCTATGAACTGAAGACGTACCTTCATTACTTGGACCCATCAATGAATTACACCACTCGATGATTGATTTTGCATTTGTCAACTTTGCACTTTTTTTATACTTTAACTCTTCTCATTCTAATGCTCTTTTCACGCATGCTGTTGCACCATCATGCTCCCCCTTTCCATGTCTGGCCTCACAAAAGCTCCACATACGTTGGACACTTGTAATGACATGCATCCTGCACAACTAGTAGAAAATGAATGATTTCTTGAACTGTGTTGTACAATTATCAGACCATATTATATGTTGGTCGTATTCTATGCCCCTCTGAGCCAAACCACTTTAGAACATCTGGAAGAAACCTTGCACGAACTCTAGAGAATGTGTGCGATCATCACTAATGTAAAAGTGGTACTCCCTTAATACCTTCCTTTGGTCATTTGTACTATCATATGCATGAATGAATGCTATGTGCACAAATATTGAAACGTGTGTGGAGTTGTAATACTATGACTACACCTCACGTTGTGGCTATAGAGTGTAGTTCTCCACAAATTCAACCATTGATACTATGCTTCCAACTAGAAAGGTGTCCTTGCATAGCTTGAATTGTGTGTCCAACCATCGAGCTCTATGGGTATGCATTGCATACTCAGATAATATATTGTCATGAAACATGGACATAAACTGGTACACTGCAATCTTCTCAATAACCAAATCACACCTTTTTGCTTGAGACCCATCTTTTGTAGCATATGCCACTGTTTTATAGTTCCTGAACTCTACTAGTTTTTGTCCCACCTCATCTATGCTTTCCATATGTTGACATACTGGCATACGCTGGAAGCCACGACAACGCTCGCATGAACCATCCAAGCATGCTATCCTATAGAATATATGGCCATGCTCTATTTCACATAATATTTTTGATAAGAACTCTCTTTTAGATTTTGGTGGGGCTTCTATGCCACAATCCTGAAAAACATCGTTAGTATAGAAATCTACACATATAGAATGATAAACATCATAATGGTTAGAAAATTCAATATGTAGTCTACAACAACAAGTAGTGCATGTGTGATTTATCTTGACATAAAAAGGTTTAGGAATTTCAAAAAATCTTTGAGAAATACTAATTTGAGGATAATCATTTCCAAATTTTCAAAAAAATTGGGTTTGAGTCATATCCAAAAAATGCTTTGGATGTGGCTCATGATTCCGACTACCGATTCTCCTTCTTACCACATCCCTTTGATTCAGAGATGGCCTTGTAACATTCTTCCAATACTCTTTAATTAGTGTTATCAAGGCTTCAAAAAATTCTTTATCTTTTCGTGACAGTCTCCTTGAGAATTCCCATAATTCATTTGAATCTTTGTGCTCAAATCTTTGCCGTCTTTGAATGGCTCTTGATAAATTTTTTCTACTAATTCCCATTTGTTCACTCATCTTTCTAATGAGACGAGCTCTCTTTGTTTGATTTCTTACCAAAGTCGATGTAATGACACATCGGGTGACATTACTATCCTTTGAGCGTGAGGTCTTACCCACACTCTCACAAGCATCCATTAGATTCTTCACAATAGTGTCTTCACTCGATGCATTCAATGTTCTCAACCCAAGAGTCTTCATGATGTTCCTATACTTTACACCCTGCATCATTTCAACAAATAGTTGACATTTTACAGTCTCATTTATCCTTTCAAAGAATCATTCCCAAATCTTATCAATATATCTTCTACAAGTGCATGTTGAAATCTTACCTTCCATGTGCTGTAAAATCTAATCATCAATATTAATCAAATACTTTGGCTTTCTACGAAAAATTCTAGGTGGTGTTCTCTTAGGTACATACATCTCAACATTAGGAATTTCATCAATATTTAATTGAGGTGGGCTAGATTGCATACCTTTGATCGAGGGTGGAGAAGAAGACATACCTTGAGGTTCACATGGGGATGATAGCATACCTTCTTCATCAAATACGAGTGATGATGTACTCTCAACTTGAGATGTGTTGGATGGTGTCCAAAAATATTCACTTGAGGTAGATGGCGTCCCTCCATATTCACTTGCAGTAGATGGTGTCTGTCCATATTCACTTGTGATAGATGGCGTGCCTCCATATTCACTTGTGCTTAATGGTGGCATCCCTTCATATTCACTGGCTGTGGAGGGTGTGTCTCCAACTATGGTATTTGAATCTATCTTATGACAATGCTTTCACATTCGTGCCTTTTTTGCTGCCAATTCCTGTTCTCTTTTTGACGGTTGAGGTTCCTCTTTTCACGATATGCTGCCACCCAAAATTTCTCCTTTTATTTGTAGATTTCATTCTCTTCGTCTGTTAGTTTCCTATTTTTCTTTTTCTTCGACATGACGGATAATTTTATTTGTACCATGGTAATGAGATGAATATTAGTTCCTAAAAAATGTATCCATTCAAGTTAATTGAAAAATATATGTCATTCAAGGCTTCATTTAAATAATACTTACAATCATCCTATACAAAAGTTAACCTAGCATAGAAAAATTTGACATGATTTTTTTCAATCTAGAATGCCTTAAAGAAAAGTTGTAATGTCTTATGCCATGATTGCAAGATAGGCTCAAAATGGAAGCATGGAAATTTGCAAAAAAAATGCATTTTTTGGCAAAGTTGTGAAGAGCTAAGTTATTTAAGAAGTTAAAAATATAGTTAGATACGTTGGGGGAGTTGATTTTGAAGGGAAATATGATAAATATCATGTAAGTTACAATCATAATGAGTGTAATGGCATTGTGAGTGTTTGATAAGTTTGTGGTGCAGGAGCACCTTGACAATCTATGCTTCCACTTTGAAATTTTATTCAATTTTGGGTATATCCATGTTGTAAGAGGGTCATTAAAGACATTTTACATGTATGGGAATCATTAGGAGGTTTAATCTTTAAGTCCTATGTGTATTTTGTAAAGTTGTCACTATTTGCAAAAGTTGCACAAATACAAAATTGTGAAAAGTTACAAAAACTGTGAAATAGGGAAGGTGAAAGTTCATATGGGCTTATTTTATCTTGAAGGAACTTTGAAGTTGATAATAAATGTATATAATGCCTTTATAAGGCCTCATTTACATTTGGAAAGTTGTGGGTGATTGAATATCTGATTTTGAATGAATAAACACACTGTTTTTCTGTATTTTCTTAGAATTTCACTGTTTCATCCTCTTGTATGGGAAAAAATTCTTGGTTGGATGTTTTTAAGTGTTTTCACACTCAATCACCTCTCACATAAAAAAAATTTCACGCATTTTTCTTAACGTTTGAGTCAGATATTGCAATTTTTCTCTAAAATTGTCAAACCCTCTGTTAGGGTAAACAATGAACTCGAGAAATTGTGTTTCTCCCATTCTACTTAGTGAAATTTCTCAATTTTGGTGTAAAATATCCTTTTGGCATGTAATTTAATATTTCAAAGGCTACCAATCATATGGTGAGGACTAAGGTGTGAAGAAAATAATTTTTCTTGACTATAAAACTATGTTCAGACTGGTAAAACAGGGAATTATGAAGCTTAGAGCTTAGGGTTTATGGAAATGAACTTTTAATGGACTTATAAGCTTGGGAAGGTAAAATGAAAGGTATTTGATGTATTGGTTATGAGGGTTTGGTGTTGGGGGTAGCAAAACCAATAACCGCTATTTGCATTAAGGCTTAGTTAGGCTTATTCTCAGACTGAAACAACTAGTTTACAAACATTTGCTCTGAAGGATTTAATATCCATCTTGTAATATTTTTTTTATGAGGGAAATGGGTGTCAAAAATAAGTATCACAATCTGAAGTGTGTGTATGGTTTGGGAGATACATGTGACAGTTTTCAGATGCTTGGCTACTAGTAATGTCAATAGTCAACAAAGGAACTGAGTTTGTGTGTAAGGGAAGACTTCTGAAAGGTTTCATTTTTGTTGTAATAACTCAAACAAAGATTTATTAAGAAAATAATGGTTTGGTTGTGTCTTAAGAATTATAGTTTGTGTTTGTAAACAATGGTGCCATTATGGAAGATTTAAGACAACTTGTGAATGACATAATCATTGGTTGATGTTTTCAGGAGCCTAGTTGCTTGTAATCAGTTATTTTTAGGATTTTCAAGGTGTTTTGAATATCCAACCTATAACCACCTATTAACTACCAACATATAACCACTTGTTAACTACCAAGACCTTTATTTGTCTTAAAAATTGCTAACATTGACAAATTTTTCTAAATAAGCAATATTATGCAACTTTGTTGTCCAAGACACCTTAGACCACTCAAACACCTTTATTTCATCCCTAATAAAACTTCTAGACTCTCGTCTTGCACTTCCATTTACAATTTGAATAATTTTCCTTCAAAGATTATATGGCAAAATTGACAATTTTCTATAGCAAGAGTGCATACTTGCACATTTGATCACCAAACTCACAAAATCCCTAAATACATGAAAGATTGGTCTATTTAGACCTTATTTTCAATAAAAGCTATGAAAAAGCATCTAAAAACTCTTGAACTCACCCAAAGACCTTAAGACATATTGTCACCAAAGCAAATTTTGAAACATGGTTGTAGGTGCCCCTGCACCATGGGTTTCAAATACTACAAGGGGAATCATATTGAAAGGATGAATTTTGGTGAGATATTTGGAATGTGTATCTGGTTTATTTCAATCAATAACATGCTGATTATAGTTTCTTGGATGTCTCCAGATAAAGGTTGGTAGTTACCTTCCATGATTTGTTGTTATTTTGCTATGTAAGTTACAACATTGAGTTCTTGAATTAGTGAATCATGAACGAATTGAATGGTTTTGAGTTTCTAATCAGCTTTATGCTATGTTACAATCAGTTTTATGATGGTTAATCTATTTTTTGAGTCTGAGAAAGAGTTGAAACCAAGTTCTAATGTTTTGTGGAAATATAAAATCAACTGGAATTGAAGGATTTTTATGAAAAGATTATTGAGTTTGTTCATTTATCTTCTTCAATTTAAGTTAGGGTCAAAAGTACCCTTGATGATTTGTGGATCCTAGTAGATGCGATGCATCAAGTTTAAAATGGTAATTGGAAAGTGTATATAATTGTGTAATTGAAAATGTGCATTGACAACGTAAGGTTATAATGACAAAAAAAAATGAAAGTAAATGTGTAAAGACTTCACATACCTAAAAAACCAGACTTTCAAATGGAGGAGTTCAACCCAATTATGTATCCTTAGCTTCTTCTTTCTTCAAACTCCACAACAATTTGACTTGTTCAAATGCTTGTTCCCTTCAAAACTTCAACTGTATATCATCTTTCAATGGAATTCAAACTTCAATTGATATTATATGTCTTTGAATGTGGAAACTCTGCTATTTCATGCAAAGGTGGTAGGAAGATCATGGAAAAGGTGATGGAATGTGAAAAACATGCTTGCACACTTCACAACATCATCAAAAAGCTACTTTTTGTCAGAGCATGCACAAAACTAGGAGAATATGCAGACTGTGGGCCTTGACATCACAGGTATATTGAGTTATTTTACCATTTTTAGTGGAATAAAAAATGTGCTCATGTTATAATGTGAATGCGTTATTTCTTCCTAAAATGGTAACATTTCTTTTTCTTCAAAATGCACATGCGTTATATGAAATATGGTTTTCTTAATATATTTATTTTCTCCCTATTTGTCTATACCCCCTATCCTAATTATATATCTCTCCCCTGCACCCTTCTAGTAGAAGAGATAGAGGTGAGTGTGTGTGTGTGTGAGAGAGAGAGAGAGAGGTAGAGGGAGAGTGGGAGAGAAAGAGAGAGTGGGAGAGAAAGATGGAGTGGGAGAGAAAGAGGGAGAGAGAGGGAGGGAGGGAGGGAAGGAGAGAGAGGGAGATAGGAAGGGAGAGGGAGGGAGGAAGGGAGGGAGGAAGGGAGGGAGAGGGTTAGAAAGAGATAGTGGGAGATATGGAAATAGATAGGGAGCGAGAGAGGGGGAGAGTGGGAGAAAGAGAGAGTGGGGGAGTGGGAGAAGAAGAGAGTGGGAGAGTGGGAGAAGAAGAGAGTGGGAGAAAGAGAGAGTGGGAGAGTGGGAGAAGAAGAGAGTGGGAGAGTGGGAGAAGAAGAGAGTGGGAGAAAGATAGAGTGGGAGGGAGAGAAGGTGAGAGTGGGAGAAAGAGGGAGTGGGAGGGTGGGAGAGAGTGGGAGAAAGATAGAAGTGGGAGGAGAGAGAGTGGGGAAAGAGAGAGGAGAGTGCAGGAGAGAGAAAGAGGGAGAGCAAAGGAGGAGAATTGGAGAGATGAGGAGAGATGAGGAAGAGATGAGAGGAGAGATGGAGGGGGAGGGGAGAAAGAGATAGTGGGAGATGGAGATGAGAGGAGGGAGAGAGTGTGAGAAAGAGAGAAGTGGGAGAGTGGGAGAAAGGAGGTGGGAGAAAGAGAGTGGGAGAAAGAGGGAGAGGGAGGAGGGAGTGGGGAAATAGGGAGAGAGAGGAGGGAGGCGAGGGGGAAAAAGACTTAGTGGGAGAGATGGAGATAGAGAGGGAGGAGAGGGAAGTGGGAGAGTGGGAGAAGGGGAGAGTGGGAGAAAGAGAGGTTGGGAGAGAGTGGGAGAGTAGGAGAATGGGAGAGTTGGAGAAAGATAGAGTGAGAGGGAGAGAGGGGGAGAGTGGGAGAGAAAGAGGGAGAGAGAGGGAGAGAGGGATGGAGAGGGAGAGGGGGAGAAAGAGATTGTGGGAGAGATGGAGATATAGAGGGAGGGAGAGATAGACTGAGAGAGAGATAGAGGGTAGAGGGTTAAGAGTTAAGGGTTTAAATGGTTAAGAGATAGAGGGTAGATGGAGATAGTGGGAGAGATGGATACCCCTATACCCTCTTAATCCCTCAACCCTCAGCCTTCAACGATTAAACCATAATACCTCAACCCCTATATCATCTTCAACCCTCAACCCTCAACCCTCAACCCTTAAACCCTAATCCACCAACCCCTATACCCTCTTAATCCCTCAACCCTTAACATTTCAACCTTTAAACCCTAATACCTCAACCCCTATACCCTCTTAATTCCTCAACCCTCAACCCTCATTCCTCAACCCTCAACCCTTCAACCCTAATTCCTCAACCCCTATACCCTCTTAATCCATAAACCCTCAACCCTCAACCCTCAACCCTCTTAACTCCTCACTAACCCTTAAACCCTAATCCTCAAACCCTATACCCATCTTAATCCCTCAAACTTCAACTCCTCAACCTCAACCTCCTCAACCCTCAACCCTCAACCCTTAAACCCTAATCCCTCAACCCTTATATCTTCTTAATCCCTTGAACCTCAACCCTTAAACCCTAATCCCTCAACCCATATACCCTCTTAATCTGTCAACCCTCAACAATCAACCCTTAAACCATAATCTCTCAACCCTCAATGCTCAATCGTCAACCATTCAACCCTAATCCCTCTACCCCTATACCCTCTTAGTCCCTCAACCCTTAACCCTCAACCCTTAAACCCTAATCCCTCAACCCTTATACCCTCTTAATCCCTAAACCTCTATACCCTCTTAATCCCTCAACCCTTAAACCCTAATCCCTCAACCCCTATACCCTCTTAATCCCTCAATCCTCAACCCTTAGACCTTAAACCCTAATCCCTCAACCCCTATATCCTCTTAATTCCTTAACCCTCAACCATCAACCCTCAACCCTTAAACCCTAATCCCTGAACCCCTATACCCTCTACCCTATAACCTCTTAATCCTTCTACCCTAAACCCTAAACCCTTACACCCTAACCCGTAAAACCTCTACCGTCAATCCTCT
>CM021100.1:560861504-561006081 GCA_007115665.2 Sequoiadendron giganteum | reverse complement strand
CTATACCCTCTACCCCTTAAATTGGACCCTGAACTTGAACTTGATACTTCAACCATATACCCTCAAACCTATACCCTAAAACCTCTACCCTCAACGAAGTAAACCGATAACCCTAAACCCTTAAACCTTCTACCCTATACCCTTAACCAAATACCCTCTACCATCAACCCTATTCCCTCAACCCTCAAAACTCAAACCCTAATATCCTAGAAACCATCAACCCTATAAGTCCTCCACCCTAATCACTCAACCCTATACCCTATACCCTCAACCCCTATCAATTTATCTATATCTATAAATATCACCTCCCTCCCTCTCCCCTCTCTGGTGTCTCTATCTAAGTGCCTCCCTCTTTCTCTTGTTACCTTTGATTCGATCAATCCCTACCGCCCTCTCTGGCTCCCTCTATCATCTCTCTCTATGTCCCTCCTCTACCTTCCTCTCTCCCTCCCTCTCTCTCCCTCTCTCTCATGTCTCTCCCTCCCACTCCCTCTCTCTCTCATGTCTCTCCCTCTGGCAACCTACCTAGGTAACTCTCTTTGTCTCTCTCCCCTCTCTCTATCTATCCCTCCCACCCTACCTAGATAACACTCCACCCCCTCTTTCTCTACCTCTATCAAGTCACTCCCTCCCAAATGCTCTCCCTCTCTTAGGTCTCTTACTCACACTCCATCTCTCTCTCCCACTCCCTCTCACTACCTATCTCTCAAGTCTCTCCCACCCACCCCCCTCACACTCTCAAGTCTCTCCCTTTGGCACCCTACCTATATAACTCTGTCTTTCTCTCCATCTCTCTCTCCCCCCTCTCTCTCTCTCCGTCTCTCTCCCACCCCCCTCTATCCCTCCCACCCTACCTAGATTAGTCCCTCTCACTCCAACCCCTTCTCTCCCACTCCCTCTCTCTTAAACTCTCACTTCCACCCCCTCTCCATCTCTCTAGACTCTTTCTCTCTGTCTAAATTCTCCCTCCCTCTAAAGACATACGTAAATACATACATACAAGCATAATACATATGTAAATATAATCCTACATATGTACAAGCATACATACATACATGTGTAGATACAATCTTATATACATACATGCATACATACAATATATATGCATTGATACATACATGCATACATACATACATACAAGCATGCATACATGCATACATACATGACATACAAGCATACATGTACATACAAAAATACAAATATATCAGCATACACTCAATATATTGGAATTTAAGATAAAGGAGGACATAACACAAGTGCGTTATAATGCTCTCGCATTTTGTCTTAATTGTCATGTTCCCCATAGAAGGAAAAACCATGTCAAAACTGAGAAATAATGTGAGTGCGTTATAGTGCGCTCACATTATATCTTGCTTTGGGAATTCGCTAGCCTTAGGCTTGGTATTTCCCTTGGAATACCAACCCAAAGTCCTGGGGGTATTCCCAATGACTAGAGACGTGTTTTTAAAAAATCTAATATATTTCACATAATCGAGTTCGTGCTCACCGTCAGGATTGCACGTGGTTACATATCGAAAAAATTGAACACATGGGTAATGTTGGGTTCTCTCTTAGCTATCCAACGATGTAATTTTTTTCACTTTCTGAAAATGTTAAGCCTTTCAACCATAATTTATTTTATTTTTATATCTTTTTTTTTTCCAAAAAGCAGTGTTTGGTATTTTTTTCGTTATAAATTAACCGTTCATCGAATTTTCAAATAAATTAAATTTTTAAAAACTAGACTCCATTCTACAATTTTTAAAATAAAATAAAATAAAAATTCAATTAGTTTCCAAAATTTATAGGGGTAGCACAACCAAAATTCTATTTTTCAGGAAATGTGCACTTCAAAAATTAGTAAAAAATCAAATATTCATTAAAAAATTATCACAGAAATCGTGCATCAACTACATACTATTAGCTAACTTCTGACTATTGCGATTTTAAAAATACAAATTTTTTTCACTGTACGAGGTTCGTACAAGTGTTTCTATGTTATGTTTTTTTGACAAAAACAACACCAATTTGTGTGCATCCCTCTTTTGAACCCCTTAATCTCAACTATTTTAAAAATAAATTAGTAGTTTAGAAAGTAGACTTCCGAGCACTTCAATCCTTGTTTTTGTTCCATTTCAATATTTTGAGTGTAACTATCCTCAATTTCACATCCAAGGTCAGTATTTCCTGATTTTAGAAAAAAGTTATCCACTTAAGTCCCCTTTTTGGGAACCATTTTGGTGCACTTACCCGACAAAAGCACAAATTTCAGACAAATGCACAATTTTCACCTTACAAAAGTGCCAAAACTTATGCAACTACGAAAGAATCTCAAAACGCTATTGTCTGAAAGGACTTCACACACAAAAAATGAGAACAAAAACATGATGAAAGCGAAAGATGAGAAGGTACATACCAGACCACCGATATCTAAAGGTCGTGTATACTCCCAAATGAGGTCAGAATGATGTGGGTCAGCCTCGAAGATCGACATTTTCCCTCAAACAATTGACAAAATGTGGAATCCAAAGAGAAGAATTAGCAAGATGAACAAAGCAAAAATGACCCAATTTGAATTTTTTTTGACTATATAACACCTCAAGAAAACCCTAATTTTATCTAGAAAACCCTAATTTCATCTAGGAAACCCTAATTACACTTAGGGAATCTTCCTACTTTAAATTAGAACCTTTGGAAACATCAAAACAAGAAACGATGCACATATTCATCTGAAAACATCAAAATGACAGTACAATAGTGTCAAGAGCTTGACCTCAAAGCTTGAAATTTTTGGTTAACCTCTCGAGGGGGAAGCACAGAGTCCTACCATCATTCCACTGAATGCCGACGCATAGTGTGGCATATTTTTTTTTTTGAAAACTTGATGTTAAAAATAGAATCTTTGAAACAAAGCAACCAGTACTTTGTATCAAAGAGGGGAAAAATGTAGACATGTAAAACTGAATTGACACCTATCACACACCTTGAACAACATTGAAAATTATCGAACAACCTCAAGGAACATCAAACGATATGAAACATCATCTTCGATCATCCCATAACATCTTGGAATGACTCAAAATAAGCTCGTAACATCTCAAAATGACTCAGAATCATCTTGTAACATCTCAAAATGGCTCAAAATCATCTTGTAACATCATGGAATGACTCAAATCATCTCATAACATCTCAGAATGACTCAAAATCATCTCGTAACATCTCATAATGACTTAAAATCATCTCGTAACATCTCAAAATGACTCAAAATCATCTTGTAACATTTCATAATGACTTAGAATCATCTCATAACAAGTTAGAATGACCTAGAATCATCTCGTAACATCTCAGAATGACTCAAAATCATCCTGTAACATCTCAGAATGACTCAAAATCATCTCATAACATCTCGAAATGACTTGGAATCATTTGGTAACATCTCAGAATGAATTAGAATTATCCCAAAACATCTGAAAATAACTCAAAACCATCCTGTAATGTCTCGAATCATCTTGAAATCACCCCGAAACAACTCAGAATCATCCCGTAATGTCTCAGATCATGTCAAATCAATCGAAATCACCCAAGAACATCTCAGAATTATCCCATAATGTCTTGGATCATCTCAGAATCATACCACAATGTTTCGACATTGCACCACATGAAAATGACATCAAAAACCCTAATTCCTCTATTAATTTAATGATACAATATTATTTAATTAATTCACTTTTTCATTATTTTAGACAAATTAAATAAATCTCATTTATTTAATAAAATCCTAAAAAACCCTAATTCCTCTATTAATTTTTTTTTTATTAGACTGCAGGAATCGGGTAGCACGACCCCCTATAAACTACAGTGCGCCTGGTAAACTTTTTAAGATGACCGGCAGCGCTGGTGCGACATGCCCTCTGGTACCACGGGGGTGGGGGAGACTAGACCTCGTGACCAACCTCCTGCAACAGGAAAGATTTAGCCAACTGAGCTAGGGCCCCAACCCCAATTCCTCTATTAATTAAATAATACAACATTATTGAATTAATTCACTTTTTACATCATTTCAGGCAAATTAAATAAATTTCATTTATTTAATAAAATCCTAAAAACCCTAATTCCTCTATTAATTGAATAATACAACATTATTGAATTAATTCACATTTTACATCATTTCAAACAAATTAAATAAATTTTATTTATTTTATAAAGTCCCAAAAACCCTAATTCTGCTATTAATTAAATAAAACAACATTATTTGATTAATCACATTTCATCATTTTGACCAATTCAGTAAATCATATTTATTTAATAAAGTCCTAATCCCACTTATTTCGTCCCGATTGATTAAATAATTCCAATTATTTAATCACGTCACTAAATCACCTTATTCCTCTAAGTTGATTAAATTATTAAATAATAATTTAATTACGACACTTTCCCTCCAAAAATTTGAATAATTAAATCAAACTATTCAAATCAATTATAAAAATTCAAATCAAACTAATGCAACTTTGTTTGCAAAAGTCAAACTTGATTTGCACGTTCAACTCCAAAAAGGAATTAATTAATTAAATCAATTAATTCATATTCCTCACCCACTTTCTAATTGAGCAAATTATGATTGCTGATTGAGCAATCTAATTTGTCAACTAATCAATCTAATTTGTTAACTAATCAATCCAAATTGTTAACTGAATAAATTATTATTTTAACTAATCAATCCAAATTGTTAACCGAGCAATCTATTCTATTAACTAAGCCATCACATTCGTAACTAGGCCATCAAATTCCTGACTAATCAATCTAAATCTGTTATCTGATCAATCACATCCTTGACTGGCTAATCTATTTCTCAATCACACAAATTATGCAATCCACTTTGCACAATTCTCTCATGTCTAATTCCTCTCAACACACCTCAACTGTTGATATGAATATTCTTCAAAATGATCTTGATCATCTATTTCAAATTTAATTTTTTATATAACAAACCCCTTTCCTCACAAATAAGGATCAGAGAATCAACATACATTGTGCAACGAAGTGCTATCAAGAACTCCATTGACAAAGCTTCATTCCTTCCTTCGATCAACCAAGCATTCATCCACACTTTTCACACGAACTTTGGAGGCTTCACTATGATAAGAGAAATCCAACATCAAGCGAATACACTCTACTACGGGATGGTGAAAATGTCTTTTTCTTTCATTTCATTTGGTAATCAGTAGGTTTCTTATTATGTTTGTAATAGTATAGTGTAAATCTCGTAGGTGTAGGAGTTTTAGATTTTAGATTTGTGCATTTGGTTGTAGATTAGATTCCTTTGTCAAATTGCATTCATGTTCATCTTGAAGTCGAATCTAACATCCTTTTCCCCCATCACATAGATTCATAAAACATGGAATTTATAGGTATGTAGTTAAGTTTTAGAATTCTAGAAGTAATGAACAATAGCAACAAATTTATAACAATAATTTGAAAGTCATCTTGTTCATCAGATATGACATTGTTATGATGTTGAAATTTAAAGTTAACTCAGATTTTAAAAGAAAAGTCAAAATATTTAAGGGTTTAGAAGTTATTATAATATCTAAAATATTGAACAACAACAACAATGACCAATATTACAGTAGACAGACTCCCAAAACTAGATTTTTCTTAATGAAGAACATTCTACAATGTCTCAAAATTAGTGCAATCTTATAGGGTTCTTTGCAGAATTTCAGACTATAACATTCACCCATTAAGAATGAACATATAGTTGAACTTCAATGCAACAAATTAACAAGATCATACTAGATTTACACAGTAATCTATCATCAATAAATCATTAAAAGCATGAGCTAGAAGTGCATCAAATATTGCAACATACACTCACCATTAAAGTTGACCAATAATTACAAGCTGAAAATGCAACTAAACAGTAATAGACTAAGCTGGAATAACATATGGAGGCTGAATCATGCACACATAAAGAACAATACACCAAGAAACCATTAAATTTCAATGCTTTTCTTATATTTCTACAAAATGTCTTTTACAAGAACTCATCTCTCTTTGCAAATGGGAGGATGCCCCTATTTATAGTTTTCCAAAAGCTAAATGAATGACCAGGATTAATTCACAATGAGTGACCCAGATTCATTTCAACTTAGGGTTTTCACATCGCCGAATATAAGTACACAATTTACAACATAAAATTGGCTACTATTTATCTTTTTCCCTATTTTGTCTTCTAGCTAATTTTGTCTTGTAGAGCTACTTTTGTCTTTTAGCTACTTTAACAAGTATTTTTCCTCTCTAATGGGATTTATAGCCTCTTTTTGTACTAAACTATAGTGAAAAAATTTCTTAATAAGAACCAAGAGTTTAGCCCATTCTAAAAAATTAGACTTGCTAATATTGTAAGTCATTCATAATTCTTCCATTAGCTCAACATGCTATTTTACACATGTACCTCTTACCTGAATGATCTGCTCTTATCATGTGAAGGCTCGTGCAACAAAGTCCATGAAATCTGAAGTCAAAATATCATCAGATCCTTGCTCCATATTCTTCAAGAATTCATGTTTTACTAATTCACGATCTAATTATTGAGCTAAAATTTTAGCTCTGGTGAGTAACTATAGGATTTAGTCACATTCTGACAAATTGTTGATGACATGAGAAAAAACAACATGCAATCACCAATCAAAATTTCTCCACAACTCCTTTTCGAAACTCAAAATTGAATAACCAGGCCTCAAGTAGCTAGTGGTCCTCCTTTGGCAAGGCCAATTCTTAATCCCAGATTTTTGTGAGAAATTTCAAGATGCACTTCAATTTGGGGCACACCACATTATACAAAAAAGGAAAACCCTTAGTGGCCTCTCCCTCTTTTGTGATTTATTCTTAAAAATCAAAAAATAATTATGCATTTCAACCTTGTGGGGGATGACCTTGGTGCCTATGTCGGTCACCTTCTTGAGCCAATCCAAGGTGGACTTGGTCCAAGTTCGCATTCTTTCTATTTTATTGATTTCTTCTTTTGATAACAGTGCAAACACTAAGGATTCTACTAGAGATTCTTCTCTGAATATGGTCCATTGTATAAATTTCATCAAATCTTCCACCCGCGTCTTCAAATATTCCTTTGTGGCTCGATCTTTCTCCAACTATTATAGGATGGTATTGATGGACCCTTGGAATTCATCAATTTTCGAGGCTTTGGAGGTAGGACCTAGATTGATGGTCATCACTTGGTAATCCTTGGCCTGAAGGGTATCAACATCCTTGTTTTTTGTTAGAGTTTCCACTTGCAATATTCGAGATCCTGATGCATTTGTAGTAATGTGGGACTTAATCTTGGGATTTTTCTTCTCCCTTGTCTTTACTTGGGCTCAACCCAGTATGGATTCTAGGCATGCCTTTGGATCTGGAAGCATAGGGTCCTTCCTCTTTAGTTGTTGCTCTAGCCAAGAGGGGATTTATTCTTGTTGGTCAAGGGATGTAGTGTTCACCTCATCAATTGTTTCCTCTTGATTATTTTGAGGCTCCTTCTCCTCATGCCTGGGATCATCTTCCACATTCTCCTCTTTATTATCTTTCCCTTCTTCTTGCATTATTGTTTTCCCCCTGTCAAACTCAGTCTCTTTTCTTCGAGAAGACTCTTCGGTCCTTTTCTCTACATTCTCTTCTTATACTGGCTTATCATCACTTTTCTTTTCTTTATATTTCCCTTCCTCTAGAGGAACTGCTTTATCTTGTAGGCCCTCATCTTGGCAAGCTTGTGGGAGTTCATCATTTTTGTCCACCTCTTCTTCAAGCATTATATTGATCTTTGTGTCATTTCTTTCTTCTTCAGAGTGATGCTCCTTTGGGCTTGCCCCTTTTTCATCATGCTATTTATGTTGTTCTTCCTTAGGCTCCTTATAAGAGGTCTCAAAATCACAATGTGTGTCAAAAATTCCCATATCTTCATCCTTGGGAATTTTCTACCCTTCTTCATCTAAGGAAACTACATCTAAATCAACAATCCTTAGGCCCTCCTCAACCTGTTCATGATAATCATCATGGTCTAAATCTTCAATCTCCTCAGTGATATCAACTATTTATTTAAATTTCTCCTCACTTTGTTTCTCCATCTCCATGCATATTTGAATAGTAGCTTCCATTTTGGGTGGTTCAATAGGAGGTGGATGGATAGGTTGTGAGGCAGTGAGTTGAGCCATAAATAATTTAGCCTAAAGAGTTAAAATAATTTTTGAAAATTGAGGTGGCATATTTTGAAAATAAGAGACAAAGGTCTCTTACAAGGCAATAGGTGCCATAGAGGTGGTGGGAATAGAGGGTGGTAGGGTGGAGAAAGTAGGTAATGGGGGAGATATCGAGGAAGGTGATAGAGGAGAGGAGGTAGATGATGAGGAGTCCACCATAACTATAGGAGTGGTCGAGGTAGTAGAGGTAAGGTGGATAGATATATCAACAATGGGTGGGGATGATACATGCAACAATGGTGGAGTGGAAGAAGATGGTGCAATGGGGGTAGTTGAAAGTGAAGGTATGGTATGTGGAGGTGACTGTGGTTCAACTTCCTCTTCTGAAGGTGAGGACTCTTCTTCTTGAATAGTGGGCATATAGAGAATGAAAGTTCTCGTTATCTTGGCCTTCTTAGGGGGCATTTGTCCTTCAATCTCCTTATGAGTGTATCCTTTTTTTTTCCACTCTAACACCTCATTTGTCTTCTTAGATCAAGTGACAGGTGGAGACTTAGGAGCCTCACTTGAAGAACCTGCACATGCACCACTATCTGCCTCACTTTCAATGTCATCCTCTAGCTCCCCATATGTTAATCTATGCCCTGTTGTTGCAATTGAGTCACTTGATTTTAAAACCATCTCTTAGTTCTCTATTCTATTGGGAGGGTGACCGTGTCTAAGTTTGTGACCTTCAACTCTATCCAATCAGTTACCAAAAATGACACCTTGACAACAAAACCATATCTCTCATCAAGAACATTATCATCTTCACCCACTTGGTACGGGACTGGAAAAAGATCAATATATTTTACAAACTTTGATATCATTCTCATGTAATGTCTTCTCATAGCCTCTTGATCATCACTGTAGTTTTCCCAAAAATATTCAATATGTGGCCTGCGGGCATATTATCTTCTAACTTGCTTCTTTATTTTTCCTAGAGGGTTCAGGCCTCCTCGCTCTGTATGCAATTCCAAGCCGTATTCTACAAGTTACTTTTTTGAATATTCTGCACAAGGGGAAGTAGGGCATGAATACACTCCATGACTAAAAACAATGGGGTACACGACCCTAACATAGTGCTTGTCTTGTAGTAAGGAGTGAGTAGTCTGCAACTTCCTAGTAAGCTCTAGCAAGATAATTCTATCACTAGGGGACCTCAGTAGATGATATGGGAACCATGAGAATCCCTCGGCCCTTATGCAAGTAAACTTGGGGAATTTAATGAACTAGTACCCAAAGTTCTTGACCAATGCATTAGCACTATGAGACATCCTTTTATGGTAGTCCTTTGATAGAGTTCAAACAATGTGCATTATGAAGGCATCATTGAACCACCTATAATCTCTTATAATTTATGTATTGTAATTGAGGGTAGCAATCATAGATAGGGGTTTTCCCTTTCCTTTTTACCTAGTTCACCAACACAATTCAACCCTTTGTAAGGAAAAGTATCTACCAAAAGATATACAATGTAGAAGGTCATATATAACTCCTTAGTCTTTTTCACTGCAACAAACTGATTGTGCATATTGTCACTAATTATTTTGGCCTAGTGGAATTTAGTCTTGCCTCTAAGGATGTCTTCGATGAAGTACCACATCCATTCCTCAAATATTGAGGAAGTAGGAAGTCCCATTACTCTGCTCAGAAGTATCATGAGGTCATTGAATCCTCCTTGAAGTCACTCCGATACAACTTTTGAAGCACTTTATTAGCACTACCTCTCTTCTCGAGCAACCATGTCTAATTTATTGTTCTTTTGCAACTAGTGGGGTTAGATTTCCACACATTTAGAGCATACCGTTTCTCAATCTCTTCCATCTTATCAAATAGAGGGATCCCAAAACTTCTTCCGATTGACATAGGACTCAAATCAATCAACACCTTTCCTTCCACAATAACTATTATCCTAGTTTATGGGTGGTAACGTTCTCTACATGCAAAGATAAACTTTGGGATGATTAGTGCTGGAGGGAAACATGTTGCATTTGCAAGCTCACTTTTCTTTACCTTCCAAAATTCCTCAGTATTTGGGCTGACCAAGACCCATTGTATGAATTCATCTATGCTTATGTGACCCAAATCTATATCAGTCACCTTTTCCCCTTGCGAGATAATCTTTGAGGTGCACTCAACCCTGTGGAACTTGTACTTCATCTTAGATTTTTCCATTTCTCCTCTTGTAGCCTTTGCACTCTTCTTACCCTTGTTAGTCTTCTCAGCTGGTTCCATAAATCTTGAACAAAGAATGCATAGTAAATGCCTCCATAAATCAAGAAAGAGAAAAATATTAGTTAGATCATGCTAAAATTTCACTAAATGCATCCATTTCCTCAAAGAAACCATTACATTCATTAGACTTCATCATTTTTATCCTTGTTTGCAATGTTTAAATATTTGTGGGGCGAATAGTGTGGGTTTTCATCCTACGAAAGCTGCCAATGTCAATTCGATTAGAAACGACTTGGAATGTTTGGTGGCCTACAAACGATGTTCCACGATGATACTTCCACATTGAAAAAACTTTAAGTTATTTTGATGCAAGTTCATTAATTCATGAGTGAAATGCAAATTGATGTGTTTGCGGTCAATTTATTTGGTCAAGTTCATCTCTTGGGTTTATGTGGAAAATTATGATGCTGAAGGTGCCTCTTGAAGAGTTGCTTAAGTTCTACCGCTAACAAAGGCCTCGAGGCCATTAATTTTTGCAAACGGTGTTTTTCCTCTCAATCTCTGCAATGGTTTGATACTTTGAACATTTTGGTTATCAATATATCACATGGAGAATAGGATAAAGAATCATGTTTGATCACCTCACTTGAAAACTTAATGACTTTGCGAATTTTAGAAAATTGGTATGCAAGTGTCTCTTATGTGGATTTCATCAACTGTTGGGTGGTTAGGAGTCGGATTTGGGCTAGTAGAAATCCGCAAGCGTCCTTCTATGTGGTAAAACTTGCAAAGGCCTAAAGCTTAAATACCTTAAATTTAATTAGCGAAATAACTCATTTGGCATGTGGGGAAACAATGTTGGAGTTGACTTTGTGATTTGGGCAACCATTAGATGATTCGAGAAGGGCCAAGGTGGAAGCCATTGAGGTAGGTGTTTTCGAGTGTTAAGCAACTAGGTAATGGCTTTGATAGGATGACACCCAAAGAATGAAGATCTACATGGAAAGATCCACATCACGTTTCGATATGGGATTATTTCTTTTCATTCAAAATGGGCAATGTGGCAAGGTTAGGATTGCTGCCCATGTCATAAAGGTCAAGATTGAGCCTATATCAAAAATGCATGGGCAGAAGCCACTAAGAGGATTTTGGTCTTTTATTTTCTGTTAACAAATGGCCTAGGTTGATGGCCTTCCACCAACAACAACCCATGGGGACAGACTCACAAAGTCTTTTGGACTTAGTGACTTTTAGGACTTTGGTTTGACACTTACAAAAATGGATGGGTTGGAAGCCGTGGGTTGGAAAGCCATCATAGTTTCACCATTAACAACACTAGTTCTATGGGTCCCCACCAACGGTGTCCCGCAAGGGAAACTTCACATAGATATGGGGACTTAGTTACTTTTGATAAGCTTCACCTTCGACTTATAGACATCAAAGATGCGGGGTCCACCTATCAAACTGCAGTGAGTATTTTTCCATAAAATGGCTCAGTTTCCATGACCCCCCGCTCGTGACATCCCATAGGGAGGAATCTGCAAAGGGTTTTCAAATTTACAATTTTTCCATTTTAAGTCATACAAGTGTCAGTTAGGGAGCTGCCTGGGTTTCACCGTTAAAGATGGCCTAGGTTGAATGGGCTTCCACTTGTGGAATTCTGCATGTAGGAACTCTTAAGGGCTTCGAATTTAGGTGCTTATGGTTTTTAAAACTCCACCGATTCTGACCACCCTGGAATTAGTCATAGGAAGGAGGGATGCAAGGGGAATTGAGGTTTATTCCATTTAAAATGGTGTTATGAGAATGAAGTTCTGCAAGCAAGAACCCATGACATATTTTCACCTAGAGATTCCTCCAAGGTTCAGGGTTTGTTGGCCGCTCAATGAACTAGGGCTTGGAATTTTAAAAGAAACATTATTTATTTTATTGTGAACCAAATCAATGTAACTATGGGAGTCACTAGGATTTAATATGGAGATGTCTACTCTGAAACCCTTCCTACAATTATAAAAACCCTCACAGCTTTAATTTAAATTACCTTGAAAAACCCTAAGAAGCGATTCCCAACTAGTTCAAATGGCACAAATACTCAAAGCACTTAAATCCATACCTACTGTCGCACCAAGGGAGGGAAAACATAATGATACAATCATTGAATTCACTCTTGGATGGAAATAGCTCAAAATTCCTTTAAATTTTAAATATGCATCAATGAAAATGATAGGTCGAACCCATATTTATAAGCCAACCTACCATTAATGCAATCCATAAATGCAAGTATTTTGAAAAATATGTGCAAAGTAAAATGCAGAAACACGAGGAGTGGAGGCAATGGGTGAGAAGTTCATGTAGAAAAATGAGAATCAAATGCTGTAAAGGATGGCATAGTGTGGACATAAATTTGTAAATAGAGACCCACAATAGGATTCCCACAGATGACGAAAGGAGGCATGGATTTCACATAAGGGAAACCCACATTGAAATTTCCGCAAACTCTTAGGACTTCATAAATTTTTTGGCAAATGATTTAGGCATGATGGGATTTTGCAATTTGAAGGTATCTTGATCAATTTGGGTCCAAAAACAGGGGCACAAAAATGAGGTAAACACGAATCGAACTGAAACAAGGCCAAACAAAGAGAGGTTCCCAATCCAAGCAGGGCGTGTGTGCAGAAGGCACAACAGGCACAATTTTACTAATTTAGACATCCTCTTCCTATTTATAATTGAATGAAATCCTAGTTACTAGTTTCCTTCTCCAACAAGATAACAATAACACCCACTGCTTTGGATTTTCTCCTATTTTTCAAAGCATTGGAATAAATTTTCTTTGCCAAATTTATTGTTGTAGGGTTCATTAGTCTTGAGTTTCTTGAAAAGAGAAAAAATATTATTAGTACTATATTTTTTTGGAGTAAGATTAGTATAAGTATTTAATTTATTTTTTTCATCCCTTCTATTGGATGTGAGACCATTATAGTGATGTGAAATTGTTTTAGAAGAGTGGTATTCAAATTTTCTCATAGGAGTGGCTGGTGAATAACCACTTCTTTACATATTGTGCTTCATCAACCCAATTTCCTTTCATAGAATCATAAGTTGGATTGAATTAAAATAATAAAAACAACATATTTTAAAGAATTTAGTAATCTTAACTCAGAGAATTTATTCTAACATATATACATCATTATTGACTAAGGCATCTTGTATATTTACCCCTACTTTCCTCACACAACCACCAAACATAATTTATTTTTGTGGGATTTATTTTTTATGCCCAAATTTGAATTTTGAACAATAGTTCATTTTTTATACTATCATAAGTGAATTTGAGAATGTGAGTGATAAACAAGAGTAAAGAGGAGGAGAAAATAGTTAGTGAGTAGAGAAAATTGAGGAAGAATATAGAAGAAAATAGCACTATAGATGGTTCAATATAAGAGTAGGAGTAAGTACAAGAAATAATGCACACAACTCTAGATGGCGAGTTTTCATAGTAGCTTTGAAAATGAAACTAGAAATATTTATGATTAGTATGTAATAATTTTGTTGTTAAAGATATTTTGATAAATAGAAAAATATATTTTATCTATTTTATGAATCATCTTAGATTCTCCTTTGGTCTCTATAGTTACTTTTTTTGTTTAGTTTGTTACTAATAGTTGGAATCAAAGAAGAAATATTTATGCTTAGTTTTGATTTTAATTCTAATAGACTAATTTTTTGGGTTTCAAGCATGAATAGAGGTGATAGAAAAATTTGGTAACAACCATCATATTTTAATAGACAACATTATGGTGTGTGAGAAAAGAAGACAAAGATCATAATGGTATAAAATTATTTGTGGGAGCTAATGGTCAATGGTTTAAAAAATGTGACTAAAAAAATAGCATATTGAGTTCTCCAAAATTATTAGAAGATCAGGTTGAGGAAAAATAGAAGAAAACATACAAAAACCCTAATTTTGATAGAGGTATCTTTAATAGAGGCCATTTTCCCGAGAATAGGAACAACTAAATATGCAAAATAGGCTTGATAAAATAGAAAAATAGTTATAAGGGAACTAATAAGATGATATTAGTAAAATTATAAATGTTGAGGAGAGATTTTAGAACTTTTCAAATGAAGGATTGAGAGTCTATTTAAGACTTCCATCTAAGAATTTCAAATTTTATAAATCAATTGAAAATTAATGATGAAACAATGGAAGAGTAGAGGATTATAAAAAAGGTCCTTAAGAGTTTTCCCTAAAAAATTGACCCAATTATTATTGTTGGAGAATGACAATATCAAAAAGCATGAATTCATAACCATACACAAGTGAAGCAATAAAAACAATAGGATATTATCATACAAATGGGAGTGTATCAATATGTTGAGTAGGAAAATTGATCCTATATCCAATTAGATTAACTAGGATTATCTCCTTTTCACTTGACTCAAAATTAAACATAAATCAACAAGGGTTTGATGATTGGATTCCTTCCACAAGGGAGAGCCAATCTCCTAGGGTTTATGTTATTTTGAGTTGTGAGGATGATAAATTTGACGTGTGATTTCATAAACCTATTTGAAATATAACCCTACATTTGAAAATATAATTTATCACATAGTAAAAAATGAAAGGTTACAAAACAACCTCAAATCTAAAACTGAGATAGAGAGGAGCCTGTGATAAAAATTTGGGGCTGAAATGGTTGGTCTAGGACATGATGCACCCTAGAATAAATTCCTGAATTTTTGGATCTAAATATTTTAAACTATGGATAAAATTCTACACTCTATCTTTCGAGACTATCAGCTACTGAAAATTTTGGATCTGACCTACACACATGAAAAGAGGCAAAAAGGTTGTTTTATATAGGGGATTTCCTAATTCAAATCCTCTTTTCATATTTCTCTCTCCACATACAACAATTGATGATGATTAAGAGGGTATACCCTAGGTCAAGTAGAGGCCAAAACAATAATAATTGATTGAAATTGATAAATAATGAATGATAATGTTAAAAATTGAAAAAATGTAGTGTGGTATGTGATGTGGTAAGGGTTCACCAAAATAAAAGACCTAGAACACCCTCACTTTTCCTAGTTTCATTAGGAAAAGAGATCTCCTAAAGATAGAATTGACTTTTGACCTTGAGGTGAGTCAACTCTATGGGGAAGATCTTTTGTTTCCTAATGAAAAAAATGACTGAAATACACTTTTGGGAGATAAAAATAAAATTCCTAATGAACTCAATTATATTGTGATGTAAAACTTGAAATATAGAGATTAAGGATAGCACATATAGAAACAAATTTTAGGAAAATATAAGAAGGAAAAATTGATGTGTACCTAGCTCCAAAAGTAGGTGCTGAGTGTCTTGCAAGAACAATTTTTCCCTAGGGTGAATGGGTCTTTGAATATGGGTCTAAACTCTGATTTCATTGTCCTCTCCAGGATCTTAGCTCTTCATTTCTATAAATTCCACTATCGAAAAGTCATAAATAAATTTTGTAGGTGAGTTTCCATGGCTTCACAACTTTAATGACAACTTTAACAACTTTGTGAAAATTCTCTTTGGATGCAATTTAAATCCTTCTTCACTTGTAAATTTTCACATACAAAGAGAGAGAAAAATGTTTCTTTTCGGGTGAATAGGGGTTTTCCTTGGTCAAAACCCAGTTTGGTAACTAAAACTTGATGGAATAATGATAAATGGAAATAATTTGATGAATGAACAACTCTATGTCACAACTCACCAACCCCTTAATGGCTACCCTTAGAGGACTGAAGTCTAATACATCTCTTTAAGGATTAGATCTTTCTTGAATTGGCTTGAATGATTGCTTGATTTGATGCTTGAATGCTTACTTGAATGCTTGAAACCTACATCACAATGTTAGATCCAAAACATAATATGAAAACAAATAAATTTGACAAGATGATATGATCTTGATTTTTGCTGTAGATGATTGATTATGCTATTCTTCAATGCTCTTGATAATAAAATTTTCTCTTATGATCTCTCGATTATGCATGTTCTTACTTCTAGTTTTGAATTGATGAAATAACCTTGTAATTATAGGTGTTTATCTAGTTTCCAAAAAAATAGATTCCATAAGTTGACATTTGAAACTTGAATTTGAATAATTAAAATTCCACCAAAAACATATTAAAAATTAGATCTTGGCACGTAAGGAGGACCTGTTCACCCTTGGGCGAATGGGTCCTATGAACTAAATCCAAGACACACACTTTCTAAGGTGTTTAAATTAATGTTATTATTTGTTTAATGTCAGTTTCCTTAGAAAATAGGAATAATAAAGCTTAGAAATGCATAATTTAGGCAATTAGAATCTTAATTAAGTACAATTAATTAATGGGATTGAAACATAGTCTGAGAATATAAAGGAGTACATTTTTCTACACTATATTTAGCCCCCACTTTAGTGAGAGTATGAACCCACACTCAAACTCACACTAAAGTAGAAAAATAAGTCAAGAGAGGTCTAATTGTATAACTATTAGAAAGATGAGATGACAATGATCAAGGAGGATGATCAAACCCATAGGATCAAAGATCCCATGGAAGACCAATAAAGGAACAAAGAAACATATGAATGCAATAGAAACACAAGATACAAAATCATACAATGTCAAAATTAATGCAAAGACAAAAAGGAAAAATGGATCAAGCTTTGTCTATTTTTTCAAGAAGTATGGATCAAGCCTAGGATGTTTGTCCAATGATACACTCATTGAGGCTAGTGTAGTCTGATATACACTAGGTGAGCCTCAAGGAAATATGAGAAACACACAATGGTCTGGTGTAGTCTTATATAGACTAGGTGTGTACCCATAACCATACCAAATTTATGCTCCCTAATAACTTTGATAAGGTTCCATACATGGCAATCACAAGAATAGCAAGATGTGTTATGCTAGACACTCATGAAATAAAGGTACCACAAAGAAATTGGTGTTATACTTGGTGGCCAAGAGCTTTTTTTGTTATAGTCAAAGGGTTTTTTCTTAGTTCATGAAAGGTCTCACTTTAGGGAACATCATGATTGATATCACCATCAAGAGAGGACTATTCAAGAGATAAAATATTCACACCTTAGGAAATGCATGCAATAGCATTACCACTAAGATGAATGACATATGCCAAGAAAGGTCATGCTCTTGAAGCACATCAATCCCAATGTCAACACTAATAATACACATCACATGAAGTAAGGAGACCAAACTTTGAACAAGGTCATGAAATCAAGAAAGTGACAAGCAGGAGACAATGCCCCCTATTTTAAATAAATCTCTAAACAACATGCTCTGAGAAATTAGTTGAAAATAGAATATTATAAAAGCCAATATATAAAAGAGACATGAGAGCTTATTTGAAAATCCTTATGCCAACGAAATGTTTCCAAATCAAGCTACATCATGAAAATGAGGTTTTCCCACATATGAAATCCTAAGATAAGACATAAGGAATCCACATATTTGGGGTTAGTGTATATATTTGCTACAATGATATAATCGAGATCGTAATCGTCATCAGTCCATAAATAACTCATGGAACAATGAGAACAAAGGAAGAATGGCACATAAAGAGAAAAAACAAAGGAGAAGCCCACTGGGTCAACATGGAAGATACCTAAGTGTCTTGATGCTTTACATCATCCTGAAAATGAAAACATGAGACAAATGAAAAAAGATTGGTTACGATAGATGTAAGAATGAAGATACAAATAGAAAAATATCACGAAAAATTCACTTACTTTGTATCCTTGCACCAATAGAGTGACAAGAGTCATCTAATGTAGATTCACAAACATAAAGACACACCAAGAAACATAGTACAATGGATTACATTACACACATGCAATCACAAAAAGAACATGAATAGACATAAATATAGTATAACACATGAGAGCTGACCTAAAGCAAGTCATCCACATCCCAATCTTGTTTATCATATGTGGACGGTAGATGAATAGCCAAATGGGAAACAATGAGTGTTGTACTAGGACAATCACTAGGCTCCACATGTGGTGAGTCACTCTTGTTAGGATGATCATCACAATTGTTTTCTTCTAAGCTCATGAAAGATGAAAATAACAAATTCAACTCATTATGTACTTCCTCACCAATCTTAACAATCTCATCATCATCATCATCCAAGGTAATCACAATAGGATGTCTAATGATAATTTCCATAGAGGTTTCATGTTTTTATTGTTGTGGCAAAGGTAGAGAATCATCATGCTTTGTTTGAGTTATATTTTGATCTTGGTTTTCTTGTTTTTTCTCTTCTTTTAACTTACAAGAAATAACACAATGTCTACACCTATGATCTTTAGTATTTCAGTTTCTTCTTACATGTTTTTCAAGTTGTGATTGTGTTGGATCAAGTTTATCAGCTATATGTTTCTTTTCTTCTCATAATAGAGGAACAAAAGGAAGCATCAAGGCTTGCTCAACCACTTTCTCTTTAGGTTTGTAAACCTGTTTGATCTCAGGAGGCACAATAGGAATTGTATAGTTATCTCTTGGTATCTTATAGGAAATAGGTGGAGGATTCTTCATAAGTTTGTCTTGGTTACTTGGAAGAGCTTTTGGTTCAATCATGGTTTCATCAATGATAGGAGACTCAAGAATGGGTTGAGGGATATTGCTTTAAGAGATAATTTTTCTATGCGCTTTGCCTTGAAATTTTGATAATATTTGAAAATAAATCTGCACAAGGCTTAATAGGTTCCATAGGTTTAGGGAAAAATAAATCCAATGAGAAATTTCCAAGGGAAGACACATGATTAAACAACTACAATGCACCCTAAAAATTTCATTGCCGAATGGAAATATTAAGCATTTATGCACTATTGAGGGAACAACATCCATGGAGCATAGTCATGGATAGCCTAGCTTCACACATAATTGGTCTAATTATGTGATGATGAAGAATGAGACATTTAATTGCTTCGGTCCAACTTTTAAGGGGAGAGTAATCGAACCTATTGTAGGGCAAGAAAAACTATTATGTGTTTTGATCCATGCTTTCAATTGTTCCTAAGAGTATTGATAAAGTTCATGCACAAATAAAAATTCCTTAGTGATAAAATTCTCTACATATATGGGATCAATTAATATCCCATTGGTAGGATTGTCATTGATTCTTTTGGCTATGTAAAGAGGACCATCAAGTGCATGTTTAATTATGTCATTTTGTGAGAAAGCAATGTGAAGAGATATTTTAGTTTGGCCCTTATGAGGTTGAATGCCAATGAGGTTGATCATAGTGCGTATATCATCCCCATTATCATTCATGTTATCATTAGTCATGTCTTGTATATTATCAACATTCATGACATTATTCTTGGTGTCACTAGCTTTAACAAATGAGATGTTATGATTTGGTATTGGATTGATAAAAAATTGCAAATTTTAGTTGGGTGAGGAAACAAAAATATTTCCTTTGTCATTAACACCACCAATCTAGATGTGATTAGAATCAATGAGGTCTTGCACAATATTTATAAGATGTATACATCATTCTCTACCATGTCTATTTTATAGGTGAAAATATTAAAAAACATTTGGATTATAGTTTAGAGGTAAAGGCTTAGTAGGATCAGGGGTTCTAATAGGAGGTAAGGTAGTTAGGTTCTTACCCAAGAGTTGCAACATGATGGAAAGGAGGGTATCAGGTAACAAGGTAAATTCTCTATTCTTTTCCTTGAACTTATATGAATTTGTTGTTTTTAGACCAACCACTTGAGATTTAACTTGTTGATTTATTTGAGGCAGATTTATTTATAGAAATCCCTTATTTTGTTTCTTGAATGGTTGGTTAAATAAAGAAAAATAGGTTGGGGATGAATGCATCAAATGTGGGGTATGATGAACCTATTCTTCCTTAATTCAATAGGGAATGAGATCCACATAAAGAATTTACCTACAACCCTTAGATGAGTCAACTCAAGATGTGAATGTACAAATTTTAGGTTTTTGCAAGGACAGGGGTCCTGGTAAAACAACACTTTGGGGAGAAAAACTAAAAATAATAAATCAAATCCAAAATACAATCTACAACTTGGATCTAATATATTAAGCTCAATATTGATGGAAATAAAAATGAGATCATAGATTAGAGAAGAGAAGAATGATGTTTACCAATCACCAAAAGTCAGTTTCTGAAGCTGATTCAAGAATCATTCACCTAGGGGTGAATGGGTCCTAAGTTAGGGTTTGCCTATAACTTTTGAGAGTCTTTGCTATAGATCTGAATCTCTCAATTTATCTAGGTTTCATGTTCAGAAAGCCAAAAGTAAATTTTGTAGATGGGTTTATGTGAGATGACATTTCTATAACAACTTTTGCAACTTTGACTTCTTCAATTTTTCTCTTCAAGATTTCTTCCACCTAAATCTGCAAACACAAATCAAGAGGAAAAAATGTTTTATTTTTGGTGAATGGGGGTTTACCTTGGTCAAATCCCATTTTGGTAATCAAAAATTGAAAGGAATGATGAATTCACAACTCACCACACCCTTGGATAAACCTTGGAATATAAATCTACAACTTGCATGGAACACTAGTAGAATTTGGCAAATAAATGACTAGGTGACTAAAAATTTTAGTCACAACAACTAAAAATGAATAAATTCTACTATTTGCTTGCAAGTCAGCTATAAATGAGTAAATAAATTACTAATTTAGTTGTTGACTAAAAATTATTTAGTCACACAAATAAAAATGACTAAATAGTTAGTCATTTATTTAGTCACAATCTATTTGAATAAATCATTTAAGGAATCAAGAATACAGCCCACTAAAATACTCTAAAACTTTAATAAACAAACTCTAAAACTTTCATCGAAATCTTATGTTCATGCATAGCCCACCAAAATGGAGTTTTCATTTTAATAAAAATACTCTAAAAAATTCGTCAAAACCTTATTTTCAGCCATAGCCTCCCAAGTTTCAGTAAAGAATGACAATGAATGGAAAGGAGATGTGCGTGACAAGAGGCATATGATTCATTGTTGCATTGCTCAACAAGGGTTACATTGTTTGTGCTACTATTTGTAATCCAGGTATTTAATTGACATATATTTGCATAATCTCAAATTCCTTCAGATGCTTTTTAAGTATCAATGAATCCTATAGAGGGTTTAGAATGATTTCTTTTAAGTTTAAACAATAAATCAAATTCTTTTTAAGTATCAATGTATCCTATATAGGGTTTAGAATGATTTATTTTAATTTAAAAAAATAAATAAATGATGTATTTTCCCATGATTAGATAATGTGGAGATCTCCTAAATCTGCCCCAACACACTATCCTCTTTGGCGTTGTATTTATTACTCCAACTGCTAGGGTTTTGTATGTGACATCTTTAATATCTTCATGATAGTGGTTTTTAAATAGATCTCAATATTTTCTTTAATCTTTATCATGGTAACCCTTGAGTTCCATAATTCACCTTTAATCTCTTCTAAGAACATTCTCTTAAGCTAGACTACATAGTATGCATATAAAACAAGTCCTTCATACCTACCATTGTTCCAAACCACCACTCACTACCTTGCTTAAAATGTTGCCTCCATAAGCATAATAGCATGTTTCAAAATTATGGTTACCAGTGATTGACCATTAAGGTCACTACTTTCATCAAGATACAATAAGATTTTTGTCTTCAAAATCAAGGCATTATGCAAGATAACTTTGTGAATTGTTTATTGTGTACAATTTGATTTTCTTGCACATTTACTTCTTTGCTAATTACCTTTAAGACTAGATATTGCACCCTCAACTGCACTCTCAACTGCACTCTCAAATAGCTCACTCACTGTCACTTGAAGATTCCTTTCATGAGCATCCTTTTATAAAGTCAAACTATGCCCTATAGAGTACCTGCTTACTTACTATAGGGGAGTCATTGTTTCATGGTATTATGGGTCTTAAGATTCTTCAACCTTATTGTCACTACTTCACAGTCCACAAGGTATTATTCACTATTCTCCCATCTTTGATGAGTCTCAAAATATTGCTCAAACATGAAATCCACTACCTCCATTATACAATGGCTAAGAATAAACATTACCTATGATTACTACAGTTACTTCATTTGGACAATCATTCCCTGATTGCATTTAACTTGTCTAACACTACCAATAGAATTTGAAAAAACCTTAAGGTTAGCAAGGGGGTAAGGAAACTCATTGATAAAATATCCACTTTACTATGCAAGGTTTAAGCTTTATTATCTTGTCACTGCTCAACCTCTTTTTGACTATCATAGCTTAAGTGACTATCATTCTTCTTACCATAGATTGCATTTACAAATGTCATTGAGCTACATAGTGTTCTTGTTATTGGCTACAATATTTAGATTGCAAGATTTTTTTATTTAATATAATGTCTCAATCTCAAGGCTTTTGCAACCTCACTAATCTACTAGAGTTATGGTTTTTATTTCTACGAAGGCCTAGGGTTTGTACCCTAGTCATGCTCTTACCAATGCTTATGTTGGTATTAAAAAACAACCTTAAATTTTGGGTCAGAAAATTGGCTATCTTGATAAGGTTGTGGTATGATAATGGATTGTATCCTAGAGTGTGTGGGAATCTTGTGTTTGATCATTAAGGTATGTAAACCTGATTAGGGAAATGTATCCTATATAGCATGGGTCTGTCTTAAATACTTTCCATAATGGTTATTGGAAGATCACATTATTATAGTTTGTGGTAACCCAAGATTTCATTCAAGTATGTAATAAAATTTGTTTGTAGTTTAAGTTGTACACTTTTAAGTAACATTCATAAGGTTTAGAAAAACTTGATCACTCTCTAGAATAGCCCATTAAACATGGGTTGTGCTTGAATGCACTACATAATTGATATAACACAACCAATCTACATATCAAACAAAGTTATAGGCTCTTTATTGCAGAAAGAGGTAATCACTTCTAGTTAAATTCTTCTAACATACTTTTCGAATAAATTTTTGACTGCATTACTTCAAGTGTGAAGAATTTTGTTTTTTTCTTATAATACATTCATTGAGAGCTATAGTAGAAAGCTTCTTATACTCAAACCCATCCTATAAAATTTCTTTAAGCTACATGATGTAGTCAAGGTAGGAGAATCCAATTAAGAACAATCCAACCTTGCAGCCTAATTACAAACTCCATGATCATAATAGATATGCAACATAAATTAACAGCTAATCTACAGAAAGATCAAAGTCATTCATGAACATCAGACACAAGATATATCCTAGGAAAACCCTAACAAGGAAAAACCCATCCTTCAAAGCTCATTACTCATTATATTAAATCTCAAAACACATTACAGATGCTACACGGGCTTTATAGATGCTAGGCCACAATCCAGGGATTACAAATAATTCAAATAATGGAAACCTTTGCAACAATCTATCATAGACTCCATTTCCTACTCCACACTTCCTCTGCTTAGAGAATCTTTTGGATCAGAATAATTCTTCAAGTGCTTCATACTTCGCACTATCAAACACCTTAATGATCCACGCCTTTTCAGTGTATCTATCTCTCATAATAAATCCTCTCGTCTATTTATATCATTGACACATCATTTAACACTTAACAAGTTGGACGAAATACAACAACTAGTAAGATAATGCGCAAACCCAAATAGGTTGGCCACAAACAATAAACCAATTACAATGCACACAAACCAACGTCAACCACAACAAAGAAAGGACCCAAATCAGCTTTCTCGAACACAAAACCCTTTCAGAATTTAATACTCGAAGATCCACAACACATTACAACACCCTGTCGGTCAAGAACATGGAAAATTTAAACTCACAAAATACGTTCACTAAGCGCGAGCACCATGATCGATGTGGACAACAAACACATGTTCTGGAAACATCCACGATCACCACGAATCACCTTAGAAACATCCATGACATCTCAAGCCATTAGAATCACATCATTTCCCTTTAGGAACATGAACTAGAACAATTAAATGACTATCCAAACACAGACATCCATAACTCGATCAAATCTTCATGCAAATGATGAAATATTTAGAATGGACCAATCCCTTTAAACTAATTCCTGCTCAACCCAGGCTATACCTGCGATCTCACAAAGAATAGTGAAATCTTCTAAGGTGTTAGAGATATTCAGACTATGGGAATTCATTCAATGGAACTGAATAAGTGCCTATAGTTGAACTAAGCACATAAGTACCAGGTACAGGTTGATCTTGCACAACATTCCCATAATCAAAAAGTTGCCCAAAGTATGAACCAGAGATTGCTACAACACTCCAAGCATTAAATCACAAGCATTATTAAATAAACCTAAGCTACATTCAAACATTTCCAAGCAATTTAAGAGATAAAACAAGAACCATGCAAGATTATTCAACCCAAAAGAAGGAACCAATCATAGCATAATGTCTTCACCTTGTATTAAATCACCTTATTAGCAATAATTCTGGTCTGTTACAACACTTGCTTGAAATGTAAAACTAACTTCTAATCTTCTAACATGCCTGCCATTCTACTGCTAAATCTACTATATAAACTGATTTGCAACCAACTTAACCAACCCTTACAAATGAGGCCAAAGGCCATACTTATAGAAATCCTACCTACGCAAACCAGAGCTAGGGTTACAAAAAAGGTCAGCCACCAACCAAATCAGCCTTGACAACCAACAATAAATTTCCACCTTGCATTGAATGCATGAGGTGCCCTCCTAAGATCGACCTCGGATCTTGCAAATCCCGATTTAGACATAACCAACTCGTAGGTCCCATCCACCATTAATGGTCCACCCACGCAAATAAAAGAACGACAATGCGCTCGCAACGCCAAGTGAAATATGAACCACCAATCAAACCTGAGCTGGGAAAATAGATGACTCAAATCAAGTCAAACTAGGTTGAGCCCTCCATGCCATGTCCACCTTGGATCAATAGCCACTGAATGCACCGAACTTGCGTGTATGGATAGGTTTCACTCATCCGTGGCTGCAATATGTACTCAACTGTATCCCGTGGATCTCACCAAATCTTCAGAGTAAATCCATCCTTCCTTTGGCCCTAACATCAACCTTTAGCTTGATCGAATCTACATTCAAAAGGGCCACCATTAATGCTCAATAAATCATCAAAATCCAATTCAATCCAACAGAGTCTCCAAGGTAAGAAAACCAAGCACAAACCCAAGTGGAGGCAGAACCAAAAATAGATGGAAGTGGAAATGAAACCAAAATAGGAACATAAGGAAAATAGTCAGAGGTGGAGATGAGACCAAGACAAGAACAAAAGGAAAATAGAGGGAGGTAGAACCAAATCAGACAGAAGCGGAAATGAAACCAAAACAAGAACGAAAGGAAAACAGGCAGAGGCGGAGATGGGACCAAACCCAGTAGAAGCGGGAATGGAAAAAATATGGGACTTTTCGCAAAGTCTCGAGGTCAGATACCATCCTAGCTCTGGTTCTGATGAAGGAAAGGAAGATCGAGGAAGACCCAAGGGATAGAAACTAACCTGAATGCCGAACGCAGTCAAATGATGAAGATGCGGGAATCGGAGCTGAAACGAGAATGAAAACCGAACCGTGAACTTTGTTAAAGTTCAAAGTTAAGTGCCATTCCAATTCCACCTCTGAAAAATGAAGGAAAAAATGAACCAAGGAAAATGCAAGGGAGGAAACCAACCCAAAGGCCAAAGACAAGAAAAGCAACGGAGAAAACAAGAAGGTGAGAAATGGAGCCAGAACGGGAACGAAAACCAAACCGTGAACTTCATTAAAGTTCAAAGTTAAGTTCCATCCCGGTTCTGCCCCCGGAAAAACAAAAATAAACAAGGCCAAAAGAGAAAAATAACAGCTCCCAAGTCCCAAACAAAAGGCAGAAAGAAACCAACCCCTAGAGAGGACATCTGCGAGACTCCAAAACCACCAGGAAATCAACACAAAGGCACCCATAACCAAGACAAGCACCAGAGACCAAAACCCGAAGATTTTCAAAGGTAAGCTCAAAAAAAGGGGCAAGGCCATAGAAAAGGGCCAAAATGGTAGGAAAAAGAGGGTCCCCACTTTAGTGGGGCATGTGTGTAAAAATGCACAACAAATGGCGACTTCGCTAGGGAAATTCTCTAGAGCATTTCAATGACAAACTAGAATCAAGAACCCAGAATCCCTGGTTTCAGTCCAAGCATTAGGTTACATTCTAGACAAGGTTTCAGAAATCACAAGCAAGCAAAACTTTCCTATACCAGGGTCAAATTATGTGAGTATGCATTCATTTCCCTTTCCTAAGTTGCAATAGGGGCCAAAATTAGTCTGACAGGACTACATAAGAATTCTAACTCCAAAAGCAACCTGGATATAGCCTCACTACCAGTCAAGCATCCATAGCCTTGGTGAGGTTATCACTATGACCCTCCCTAAGATAGCTCTACTGCTAGCCAGGCATCCATAACCCCAGTAGAGATGCTAGGATACCCCTGATAAGTTGAACATCTCTTTTGATTTTCAATATTTTCTTTTCTTTTCTTTTTTGATATTCTCTTTGATATTTTCTTTTAAAGCTTTAATTTTCACCTTGTAGGAAATGAAGCCCACACTCAAGGATGAGAACCACAATGGAAATGGAGCATAATTTAAGATTTTTCAACCAGTCAGACCTCCTAAAGACCACATGTAACCTTGGAATTCTTAAGATTTGTGTGAAGATATAAGACCCAAATACATTCCAAAATTTGACTTAGTCAAGTGACTCTAATCCCCAACCCATACAACATCAGATGAAGGAATTCCACCAAGTTGGATGACTCTGAAAAGATGATTGGAGTTTGTAAAAGAAATCCTAGAACAACCCCAGACAAGTAGCCAGCTACACAGATGCAATAAGCCCAGAGGAAATTAAGAAAACCCCAAAGAAAAAGCTAAGCAGCAGGAGAAACCAACCCAAACCAAAACCAGAGCAGTAGACAAGCAAAGAAAAACCAAAAGAAACCCTACTCTAACCAAGGGAAAAAAAGAAGAAGAAAGGAAACCTAATCTAATTATGTACAAGGACAAAGCTGAAAACAACTCAAGAGTGGAAATAATGCCTCAAATATTGCACATTGACAGACAATGGGATATCCTCTCCAGTGAGGATTTTCAAATGGAAGGCATTATCTCCTAGAATCTCTACAATCTGATAAGGGCCAAGCCAAAGTCTATCAAATTTTCCATGCTCCCCTTTTCTATCATGGGCTTTATCCCAGTAGAGAACCAAGTAAGAGATCCTAAAGGCTTTCAACTTGGCTCTCCTATCAAACCATATCTTCAGTACACCTTGATGCCTAGCAAAGTTTTCTAAGGCTTTATCTCTTCTCTCTTCAAGATGTAACAATTCAGTCAAGTGGGCTTCACACCTATCTTCTCCATCATATTACTCATTGATGAACTGTAGTTGGATGGGAAAGACAGGTTCCAAACTATACACTAGGTAATAAGGAGAGGTTCCTAAGAATGTCTTTTGTCTAGTGCGGTCTATCCAAAGAGAAAATCTAAGCTGGGTATGCCAATCCTTGGGGTTCTTTTCTAGTGGTTTCTGGATGACTGTCAACAGGTTCTTATTGGAAGACTTAGCCAAACCATTCCCCTATGGATAGTAATTGGATGCAAATTTTATGGCAATTCCATGATCATAAGCCCAGTTACAAAACTTTAATGATGCAAATGCTGAAACATTATCACCAACCAAATCCAATGGACAACCAAAGTAGTTAATGATACCTATCTCCATGAAATTGATTACCACTTTAGAAGTGCATTGCTTGTATGCAAGAGCCTCAGTCCACCTGATAAAGTAATCAGTTACAGTAAAAATATACCTGCGGCCTGTAGATGAAGGTGGGTTGATTGGTCCTATGAAGTCCATTCCCCACTGTACGAATGGTTTTACCTCTATGGCAGGCCGAAGTGGAAGAGCTGCACACCTCTCCCCATTTTCTATAGTCTAACATGCATGACAAGTTCTCACATGGTTATGTGTGTCCTTGAACAAGGTAGCCAGTAATAGCCTACCCTCAGGATCTAATTTGCAGTGGAAGGTGTTGAACCATGGCCTGTTCCATACTTGTCATGAAATTCAATCATCACTCTCCCTACCTCTTCCTTGATTAGGCATCTCAAGTAGACTCCTTCAAGATTTCTCTTGTATAAAACAACTCCTTTCATCATAAAACTACCACTCTTCAAGCGTAGAGTTCTCGTTTGCACTACATTGAGGTTTCTAGGACACTGCTAATTCAAAAGTTAGTGCAAAATGTCATCATACTAGTCCCCTGGAGAAACATCCTCAACATTATAATGTTGGGCTACAAGGTCAGGACCGATTTTTTCCATTGTCTTGGTCAGTCTGCATCAACAACAACTTGACTGCAGGATCAAGGACTATAGCAAAGACCTTCTTTCTCAGTATATAGTGTCTGAATTTCTTCACAGTTCGGATCAAGGCATAAGCCTCCTTTTCAACATTAGTATATCTCAGTTTTGTATCTTTCAAAGGTGCACTCATGAATGCTATGGGATTCTAATTCCCTTGATCAAAATTTTGTGTCAACAAGCCAACACAGGAGTGACCAGAGGAAAATGAAGAGATATAGAATGGCTTAGCATAATCAGGACTCATGAAATCAGGGGCCTCAATAATAGCTCTCTTAATTTCTAAAAATGATTCCCTAGCCACTGTATTCCATTCAACCTTTGCTTCTTGCTTCAACATGGAATTCAATGGCTTGACTATCTCTGCAAATCCACTGAGAAAATTTCTGACAAAGTTAATCCTACCAAAGAATAACTTCATTTCTTTCTTGCTTGCCAGGGGTTAAATTTTTAGTATAGCCTCCACTCATTCAGGATCAATGGCAATGCCCTGTTCCAAAATAGCATGTCCCAACAAATGTCCCTTAGTGACTCCAAAGATGCACTTCTTTGGATTAAGTGAAATGCCAAATTCCCTGCACTTCTGGAATACTTTGCATAAATCTGCAACATGATCACTTCTTTTCTTGGAAAACACTATCAAATCATCCATGTAGATGATTATGCACCTACCAATGATGTCTTTGAAGGCAATATCCATTGCTCTTTGGAATGTAGCTCCAACATTGATTAATCCAAAGGGCATTCTTCTATAAGCAAAAGTTCCCCATTTTGTAGTAAAGGCAGTTTTGTGCCTATCTTCATATTGGACCATGACCTAGTTGTATCTAGAGTACCCATCTAGAAAGGACATCATCTGTGATCCATTAACAATCTGAAGTACCTCATCTAGTGAAGGGACTGGATAATTATCCTTTTTTGATGCTCTGTTCAGGTTCTTGAAACCAACACACAGTCTGATTTCTCCATTTTCCTTCCTTACTGGAACCGGGTTTGCAACCCATGCTTAATGTCTTACTGGAAATATGATTAGTGTTGAAAGTAGCTTCTGCACTTCCTTCTAACTAATGGGCTCCAACAGAGCATTAATTGGTCTCAGTCTTTGCCTGAATGGCTTAACATTTGACTTGAGGGGAATAGTATATGTATGATCAAAGTGTCATATGTCCTCAAGTCATCATAACTCTAGGCTATCACATCCTGATATGTGTGCAACGCATTAATGATTCCTTGTCTCTCCTCTCGAGTGCACACCTTACCAATAAAGACATTTTTGACATCACTTTGGTTCCCCATGTTGTATGTTTCACACTGACAGTTGAGGGACTCCATTTTCATTTTTTGCTCCTGATCTCTTATCCTATTCAGATCAAAGATCCTTTCAAATTGCACCATGCCTCTTGGTATGGTATTAGTCTTCAGATTGAGGACTCCTTCTAGGTCCATTTCAGCCTCTTGGGACTCAACCTCATCAATCACTTGAGAAGAAAACACATCACAGCTAGTGATAAAATCAAGAATATGCTTATCATCTTCAAATGCCTAAAAAATTGGTGACATTGTCGGGCAGTGAGGGTACTGGAACAAGTTCCAAAATGAGCTTCTTTAAACTTGAAAGTGATAAGGGCTGCAATGTACTTGCTGCTTGTGCCAGAGAACCAACAATTTGATTTTTACTTTGAGGTATCACCTGAATGTTGAAGGCATCAAATCCTTCAATAAGATCCCATATTTTGTGCCTATAATTGGCCACCCTTGTGTCATGACATGAGTATTGTTTCCTTACTTACCTGACTACTAGCTCAGAATCTCCAAACACTTGCAAAATTTTGATTTTCTTTCTTAATTCCATCAATAGCCCATGAAATAGAGCTTCATACTCATCCACATTGTTAGTGCACTGGAATTGAAGTCTATAAGAAGAAAAGTATGTTTTACCTTTAGGACTGATAAGCTCAAGCTCTGCTCTAGGACACTGCTTGGATTTGGATCCATCAAACCTTAATGTCCAATAGTCATTGGCTCCTAGTTTTCTTGAGACACCTTTCTCCTTGCTGATACCTAAAGTTTCTTCAAGAGGCCTTGGGTTCTTTCCCTTTATATTATTTTGAATGCTCTGTATGTTTATCTTAATAGCTAGGGCTGTGTTAATGTATCCTTGTATCTGCCCCACTACAGTTTGACATAGGTAACATTCTAGTTCAAAATGAGGAGCATTGTGAACTTTGCACCAACTAGGAAGAAGCAACTCTTCAAAGTTCATATTTTTACCCAGCTGAATCTGATCTTCTACACATTTCTGGATAAAATCTTGGAAGTTATTCAACAAACTGAGTTGTCTATCTGCCTGATCATCAAGTTCCTCTATTTTTTTAAATAGTGCTTCAAAAATGATGGCTTTTGGTGTAGATTTACCAGAAGAGCTTTGCAACACCAAGATTTCTTCTGTGTCCGAGGCAGGGGAGCCTAGGACATAGTTCCCCATATTGCCTTCTGATATTCAGTAATGACGTACTTCATTCTAGGTTCTCTCTCAATTCTGATTTGATTTGGGACTCCTTTCTAGAGGAGCCAAATGTGAGAATGGTGTGTGGATGTATATCCATTTAGTGCTCTGGTAAAGTCTCTACCCAGGATCATACCATAGTTGTTAGGAATGTCCGCTACCTAACTACTAAGTACTTGTTGCACTTTGGGGTCTGAAGAAACTTGCATGGGAATAATGTTCAGTTCTCCTACTATATTCATCTCTATTTTGTCCAATTGGGTGACCTTCTTCTAAGAAGCTACAGGGGTAATACCAAGAGCCCTATAGATAAAAAATGGCATAACATTCATGGATGCTCCTGAATCTAGTAGGAAATTATACATATTTTTGCCAAATATACGAATAGAAATTAGAAAAGGAGGGGTTTCCATTTTTCCTTGGAATAAAATCAACTGTGAGTCAGCTTGTGCAACTTGAACCCTATCTTTTTATATTCCCCTATCCCTAGATTGTGATTGAATAGGGCCTTTGGGTGCTTGCAAACTACGAGGCCTTCCAATTGCCTCATTGATTGCTACTCCTGGTGTTTCCATACTTGAATTAAAGGACCCTAGGACTAAATTTATGATTTCAGGAACTCTTAACAACTCGAAAGAAGAAAGACTCACCTTCAATTTCTTGAGTTCCTCAGTGAAATATTTTCCCAGGTGTTCCACATTCATGTCAATGTGAACCTCCTTAGAATGACCAGTCTTCCTATCATTTTTTGCATCAACATTTCTTCCTTTGGAAACATCTAGTTATCCTTCTTTTGTAAGGTATTGTGTTGGAAACTAAGGGTAGGATGGATTTCTATCGGCATGTGGATCCGGTGGAGTAGTAAAATTGTGTGGAGGGGTAGATGTAGTTAATGGACCTCCAGCTTGTGGATTCCGGTGGGGCTTGCTCCTTAGATCATACTTTCTAACAGGTTGTTGAAACATATGTACTTCTTCAACATCAGCCTCTCCTTCATCCAATGGGCCATTGTCGGTCTCAGTTTATTCATTAAATAGCTCAGAGATTTCATCTTCATTGAGCACTTGTTCTGTTTCCCCATTCTGGCTACTTGACTCCTCTTCTGGTTCATTCTCCTCATTCCTTGGGAAAGGGGCATGATTCAAAACCAATACTAGGGAATCATAAGGATTTGAGGGTACCAATTCTTGGCCAATGGAGTTGTTTTCAATTTCATATTGAAATATGGAAGCAATAGTTTGAAATTCAGGACAATGAAGCTTAAAGTGTTGATTTGTCTTATGAAGTCTACACCATCCTGACAAAAATGCTTTTGCTAGGTACACACCACCTGAAGGTTTCTCTTGATTGGAAGGTTCATCTAGTGGACTGGGGACTCCCCCATTGTTAGGCCTAGTGTTCCATGGCCTATTCTGCCTAGGTGGATGTCTTCTTTCAAATCCTTGTCCACCTTGTTGACATCTATCAAAGTTCTGACCAGAACCTTGTCCCCTCTCAAAGTTCTAATTTATGTCATAATATTGCCCTATGTTATAACTTGATTGCATGCTCTTCTGATTAACTTGGAGTTGGTTATTCTGGTTCCTGAAGTAGGTTACCTCCGTGTTTAGCCTCTTCACTTGCTCAATTAACTCATCTAACCTTTCTTTATCATGATTGTTGTAAGGGACTAGATTCACAGTGCTTGGAGGGTATTTTGGAACTCCTCCAGAATTATTAGACTGATTCAAAACTTCTGAGTTCTGCAAATATGTAGGGAAACTAGCTTGCTGCTATGAATGGAGGGGATGGTTAGCATTTTTCTGGGGATAACCAAGCAATGGTTGGGCCTAGTTTATTGGATGACCTGGATGAGGTACCAGAGGGAATTGTGGAATAGGATTCATAAGGGGAGTATGATTAATCAGAGCCTGGTTGAGAGATTGGACTTGGCCTGGGTGAGCAATAGGTCCCAGAGATGGCAGGTGTCTTGCCAAGTGTTGTCTTAGGTCTATGCTGACCTCAACAACCTCTATATAGGTAGTGAGAAAGGTAGTTGGAGGGTTGGTTCTCCACTTAAGGAAGGTGGATGTGAGACTATCTAGGGCTTCAAAGTACATCGCTATGGTGGAGGCATCATTCCCATCATAAGGTGCTTGCAATCTAGTGTATGCACAGTGGAACCTATTGTTGAATGATCCTATAGGTTCATTGACCTCTCTATTTACCCTAGTAAACTACATATAAATCTCACTAGCACTAATAGGAATCTTAAACTTTTGCACGAATGTAGCCTCGAGTTCAACCCAATTATGAATGGATGCGACAAGTAAATGATTGTACTAGTAAAAATCCTCCTCTCCCAGAGAATAAGGGAAAAGTATGCATGCAACATCCTCATGATTAATCCCTCTATCTCTCAAACAAGTCTCAAAAATCTTAATATGCTCCTCTACCATTCTATTAGGGTCATTCATGTGAAACTTAGAGCAAAAATGCTTAGGGTTCTTGGGCATAACATTGTAGTTATTGAATGTCAGAGGTGGTGGATTATTTGCCAGGAAAGCCATCGGTGGAGGTGGTAATGGTTGATTGATGACTGATTGGGGTTGTTGAATGGAATCATCCTCAGAATCAGATGAAGACGAGATGGATGAGGGTGAGGATGGTGGAAATGACAGCTTGGATGATGACTCCTCCCTTCTTCTGGTCCTTCTTGACTTGGTTGGAGGTTGTAATTCTTGAAACTCTTCTTCTTCTCCTGGTGTAGATCTAGTTCTCCTTTTGAGCCTCTCAAAAGAGATGGCGTTTAGAAATCACTCCAGCTTGCTTATTCAGATCCTCCTTCTAGAGCCAATCCTCTTGTTTGGTGTTTTTTACACAACAACAAATCATAGAGAATAAATGTTATCCTATCTCTCTTGAAAGGTTGATCTCTATGAACAAAGAGATAACCCCAAGGTCTCTTGGGTGTCAGGTCTTGATAATATAGTGGAACAAAGTTAGTGGTAAATGTGAAAATGTCAATAATAACAAAGGGAACTTATGAACAAACATTGGAAGCTTTAAACCCATCAGATTTTAAGATATGGTGATGCTTAGATTTCTAGTTCTAACCAAATAATAAAAGAAACAACAAAAGATGAGGGTTTCAAAAGTCCTAAGATTAACACTACTCCTAAGATTAACCATGCAAATGATGAAATATTTGGAATGTACCAATCCCTTTAAACTAATTCCTATTCAACCCAAGCTATACTTGCAATCTCACAGAGAACAGTGAAATCTTCTAAGGCATTAGAGATTTTCAAACTATGGGCATTCATTCAATGGAACTGAATAAGTTCCTATAGTTGAACTAAGCACATAAGTATTAGGTACAGGTTGATCTTGCACAACATTCCCATAATCAAGAAGCTAGCCAAAGTATGAACCATAGATTGCTTCAACACTCCAAGCATTATTAAGTAAACCTAAGATACATTCAAATGTTTCCAAGAAATTTAAGAGATAAAACAGGAACCATGCAAGATTCCTCAACCCAAAAGAAGTTACCGATCATAGCACAATGTCTTCACTTTGTATTAAGTCACCGCATTAGCAATAATTTTGGTAGATATTACAACACTTGATTGAAATGTAAAAATAACTTCTAATCTTCTAACATGCCTGCCATTCTAGTACTAAATCTAGTGTCTAAACTGATTGGAAACCAACTTAACCAACCCTTAAAAATGAGGCCAAAGTCCATACTTATAGAAATCCTACCTGCGCAAACCAGAGCTAGGGTTACAAAGAAGGTCGGCCACAAACCAAATCAACATCGATAACCAACAATAAATCACCGCCTCACATTGAATGCATGAGGTGCCCTCCTAAGATTGACCCCAGATCCTACAAATCCTGATTTAGATAGAACCAAACTGTAGATACCATCCACCATTAATGATCCAACCACGTGAACAGAAGAACAACAATGCACGTGCAAGAATAGCTCGAATATGAACCCCCGATCAAACCCGAGCTAGGCAAATGAATGACTCAAATTAAGTCAAACTAGGTTGATCCCTCTATGCCATGTCCACCTTGGATCAATGGCTACCGAAGGTGCCAACCTTGCATGTATGGATAGGTTTCACCCATCTGCGGCCGTAATATGTACTCGACTGTATCCCGCAGATCTTGCAAAATATTCAAAGTACATCCATCCTTCCTTTGGCCCTAATAACAACCTTCAACTTGATCCAATCTGCATTCAAAAGGGCCACCATCAATGCTCAATACATCATCAAAATCCAAGTCGATCCAACAGAGTCCCCAAGGTAAGAAAACCAAGCACAAACCGAAGCAAAGGCAAAAGAAAAAATAGACGGAAGTGGAAATGAAACCAAAATAGGAACAAAATGAAAATAGGAAGAGGCAGAGATGAGACCAAGACAAGAACGAAAGGAAAATAGGTAGACGTAGAATGAAACAAGATGAAAGCAGAATCGAAACCAAAATAGGAATGAAAGGAAAACAGGCGAAGGCAGAGACAGGACCTTACTTGGTGGAAGTGGGAATGGGAAAAAGATGAAACTTTTCACAAAGTCTTGAGCTCAAATACCATCTTGACTCTGGTTGCGATGAAGGAAAGGAAGTCCGAGGAAGACCCAAGGGACATAAACCAACCTGAAGGCCGAACGTAGAAAAACGATGAAGACTCGGGAAGCGGAGCCGAAATGAGAACGAAAACTGAACTGTGAACTTTGTTAAAGTTTAGAGTTAAGTTCCATCCAAGTTTTGCCTCAGACAAATGAAGGAAAAAAGGAACCAAGGAAAACCCAAGGGAGGAAACCAACCCGAAGGCCGAAGACAAGCAAAGCAACGGAGAAAACAAGATGACGGGAAGCGGAGCTGAAACAGGAACGAAAACCGAACCGTGAACTTCGTTAAAGCTTAGAGTTAAGTTCCATCCTAGTTCCGCCCCTGACAGAACAAAAAGAAACAAGGCAAAAAGAGAAAAATAACAACTCCCAAGACCCAAACAAAAACACCAAGGGAAAACAAAAGGCAGAAAGAAACCAACTCCCAAAGAGGACATCTGCGAGACTCCAAAACCACCAGGAAATCAACACAAAGGCACCCATAACCAAGACAAGCACCTTAGACCAAAACCCCAAGATTTTCAAAGGTAAGCCAAAAAAAATGGATAAGGCCATAGAAAAGGGCCAAAAGGGTAGGCAAAAGAGGGTCCCCACTTTAGTGGGGCATGTGTGTAAAACTCCACAACAAGGTTCTTGATGACACTTAATGCTTGATTATTTCTTTCTCCAAACTTGAAAATAGGTTCATTCTCTCAAAAATATTCTTTCAATCCTATGGTACCCTTCATTGTGATAAGAATTATGACTCCTATCACCTCTCTCCTCATATTTTGAAATACTATCCTTGTTCTGATCTGCATAAGGTCTTCTTTCTCTGCATCTTTATCCCTCTTTTCCTCCAACATATGAATTCTTCCATATGTACAATCTTCTAACCATACAAGTAACATGTTTCCATTTTGTTCCGTCAATCCATCCATAATCCATCTGCTTACAATTTATCATAGGCTTCCTCCTTCTCATTTTATCCCAACACATATTCTCAGAATGGTTCCTTAATCCATAAAACTTACAAGGATGTAAATCTCAACATAATTCCTTTTCATGTCCATGCCTATTACAATGTGAACAATACATACTATTTCTTCCCTGATTCAAACTTGTAATAACATTCTTACCTCTATCATATCCAAGGCCTTCACTCTTTGCTCTCATTATTGGTACAATAGGTTATGTCATTCCTTGCTACTACTTTCCCAATAATTTTCCTTCATATCCCATTCTCTGCATGATTTTAAAACCAATACCATCTCCAACAATTTCAAGCTTAGTTACACTTTCATCTTCTACAAATTCACGCAAATTATGAGTATCACAAGAAACATCACAAGATCCAGGCTTTGATCTCAATCTTTCATTTTCCTTCTCCAACTGATTAACATGTTCCTTCAAGTCTGATATTTCCTTCTTTTGTAAACTGCTCTCCTTATTCATCTCCTTCAAAATTTCCTCCAAATCTTTTCTCTTCTTATCCAAATTCTTAAAAAAATTGAATCCTTCTTTCATTTCCTTTTCAATATCTTCAAACTTATCTAGCTCTGCTTCCAGTTCTTCATTTCTTCTTCTTTCAATTTATAATTCTTCTTCAAGAGCATCACACTTGTCTTTTCCTAGTTCTTTCATCTTCTCCATCAATTCTGCATTACACTTCCTGTGTTCACATAATTATTCCTCCAAGGTATTACTTTTACATATCAAGTTCTCTTTTTACTTCTTTGTTCTTTTCATAATCTTCCTCACCTTGCAAAATATTCACAATCGGATCTGATAAACTCTACAACTAGCTCTTCAATCTGCTCTACAACCAGCTCTGATAAAGGTTTATAACCATGCAACAGATTCACAACCAACTAGCTCTGATACCAATTGATGCAGTCTAGATGGGATAATCCAATTAAGGATAGTCCAACCTTGCACCATTATTAAAAACTCCATGATCACAATAGATATACAAAAAACATTAACAACTAATCTACAGAAAGATAAAAGTCATTCATGAACACCAGACACAAGATATATCATGGGAAAACCCTAATAGGGAAAAACCTAGCCTTCAAAGGTCATTACTCATTATATTAAATCTCAAAACACATTACAGATGCCACATGGGTTTACAGATGCTAGGAAACAACCGAGGGATTACAAGTAACTCAAATAATGGCAACATTCACAACAATCTTCCATCAACTCCATTTCCTACTCCAAACTTCCTTTGGTCATGGAATCTTTCTGAATCATAATACTTCTTCATCATGCTTCATACTTCACACTATCAAACACCTTAATGATCCATCCCTTTTCTGTGTATCTATCTCTCATAACAAATCCTCTCTCTTCTATTTATATAATCCATGCATCATTTAACACTTAACATGTCTGCCCAAATATGACTAGTAAGATAACGTGCAACCCCAAATAGGTCAACCACAAAAAATAAATCAATTATAATGCACACCAGCCAATATTGGCCACAACAAAGCAAGGACCCGAATCAACATTCTCGAACATGAAACACCTTCAAAATTTAATCCTCAAAGATCCACAACATGTTACAACACCTTGTCGGCCAAGAACATGGAAAATTTGAACTCACAAAAGAAATTCACCAAGCGCGAGCACCACGATCCATGTGGAACACCAATATATGTTTTGGAAACATCCACAATCACCATGAATCACCTCAGAAACGTCTGGGACATCTCAAGCCATCAGAATCACATCATTTCCCTTAAAGAAAATCAACTAGAACAACTGAATGATTGTTCGAATACAGACATCCGTAACTCGATCAAATCTTCATGCACACCTCTAAAAATTTTGGTGGATGAACTGGACATATTAAAAAAAACCTATTAATCCACAATTTCTAATCCTCAATGTATGACTCTAGCCAACATACAGAGTTTCATTGCATCACTGGCAACCCTACCACTTCACTGTCAACTGCCACAATTTATGAATACTTCTCGATGCTCCTGCATCACTACATTTAGGAGGCTTCATGGATTTTTTGTGATTTATATAGCTTTTTTTTTTATAGTAAATGATATCAGATTCTCTTTGAAACTGAAATGATTTATTAATTATGGTTTTATGATGATTAAATGTTTTATTTAAAAGGGGTTAATATGTGGCATTTTTATGTGCAAGAAGAATAGATTGTGATGCAAAATTTTGTATGGATGGTTTAGGAAAACTTGGATTGCTATCAGTGACATAACCAGGTTGGAGAGTACTCTTAGTTGGCCTAAAACACTTTCGGGTGTTTTTTCATGGAAGCAGAACCTGAGTGTAGGAATTTTTGAATATATGATAGAGGAAGTTCATACATTTTGAAGATAATATCATAAATATGTTGGTCCAATTTTGCATCCAACCTGAGATCTTTAATATCCAATAGAGAAATTTAGTACATTCTAAAGATAAAATCAATAATCTGCTGGCCCACTATCAGATCCAATTTGAGGTTATGAAGCTCCGACAAAGGAATTTTCTACATTCTAAATATAAAATCATAAATTTAATTGGTCCAATTTGAGATCCAATTTGAGGTCGGGAAGCTCTAAAAGAGAAAGTTCCTACATTCTAAAGATAAAATCATAAATCTTCTTGGTCCAATTTGAGGTCCAATTGTAAGGATTTGTCTTTTTAATTATAATTTTTGACATTTGTCTTGATACAAACTGTTACTTTAGAATTATGGTATTTATTTTCTTGTAATGCTTTCAACCCTCATTTTAGGGAAGAGCTCCAAAGATGGTTCCTTTAGATGGAGACTACACTTTTCTACTATAGGTTTCATCTAGAAACACGTGAAGCTTAGGTACTGCCGTACTCAGGTACAATAGAGTTTGAGGTGAATTGCACTTAGTATTTTTGCTGATATGGATATGTTCTAGCATGTAGTTAATTGTTGTAGCATAACAAATAAGCTAAATAGTTGTTCATGTACCATTGTTTGAAATTTTAAATTTCTATACCTTATTCTAGGAGAAAATCATAGGGGGAGTCTATACACAAGACACCATTGTTTCAAATTCGAAATTGCTGGCTCTATCAAAATTGTTTGCTTTATTTATTTGATCTAAGACAACCTGATGTATAGAAAATGCTCTCAAAATCATAGTAAAATCCTTTATTTAGGGATGACCGTTTAGAATCTTTCCCATCATAACAATGAACAAAATCATCAGTCATTAATCTGAACTTTGCAAGAGTTTCATCAGATTCTAATTTTCCACTCTCTTTTCCATTCTAAATTTTTTCCCAATTTCATCCATGAAGAACTTCCTCAGTCGGTAGATCTTGCTGTTAGCCATAACTTTACTAGGTGTCGAGGATAGCTTCAAGTTTTTACCCAAGCAACAATTGACAAAATTCGGCCTTAATTGCTTCTTGGGTAAAAAATCAAAGCTATCCTTGACACCTGGTAAAGTTATGGCTAAGAACAAGATCTACATGCCTTACAAGAATCAGGCCGAATTTTGTCAATTATTGCTTGGGTAAAAACTCAGAGCTATCCTTGAAAACTAGTAAAGTTATGGCTAACAACAAGATCTACAGGTTGAGGAAGTTCTTCGTGGAAGAAAATGAGAATAAAATTTAGAATGGAAAAGAGAGCAGGAAAGTAGAATTTGATGAAACTCTTGCAAAATTCAAGTTAGTGATTGATGCTTTTGTTCATTTTTATGATGGGAAAGATTCTAGATAGTCATCTTGGAATAAAGGATGTTACTATGATTTTGAGAGCATCTTCTATATAGCAAGCTATCTTAGATCAAATAAATGAAGCAAACAATTGTGCAAGAGCCAACAATTTTGAATTTGAAACAATGGTGTCTTATGTATAGACCCCCCCTATGATTTTCTCCTAGAATAAGGTATAGAAATTTAAATTTTTAAATAGGGGTACATGAACAACTATTTAGTCTCTCATTATGCTACAACAATTAACTATAGGCTAGAACATATCCATATCAACATAAAATAGCAGGTGCAATTCCTTTCAAACTCTGTTGTGGTAATTGCTTTGTAAGGAAGTTTGCACTCCATGAACATTATCTATGCACATAATTACATTGGTTATTATATTTATCTCCTTTGTGATAAAAAGAAAAGTGAATCTCATTGCATAACTCATGACCATTTTGCAGTGCTATGATCCAGTGCTCTTTTATTTCTTACTCATTGTGTTCTCAATCACCATGTGCAAATGACTTAGAGGATAGATCTTTGTCACCATTTGACAGTAACTTTCATTGTTTTTGGACTGTTTGTTATGATTCAATCACTATTTGATAGTGTTCTTCCTTTCTCAGTCTTATAGGATAGACAAAAATTCACAGTTTGCAACTCTCTAACAACGGTAAATAGATATAGTAAAGATATTTAAAATTTTGTAAGTGGATTTTTTTTTGAATTGCTAAAGCCTATTTATCAATTTTATAACTTAAAATTATTTAAGCTATTTGAATAGCTAAATTTAATATTATAAATCTTTAAAGTACAATAGAATCAGGTACTTAAAATTATTACAAATAAGTTGAATGAAAATTAGTAAATTACTATTGATTTAGCTTTTCCTTTTGCGTGTTTACAGGGTTATTTCTTCCAGCATTTGTTAGGCCTATTTTGGATTCTATGGAAACAACAAAGGAAGTTCCACGTCCAATTCTAAATGAGGTGATGAACCATCCTTCTATGATGAAGTTTGTAGGATACACCTAAGAATAGATCTAAAAATATCAGATTTTTAAACCTTCAGATCTTTGAGATCATTGCAGATTTGATTTGATTTTTGTATAGCTAGACAAATCTTAAAAACTGTTGCTTGAAAATGATGTAAATGTAAATTTTATTTGTTTAGAATAATCTAAGGGTGTTATTTTTCACTTGCACAATTTTTTTTGTCTACTTTAAGATAACCATTACAATTATCATTTTGTTAATCATAATATTTCATTGAATGTTTGTATTTTGTTAGATTGTATTGGATAGTTAATGGTTAAGTTTAAAAAAAATAAAAAATTCAGGATACTATACTTTCCATGTACTTCTTTTCATCACTTGTAAATCTATTTTTTGGTACTTTTTGTGATCATCAAAAATATAGATGATTTTGGTCTCTATGAAATATTTTCATACATGTTTGATATCTCTACAAGGTGATGAAAAAGGCCCTAGGATTTGGTAGGGTTTTGAGTGTCCTTATTATTTTGATGGTAATGTTGTCACTATGTTCTCTCCTTGCCCAAATATAGTCACCTAAGAAATTACCATGATTCTCTTGATTGTAAAATTCTTTGTTCTCCGTACCTTCTCACTACATGTCTGATTCTTCAACTCTACCAACTACCCTTCCATCTCAATGTATTTTCGTGCTCTTGCATATATTCTCTTATGAATTTATTCTTATGACTTTGAAAGCTATCACTAGGTCTATTATGAATGCTAGGTATTTGAGGGTATATGATTTTCTACTACAAACTCTTAGATTGTCATAATTTTGAGGAAAATTCTTGAAGGATGCTTTCTCACTGACTTAACTCTCTATATATTCTCCATTATGCATTGAAAATTCATGGTTTCTAGTTAACTATTTATTGGTGGAACCATTGCCATGTTTCTTGGGACTGTCATCCCTATAGGATAGTTTCATAAGACTGTTTTGTGAAGGTAGTAGATGGTCATGACAAGTTTCATAAGACTGTTGTGACAAGTTTCATAATACCTCCATACTGCAAGAGCCAAGAAGACACAATGCGGTGTAGCAGTAACATCCTGCATTACCATGAAGGCCAAGCAATTAATGTGCAGTATGACAGTAACTCAAATACTTCTCCCACATCCCCACAAGAGCCAAGAAGACTTGATGCAGTGTATCAGTAACATCCCACATTACCGCAAAGGCCGAACAATAATGGTGTGGTGTAGCAGTAACATCTCACATTATCGCGAAGGCTGAGCAATAACAGTGTGGTGTAGTGGTAACATCCTACATCACCAAAAGGATCATGTCAAAATGGTGTGGTATCATGGTTTAACTATTAAAAAATTATCACATTTCTTTGATGTATTTTTTTTAAACAGTTTGCTTTCCTTGTGTATATTGCTTCCACACTTTCATGTATGTCCAACAAGGTACTTATAACTACAACATATGACAAAAAAACCATTGTTGTTATGCATTGATAGATGTCCCTTCATTATTATTGAATATTTGATTTAGTGCACATTATTATAGTGTAAGCCTATTTTTTAGATTGTTTCATTTAGCATCACCAATATTCTCCACAAGAACATTGTCCTTGTTTAAAATGATGGAAATGGTTCACATCTCTTAGAGAAATTTCTCTTGCAACAATATTGGAGATGAATTTAGATGTAGTGTGAAAATCAGAATATACTCAATGGTTCTTAACAACTCTAATAGTTGTACTAGGGGCCATGTTTAACAAACCAAATACAATTGCTAACTTTTCACTATGGTGGTAGATAAATAAATATTTTTTCTTCTATAAAACAACATTGAGTAAAAGTCTTGAATCTAGAAATACCCCATTGTCTTCATTTTCCAAGCCAATTTCTCCAATTTTACATAGATATCCCATGTTTGTGGATGTGATTTGTCTACTACACAAAAATAATGTACCCATTTATGCCCTTCAATCCAACTACATGCAGGTATCTTTTTAATTCCTCTATATTTCATCAATCTCCTTACTATTTGAATCTCACCACACCTACCCACTTCTGGACAGATGTTTTAGAGAAGAACATAAGTTGCAACATTTTTAGGATCCAACTATAAAAGTAGTGTTGCTAGAATAATCAGCCTATATTCATATATGATCCACTTGAACCAAATGTTTGATTCACATCTCAGTAATAATGTTTAGGGTGTCCTCAAGATAGCTAGCACATAAACGAAGGTCAACCATGTACACCTAATGATCAAATATATATGTAATGCAATAAGGGTTATTGATGTGTGAAGTATGTGCAACCCTCATCCACTAAACCTACATGATTGCATGCATCTAGAACATAAGAAAACCTTACAATGTTAGTGTTCTAGAGTGCTTCATTAATTCAAATATTTTGAGAGATTCCTTGCAAAATCCATTTTGTGTACATTTTGCAATCATATCATTTCATTCCATGAGATGGCATCTCTCTGAGGCATTCTGTCAAACAATTCATTTTGTGCTACATTTTGGTGTCAAATCTTTGGTAATTATAGTTAGTTTCATTACATTCAAATTATAAATTCTGAGAAATTATATACAGTAAATAGATTTATGGCTATTTGGATAGTGAAATTAGCTCTCTTAGAAATTAACTGAAATATCTAGAAGGATTATTTTAATTAAAGAGGATTTTGTGGTTATTTTTGTAACAATAATTTTGCAGTGCAACTAGCTTGCTATTTTCAATCAAGATACAAGTCATCAAAGTCAAGCACATACCAAGAAGATGGTACTCTACTTCTAACCCTCAACCTCACTTAGTTTAGTCTGCTTACATGCAGATATTAGGGAATTTGGTAAAAAATTAATATATATCATTTTTTATTTGTGAAGGAGAATCTTGTGAGATTCAATATGGCAGTGGATCAATATCTGGTTTCTTAAGTAAAGAAGATGTCATATTTGGGAAACTTGTTGTGAAACATCAAGTTAGTAATTTTTAGATGTTAAGGCTTCCTAGTTGGATATCAAAGATCTTTTCTCATCAAATTAATTTGGAATTTATGTATAAATGGATTCTTGTTGGGGATGCAATGTGTCAACTTAGAATGAAACATCTAAGAACAATAGTGCCTTAGTGACTTTAATTTTCAAATCACATCAAAGACACAAACTACCATGCCAAAATGCAGAAATAGGCATAGTGGTTTCCCCCATTAATCCTTCTGAGAAAAGTACATGCATACAAATAACAGATTCAACACATGCATAGATTTAGGTTACAGAATCAAACAACATGAAAGACAAACATATGGACACACATATTTATGTGGGGAAAACCCTTTCGGGTAAAAAACCCCACCCTCCCAAACACTCAGCTCAATTGTATTAATTGGAAACAAACTAGTTACAATACAATCTAAGATCTATGCTCTTCAGAAGTTTACATCTTGTCCATCTGGAGAATACATGAAACACCATTATACAAAATCCTTACATTGTTACAATATCCTCACATGACATATAGGGCAGATTCATTTCATTTCACTAGTCCACTCTTTTAGCCTTTTGGCTAGCACAACCTCATGGCCACTCAGGTTCACATCTTCTCGGTTCTGTGTCACTTAGTGTTCACGGTTATAATGCCTTAGCATACAGCTCGAACACTATTACTGCATGATCTGATTGTCTTGACACTTCACCGATCGACCTCTTAGTCCTTTCAACCAACAACCATCAGGGCGTATTTAATTACCCCACCAAAAAGGCTTCCATCATTCTCTGATAACGTGCACCGCTATGCAACACACATCGAGCTGCCCAACATTAAATTAGGATACAAAGACATATCTACACTCCATCAACCTCCCAAATCAAATCATTCATTGAATGTACATATATTACAAATCAGAAAATAAGACTTTCGAACAATCAATGTTGATTTACAACAACGATGTAAAATAAACGAATATCGTCATGGCATGCATCATCACATTATTCATCCAATGATTTGACCGTGACCCAAATAGTCAATAGAACCTGAGCTCCTTCTATTACGCCACCACTCGCCATCCGTCATATAGTCATGGTAAGGCGGTATACACCACACTACCACACCCTAGCAAAAAGAGACCCATAGTACAGTGGTGGCAACCCACTTGCCAAACCATCACCGTCAACCATGCCACCGCGTCTTAAAGAACAAGCCTCTATGGTATTGCGGTAATCATCTATTGTTGTCCGTGATGTTCACTGTATAACTTCTTGGTGACCACGAGACCCTCGTGGTATGGTGGTACTCACACTGCACCACCGTGCTAGGGCCAGAAGGCCCCCATGGTATGTTGGTGCCACCATCCCACTGCGAGGTAGGGTGAAGCCTCTAGCAGTATGGAGGTAAACACCCAAGCCAACCACCAAGCACACTACATAGCCATGCGATGACCCAAAGGCCTCCATAGTAAGAAGGTAACTACTTCGCCAAACTGTGCAACCACCGAATAGTGAGGAGACTGCCGTGGTATGGTAGTAACACCACCCAATCGTAGATTGAACAAAAAAGGCTCATGGTAAAGTGGTGAACCGTGCAATTGTGCCTCTATTAACTGTTCCCCATGGTAAAGACGTAAAGTCCATAACTGAAGTGAAAATGCCAAGTCTTCAAGAGATTTCAAGTTAGAAAGTTGAGGCATATTTTCCAACAATCTCCCACTTGATGATGAATTATAGGATTCCTCCAAACTCGAACACAAGAACCAACACAATGATTTCATGCTCCAACCAAGACACCTACAACGACATCCTATATGTCCACCAACTCAAGCAACAACTCCAACCATCCACCATAGGAAAAAGGAATGATCCAAGGCGTATATGCACCAGTCTCAAGAACATAAGCACTGGATCCTTCAGATGAAGAAGGGATTAGAATGCCACCACTCCACTATGCTCACCAACCATATGGAAGCAATGTGCAACAAATTCAAAGCTCTCAATTGCAAACATAGTCATGAAGACTTTCTCCAGATACAAGACAAAACATCAGCTAGAACATCAACTAGAAAACTGACTGCAACCATCCAACTGATCAAACCCACATGACTAAAAATAGCACCCACAACTCATGCTATCCATCCAATCACTCATACCTTCAAGGTATCCTCATTATTAAACTCATTCCAGCAATACAACCACAAATACAAGCATCATGTGCCAACCAGTCAAGAAGACCAAACACATATAGCTAATCCCACTACATGGGTAATGCCAAAACTGAAACATCAATGACATAACAAGTCTACCAATCACAACACATAGAAAATGTAACCATTTAGTATTGAGGAACATTCAAACTGATATGCACAACTTGCAACCACTTGCTGCAAGAATCATTTCTCTTAACAATCTTCCATAGTTCTTCCAAGTTCTTCATCTCTGATAGAGGAAAGAGGCACAAGAACCTCCATGTCATCACCCAAGTGACAACACATGACTACAAACTAGTGACCATCATGGCTCCACATAAAAATCTCACATCTAAAGTCATATGAGATCGAACATACATGAAGAAAAAACTAGACTAAATAGAAACTACAAATCATAAGATGTAGCATGCCCTCCTACACACACTTCTAAATTCCAGTTGTGTCAAGTATGATCTCCTTCACATCCTGAAGGAAAATCCATAATAACACCCAACATTTCATCTTAAAAAATCATGGATGTAAGTCTCTCAAAGGAGATCAAGCTAAACCCATATACTTATCTCCTACCAGTTCTCAAAGGCACAAGGAGATAAACTATGCTATCCACCTTCCACTATGAATCATCCAGAATCCTAAAACAATAACTCATAATTCATATCTATGAAAGATAATGAATAAAACAACTTTGAAAGATATAATGGGAAAATACCTGTCAAAGAAATTTCACTTCCAAGCAGACCAAAGGGAGGAAAAAGAAAAATGCTCCTCCAAGATATACAAGCCACCATGACTCATCCAAAAGCAATCTCCTCACTGGTCTATTGAATTTGCATCCAAACAAGGTGTAGGCTACTTAGAATTTCAACTGAAAGAAAGACAACAAACTCACCTTATTCTCCATGTATCCATGAGCACCAACAACTGATCATCTCATACTAAACTCCAATCTGCATTACTACCAATAACATGAAGTTATCAAGCACATGACCAATGTACTCAAAACACAAAGAAACCCCAGACCACTGTCAAAGCTCCAAACCTAGGAAACAAAAAATTATCATGACACCATGATCTTACCACCCCCTTAGGAGATACCATGCTCCAAGTGAACAAACTATGGTCTCAAGAGCAATGCATCATGCCAAAACTCTAATGTACAAACAAGAGTATACCATGACATAAAACAAACAAGCTCTAAACCAACATCACCTGTCAAGCACTACCAAAATCTCAGCCAAAGACTACAAACATCCTCCATGGTTTCAAGATGGTGTACATCTTCAAATAGTGTCCCTACAAATGAAAAATAACTCTTCTACAACAACAGGATCTAAGAGTCCCTCCTAGAAACATCTGTAACACCAAAGAAGATCATTCACCACCAAGTGATGAATCCACAATCACTGCTAAAGCTCCTAGCTAACTATGACACTGAGCTTTCCAAGTATCATGACCAAACATCTTCTGATCTGAAAAACCTCCAGGTACAATCGACAAAATGTCCATCTGACAACAAAGCCAAACTTCACCAAAATCTCCAAACAACATAGACCACAACATCACTGTCAAAATCTTACACTATAATGTGTACCAAGATCTTCATGATATCATGATACACATGCTATAGGTCCCCATAACTAACCATTCTGGTACTCAATGATATCCATCCTCTCATCTCAAAGTAGCTATACCAATGCACAAGTGACCACAGACAAGGTCAATTAACAGATCTGCACCACCATAGAAGCAAGCTCACGGATATTGACAGTCCACTTTCGAGTTGTCCCACAACAAACAAGTAGGTAAAGACAACCCACAACATTGCACAACTCGTAGATCCAGTCAATGAAGCATGCAAAACTATCATCGCACTGGAAACTAAAAAAATGAGATCTCAAAGAGAACAACAATGTAGATAACTTGACTCAAACACCAGACCAACACCAGATCCGATTTTCCAATCACGTCTACAACTCAAGCACCATAGTCTAAGAAAACAACAAGCAACACCACAAGAATTTTGAGTGAAAAATCACATCCCAACGCTCCCACGCAGAGAAGACATCACACCTCCTAAAAACCATGTCAAACTGCAACTATCTCATTCAGTCACACCCCAAAAAGCTAGGGTCTAGAAAATTGCTTAACAAAAACTCCATAAGACCACAAGTTTTCCTTGACCATACAAAACCTACAAAACCACCATGTTTATAAAACACCGATGTACATCCATATCCACTGCTCATCTGGAGGACCCAATATTCTACACATAACCAACATGGTTAACCAAAAAAATGAAAAGATAACATGAATATGCATCACAGAATTTTAGGAAAATCTATAGAAAACCTTTAGAGCCAAAGAATATGAAACTAAAACATGCTAGTACAAGATATCCAAAAGGAACAAGTAGTACAAGGATTTCTGGTCCATTCCATACCAATTCCAAAACCACACACATGCACATGCATATGAGAGAGCCAGCCTATTTCGAAGTTTCCAGACCACTCATAGATCAATTTCATAGACTTCATGCAGTTAGGGTAACATAAAAACTGCCTTCAGTGCTAGGTCAGAACACCCAGCACAAGCACAATACTCCATGGCTGAACAATAGCCCAAGCAAATCCATACCACTAGGAAGCCTATCACACACACACCTAGTATGAAGCACACTCTGCTGCAACACAACCATAAGCATAAAATCACACACCTTGCATCATGATCATTTGCTTCCAAGTAGGAGCCTCAAACCACATCGTCACAATATGATCAACTCCAATATTCTCTAGCATCTTTCATGCTGTGTGTTGTCTCAAAAGAGTAGGGAATTTCACTCATAAAAGGATCAATCATCAGCCGATTCCTCCAGATTTCCTCAAGCTTTCCAAGCTAAGAAATATTCACAGGAGAAATACACAGAACCAACGTCTAGAAGAAGGCTCTAATAACACTTGTTGGTATCATGAACAAACCTTGAACTCCCTTAACCAGCTCTAATACCACTTGTTGGGGATGAGACGTGCAACTTAGAATGAAACATCTAAGAACATCACTGCCTTAGTGACTTTAATTTTCAAATCACATCAAAGATACAAACTACTATGCCTAAAAGCAAAAATAGGTATAGTGGTTTCCACCATTAATCCTTATGAGAAAAGTACACACATACAAATAATAGATTCAACACTTGCATAGATTCAGATTATAGAATCAAACAAAATGAAAGAAAAACTTATGGACACACAAATTTATGTGGGGAAAACCCTTTTGAGTAAACAATCCCACCCTCCAAAACACTCAACTTAATTGTATTAATTAGCAGCAAACTAGTTACAATACAATCTCAGAGCTATGCTCTTTAGAAGTTTACATCTTGTCCATCTGGAGAATAAAGACAACACCATTATATACAATCCTTGCACTGTTACAATGTCCTCACATGATATACAATGTAGATTCATTTCATTTCACTAGCCCACTCTTTCAGCCTTTCAACCAGAACAACCTCATGGCCACTCAAGTTCACATCTTCTCAGTTCTATGTCACTCAGTGTTCATGATTACAATGCCTTAGCATACCGCTCGAACACTGTTACTGTACGATCTGATCATCTTGATACTTCACCGATCGACCTCTTTGTCCTTTCAACCAATAACCATCAGGGCATATTTAATTAACCCACCAACAAGCCTTCCATCATTCTTTGATAACATGCACCGCTATGGAACACACATCGAGCTGCCCAACATTAAATCAAGATACAAAGACATCCACACTTCATCAACCTCCTGAATCAGATCATTCATTCAATGCAAATATATCACAAATCAAAAAATAAGGCTTTCGACCAATCAATGTTGATTTACAATAGTGATGTAAAATGAATGAATATCATCATGCCACATGTCGGTGCATTATTCTTCCACCACTTTGACCATCACCCAAACAGTCAACATAACCCAAGCTCCTTCTACTATGCCACTGCTCGCCATCCATCATACGCTCGTAGTAAGGCGGTATACACCACACTACCACACCCTAGCAAGAAGAGACCCATGGTGACAACTCACTTGCCAAACTGTTACCATCAACCATGCCACCACGACTTAAAGAACAAGCCTCCATGGTATAGCGGTAAGCATCTATTGTTGTTAGCCATGTCCACTGTGAAACCGCCTGGTGACCACGGGACCCTCATAGTATGGCGATACTCACACTGCACCACTGCGCTAGGGCCACAAGGCCCCTGTGGTATGGCGATGCCATTGCCCCATCATGAGGCAAAGAAAATCCTCCAGTGGTATGGTGGTAAATACCCAAGCTGATGGCCAAGCACACTGCGCAACCACGCCATGACCCAAAGGCCTCTGCGGTAAGGAGGTCACTGCTTTGCTAGAACATTGAGCCTTCACTATGCAACCAACGAACAATGAGGAGACCATTGCGGTACGGTAGTAACACCGCCCAACTACAAACCAAACAACAGAGGCTCACAATAAAGCAGTAAACCGCACAACAGTGCCTCTATTAACTATTCCCTGTGGTAAAGTGATAAAGGCTAGAAATGAAGAGAAAATCCCATGTCTTCAAGACATTTCAAGCTAGAAAGTTGATGCATATTTTCCAAAAATTCTTCCATGGTGTAGGTCTTTAGTCAGACAACACATGAAGCAGGGTTGTCATTTTTGTTGTCTAATTAAGTCTTATGGCATTCTTGGGCTTGGTTTCTAGGAATTTTTTGTTGATAATGTTGTTCTAGTTTGGTTAGTGTTGATAGCCTTCATTCTATAATGTCAAATTCATTCTATAATCTGAGAATATGATCACCTTTCTTAAACTTTGAACAAAGTTCTGAAATCAAGGGTTCAATACGCATATTTTAGGCCTATGTTGAACACTTTGTTTAAGGCATTTTTTGACAAGGGTACAATTTTTAATTGATTTATCTTTTTTTTGTTTTTGGACTTTCTTTTGTAAAATTGCAATATATAATGCACTTTTATTCTTTCTAAATTGAGACTAATATTAATTTTGTTGGTTGTAATGAGGCAGAGCTTCATTCATGGTAGAAAAGGCAGCACCCTGATGCTCATATAAGATGGAACATTGCATATAAAGGAGTAAATATTCTAGCTGGGTTATTGTTGACTGCATTAAAGGAGAGAGCTTCATATATGGGACACAATCAACACTCTCCTTGGATTCTACATGTTATAGCTTGCTCTAGGAAGATTTCCCACATTGTAGAAGTTTTAAGAGATGAAAGGGGCATGTGCTCGCATTGAAGGGCTTCAAGCATGAGTTTCCATCATTGTATGTCTTTTGGAGAAGTTTCTTTCTTGTAGTAATTTCTTTGCAATATTGTAACTAAGATTTTCAGTCTTGTGACTAAAAATAATAATTGTAATACTCTATTTGTAAGTTGTAACTAGAACACCTTTCTTTAATTAATAAAGTTAACCAACTTCTCCTTTTCAATGATTGTTTTATTGTGTGCTTGATGTGCATTTTTGTGTTTTATGCTTAAATCCTCAAATATCAGTCAATTAAAATGACTAAATATACTACCAATTGGCATCAATTAATAATTAAATTGACTAAATATACTACCAATTGACAAAAATTAGTGAACAGTGAATAAATATGACTAGATATATGACCAATGAAATCAGTGAATAAAAATGAGTAAATATACTACCAAATTACAACAATCAATGACTAAATCAACAACTAATAAGTGACCAGATTACAAAAATCAATGACTAAATCAATGAATAGTTAAATATATCAATGAATAAAAAATAACTAAATAAGTGACCAGATTATAACAATCAATGATTGAATCAAGGACTAAATATATCAGTCAAAAAAATGTGACTAAATAAGTGATCAGATCACAACAATGAATGACTAAACCAATGACTAAATATACTACCAAATCAATCAATCAAAACAACCAATAAATGACTAAAAATGGTTTATTCATCAATCTAGCCGCGTTATATATGACTGGCAATAAACTACTAGTGGTCATGTGACCAATTGTAGTTATTTATAAGAAGATTTTAGTAGTTTTTATAGTAGTTTATTGTTGTTTATGTACTAGTGAAATAGCTTCAATGGATGTGTATCTTGAACCTTGAATCTTGATTTGAAATAATGCTTTGAATGCTTGAATGGATCTTGAACCCTACATCACCATATTAGCTCCAATAACATGCATGATGCAAAAAGACTTTGATATGACAACTGGAACTTGGTTGCTGCAATAAAAATTCAATAAATATTCTCTTGAATGCCTTGAATTTCTCTTGAAATTCTTTTGAAAGTTCTCTCTTAGATCTGGAAAATTTCTAGTGAAACATAGTGAAATAACCTTATATTTATAGATATATAGCCTCAATTTCTTGAAATTTAAACACCACAAGTCAAAATTTGAATATAGATTTGAATATGTTAAAATACCACCAAAAACATAATTTAAATTTAGGTCCTAGGTCTAAGGGAGGTCCCATTCGCCCATGGGTGAATGAGTCCTAGGTCCTTAACCTAGGACACACATTGCTCAATGAGAAGTGTTATGTGAAGGAATTAATGAATTTCAGGTTTCCTCTTTGGAAAATGTAATAAAATAGGCTTGGATTTGAATTAAAGGGGCCAATTATGGAAAATTAAGCTCAATTAATTAAAGGATCCCTAAATAAGTGTGAAAGTATAAAGGGGTACACTCTATAACACCAAAAATAAGGCATAATTAAGCAAAAATTAAGTGTGAAAATGTAAAGAGATACATTTTTCTACACTACATTTCGCCCCCACTTTAGTGAGAGGATGAGCACAAGCGCAAACTCACACTAAAGTAGACATTCAAAATATATGTATGCAACAACAACAATATTACTCAATCATACAAGATCAAAGACTTAAAGGAAAGTTAAAAAAAAAAGGCGTATCAAGCCTCGACTATCCAACACGATGTGGAACACGTCTTTGCTATTTGTCCAAAAATAAGAATGAAAATCAAGCCTTTATTGTCCAATGTGATGTGGAACACATCTCGACTGCTTGTCCAAAACGTTCACAAGAAGAACTTGATGTCTATTATGAAAACAATAATGTATGCTCACTCTAGGATAATGGAACCTCAGGCTGTCCACTAGGTGAGTCCCCAAGAAAAGTGTCTTAGTGAGACATTCATGCTAGGTCTACAAGCTCTCATTATACTAACTATACCAAAGCTATCCCTCTAATAACTTTGATAGGGCACCACAAAACAAAACCAAAACTTCAAGCTTCACAAGGTTAAAAAGATGTATTATTCTAAACACTTATGAAAAAAATAAAAGTAAAGGTTTTTTCAAAGGTATCTTTCTTAGTTAATGGAAGGTCTCCTCTTAGGGAACGTCGTGCTTAATGTCTCTAAGAGAGGACAAGTGGTGCAAGAGTCCCATGAAACCTCAAGCCTCCATGAGGCAATTTTGGTTTCTTAGCTTAGGTTTGGTAATTTAATCTTGTAATAAGGTCATTTAGACCATTTTGGACTTGTATGAGTCTATTTTAGGTCCTAGAAGTTCTTGGCTGGGTCATTTTGTAATTTTGGTTAAAAGTTGTCAAATCTTGTAAAGTTGCCATTTATTGCAAAAATGCAAGAATGAGAATATGAAGTCATTTGTTGAAAATTCATGTAGAAGTTGGTTTTTTGGTTGTGAAACATGATTTTATGCTTAAATATGCTTGTGTAAGGTCGATCCAAGGGTTGGAGGCCGTTTGGTGATAATGTAAAGTAATGAAATTCACTAATTTTGTAAAATATGAACATTACTTTGTTGTTATAGAGAATTGTACAACCTATACAAACTTCATGGCATGATTACAATGATTTCATGCCATAGTATTATATTTCTAGAGAATTTAGGTTTTTTTCTCACGTTATTTCATGAAGAATTGAGCAAGTTATGGTGATTTTACTGAAAAATGCTGAAAGTGCCAGCAAGGGCAAGCAGTGAGTTGAAAAAAATGCATAAATTTTCATCCCATCAATAGAAAATATTTAAAATTGGTAAAATGGACTGTTTTTAGGTTTAATTTGATTCTACAAAGTGGTAGGAACAAAATATAATGTTTGTTTCCTTTTGTGTGATGCCCTAGGTTGGGAAAGCATGATTTTTGAGCAAATATGAAGCATGGGTGTTAGAGTTTGATGAAAGACTTAGTAAAATGGATTTGTGATGATTTGGTGAGCTTGTGCAGGTCATATTTGATATGTTTGAGGTTTTGGCTTGGATTCTAGACCCTTGGAGTGGGTATTTTATATAAACCCCATTGCATACAAGCCTTATTAGGCCTTAAAGAAGTGAGACGGTCAAAGTTTGAGGTATTTGTTAAAAAGTAACCTATACCCATTTCAATATATGTTTTCAAGTGGCCAAAAGGTTATATAAATATTCCATTACAATCTTAGAAATATTTATGCATTAAAACATATGAACGACTATTCTTTTTGAAGGTTTACTAAAATATGAGGCTATTTGAGAGGAAGGAACTCATAGAAAGAGTCTAAGACTTCTTGGGTGGATTAGTGTAGTTTATTAGGTCATGGATACCCACTGAAAGTTTTCCAAAGAGTTGGTTGAGTATTTGAGTCATAGAATCCATTTTGAAGCTTGTAGTCTTGAGTGAACAAAAGGGGTAATTTGGGATAGTCAAAAGAAAACCTTATATTTTATGAAACCTAAGTTCTTGTGAGTTATTGTTGGGTTTTTTATGTCATTCCCACATATTTTAAAGTGTTAATAGATTTTGGTGAATAATTCCAAGTGTTGGTGGTGCTTTGACAGTTGTAGCCTTATTTGAGCCATGTCATGTTAAAAGAGAGTAGTACTATTATGATGAACCCATGGTTGTTAAATATGGCTTCATTATGTTGAGTTAAACCCCACTTCTGCATCAATTGGTATCAAAGCTAGAAGAATCTAGGAAAGGAAAGTTGTGTGTTTGTGTGTGTTGTATTTTTGCAGGTTGAAGAAAGAACCTGGATGTCAAGAGACTAGGTAGTGAAGAATAGAGGAAACCTAGGTGAGGTGTCACAAAGACAAGGAAAAGCAAGGTGAAAGAGACTTGCTTGAATAAAGAAAAGAATGGACGTGTTAAGAAGATACTTGCAGGCTGAGGGTTAAAAAAAAGAAGAAACAAGAAAGGAAAAAAGAGGAAAAAGAGATGAAGAAGGAAAAAGAAAAGGCAAAAAAAGAAGAAATTGACCAAGAAATAAAAGAGTTGAGGCAGGTTATGGAACAATTAAAAGAGATGAGAAAAAGGATGGAAGAGATATGGAAGGTTGAGTTGCAACAATTAGCAAACCAAGAGTCAAGTTGGCATCTACGAGTCAAAAAGAAAATCTCATGGCCTATTAAAAGGATTATTTAGAGAAGAAGCCAAGTGGAAGCATTAAAATCATATGTGAAGACAATATAATCTTTGTTGATGAAGGAAAATGGTGAAAAGACCAAGTAAGATGAGGTGATGATGGTAGAAGAAGAAGAATGCATGGAGGTTGCAGCCATTCCAAAATTTGAAGGTACCAAGACAACAAATTTGAAAAATGATTTGATTTTAGAGGGGCATGATACTGAGTTGGTTTCAAAGGTTGATTTAGAGAAGGTGAAGGATGAATTAATTTTGGAGGATCAAGGTTGGCTTCAAAGGTATGTTGATATGGTGTTTTCTTCATTAATTTTCAAAGAGGATAATGGTCTTTCAGGTTTTGTTGCATCAAAGGTTAGTGAACCTGATAAATAAATAGTCGTAGGGGAAAAATATCACATAGAAGAGATGAAAAAAAAGGTGAAATTCTTAAGGATAATTTTCTAAGGAAGGTGGATAAGTTTAAGCATGCATTTAATGGGAAAAAGGAGGAAAGAATACATAATTTTCTTGTTGTGAATGCAATATTAAGGAAGGGTAAACCTAGATTCAAGATGAAGAAAGTTGTGGGAGAAGAACAAGGTATTGAAGTAGGTTCAACAATCTTTTACAGTGGTGAACAAATCAAAGATCATCCATTAGGTGAAAAGCAAAATTTTCTAGTGAAGAACCGGTCACAACAAGAGATAGTGCATGTTTTCACTACCTAGTGCATTGGAAGGGTACACCAGATGAAGGAAACATTTGAAGGCTAGATAATGATGAGGTCAAGCATGATTTCTTGTTGCAGTATTGTCCTCACTCAAGGATACTTGAGTTTTCTTTTGGTCGAGAGTATGGTGTAGGAGCACCATGGAACCTCAAGCCTCCATGAGATAATTTTGGTTTCTTAGCTTAGGTTTGGTAATTTAATCTTTTAATAAGGTCATTTAGACCATGTTAGACTTGTATGAGTCTATTTTAGGTCCTAGGAGTTCTTTGTTGGGTCATTTTGCAATTTTGGTTAAAAGTTGTCAAATCTTGTAAAGTGGCCATTTATTGCAAAAATGCAAGAATGAGAATATGAAGAGTAATTTGTTGAAAATTCAAGTAGAAGTTGGTTAGTTGGTTTGGAAATGTGATTTTATGCTTAAATTTTTTGTGTAAGGTTGATCCAAGAGTTGGAGGCCGTTTGGTGATAATTTGAAGCAATGAAATTCACTAATTTTACAAAATTTGAACATTACTTTGCTGTTGTAGTGAATTGTATGGCCTATACAACCTTCATGGTATGATTAAAGTGATTTAATGTCATATTTTTTTTTCTAGAGTATTTTTGTTTTTGTCTCACGTGATTTCATGAAGAATTGAGCAAATTATGGTGTTTTTAGTGAAAACTGCTAAAAACCCCAACTAGGGCAAGTAGTGAGTTGAAACAATTCATAACTTTTCATCCCACTAATAGAAAATATTCAAAATTGGTGAAGTGGAATGTTTTTAAGTTTAATTTGACTCTACAAAGTTTCAGGAACAAAATATAATGTTTGGTGCCTTTTGTGTGATGCCCTGGGTTGGAAAAGCATGATTTTTGAGCAAATATGAAGCATGGGTGTTAGAGTTTGATGAAAGACTTAGGAAAATGGGTTTGTGAAGGATTGGTGAGAATTTTCAGGTAAAATTTGATATTTTTAAGGTTTTTTATTGGATTATAGACCCTTGGAGTGGGTAGTTTAATAAACCCCATTGCATAGAAGCCTAATTAGGCCTTAAAGAAGCGAGATAGTCAAAGTTTGAGGTATTTGTTACATAGTAACCTATACCCATTTAAAGATATGTTTTAAAGTGGCCAAAAGGGTATCTAAATCTGTAATTATAGTCTTGGAAAGAGGTCTTATTAAAAGATATGAATGACTGTTATTTTTGAAGGTTTACTAAAATATGAGGCTATTTGAGAGGAAGGAACTCATAGAAAGAGTCTAGGACTTCTTGGGTGGATTAGTTGAGTTTATTAGGTCATGGATACCCTATGAATTTTTTCCCAAGATTTGTTTGATTCTTTGAGTCATAGAATCCATTTTGGAGCTTGTAGTCTTGAGTGAACAAAAGGGGTGATTTGGGACAGTCAAAAGAAAACCTTATATTTTATGAAACCTGAGTTCTTGTGAGATATTGTTGGGTTTTTTATATCATTCCCACATATTATAAAGTGTTACTATATTTTGGTGAATAATTCCAAGTGTTGGTGGCCATTTGAGAGTTGTAGCCTTATTTTAACCATGTCATGTTAAAAGAGAGTAGTACCATTATGATGAACCTATGGTTGTGAATTATGCCTTCATTGTATTGAGTTGAATCCCACCTCTACATTAACAATTCAAGGTTAAAAGATTCACAATCTTAGGAAATAAAATTCACAACATCACAACTAAGAGGAAATTCGTATACCAAGAAATATCATGCTCTCATAGGATACCAAACCCAATGACACGACCAAGAAAAAGATGCATCACAACTAGAAGAAAGAAAATCACACAATGAAACATAATGAATGAAAAAATTTCAAAAATAATAATGCCAATTTATGCCCCTACTTTAAAGAAATTTCTAGCACCGTTGCTGTGAATATTTTTCTTCAAAGTAGCCAATAATCAATGCTAACAAGAATAATACATGAAATCTCACTCAAAAATCTCTATGCCAAGTCATATGTTTCCAAATGAAGCTATCTCATGAAAAATATAGGAAGGAGTTGCCCCAAAATGAAATCCAAAACACATAAGGGATCTACGGATTTGGGGTTAGTATGTCTTTGCTAAAATGTTTTTATAGAGCTCGGAAACGTCATCGTTTTCCAAATACTTGCAAAACAAGAAGAATGACACATAAAGAGCGAAAACAAAGAAAAAGATTTTAGGTCAAAATGGAAGAGACCTAAATATCTTGACACCTTGCATTGTCACCAAAAGGAAAACAAAAGAAAAAAACAAAGATAAATTTTTATGACATATAGAAGAATGTAGATACAAATAGAGGAATGCACATAAAGAGAGATGCACATCAAACAAAACAGTATGGGGGATCACATTATGCACATGAAATCACACAAAGAACATGAAAAAGAAAGAAAAATACTAGCAAGGAACATGCAAGTCAACCTATAGTAGGTCATCTTCATCCCAATATTGTTCAATATATGTGGAAGGAAGACAACTATCCAAAGGGACAACATCAAGTGCCAAACTAGGACAAGGATATCTAACCCCTTGCCCCCACTAAGTATAGGAAATGATGAGCTGAGATATGTGATTAAAATGAGCTACTTGTAAGAAAGACAATTATTTTCAATGAATGTTAAACATGCAATAGTGAGCATGCTATGATCCTACAACTATTACATGGCAAGAAGCAAAGTTCATGATTTTAGTTAGGATGGATCCCTAGGAGAGCTAAATTTATTCAATAATTCTTGTAAAGGATGACAATTATTGATGTGATGTCCAAAGAATCTATGATAGGAACAATATGGTTCATTTTGATTAGTTTTATTTTTTATTATATTTTCATGTTTAGGTGTTAATTTTATTAATCCATAATATAAAAGAGTGTAAAAGGTATTCTTAGTCTTGGATATCTTTAATAGATTATTGAAAGATTCAAAAAGATCATACATCTCATATAGGTGAAGTTTTTGATATTCATGTAGTTTCAGCTTCTTCTTCTTTGGTTTGATAATTTTTTGGTTATCACTTTCATCTTTTAACTTTAAGGCCTCTCCTTATTAGAAAAGGATGTGTTAGGAGTGGTAATGTGATCAAAATTTATGTTCTATTTTCTCTTATGCATGGGAAATGTATTTGAAGCTAGTTGAGTAGGAAAATTGTTGTTAATGATATGGACCAAGGTACATAAAAACTATATTCCTTGTTCATGCTTAAGCATATTTCGTATGTTCCCTATGAGAGGAATGAAATTAGCAGAAATAGGTTTGGTTCTCACAAAGTTTTGTAAATGTTTTAATTCTTCTTTTATCTTTCATGCATTTTGAGAGACATTAGCAACCATTGTTTAGACATCATGAACATTATTTTTGGGTAGGGAAGTCATTGGAAATGAGGTATAAAGACTAGGATCCATAGAGGGTTGATTAATATCAACACTATGAGTGAAAGAGTTGGAGAACCCAATATCCATGATGAATGGTGTATTGTGAGATGACATGAGTCTCAAAATACATCTCATGAATATATTAATAATAGGACACCAAGTTGTGAAGCTCATACAAATTTCACAAAGTCAATGTATACTAAAAATGGAAAATAGGCAAGATGCAATCAAATATCCGAAGATGTAAAGTGCAATGTAAATATGTAAATGCAATTTTTCAGATTTCAAACAAGACAATTTTCAGATTATGCTTGAAATGATGTCTTGTAAATGCAATTTTTATTTCACACAATGCACTAAATTTATCAAATGAAGCTTAATATGATCAATTCCATGTAAAAAAAAGTCTACAACCTGAAACATAAAACAAAACAAGGAAACATAATACACAAATAGATATTTTAATGCCCAAAAATTTAGGAAATGAACCTGAGCAGGAACTCATTCACCCAAGGGAAAATGGGTCCTAGCTTAGGGATTTAGAAAAATGCTTTTATAGATTTATGAGTTGATTCTAGTGGTTTGTAGATTCTGGTTTCTTACAGTGAGTTATAGTTTCATATTTTTGTGAAATTAATCTTGAATGCAAATACAAAATATGAAAAAATGACAACTTAGGAGAGCTAATTTGATGTGAAATTTCAATTCAATTTTCAAATGTAAATGAATGATGATGCAATTCTATGTAAATTATTTACAAAATGATTGATTTTTTTTTGTAATTCTCTGATTTTAAGAGATGCAAAAATGCAATCCTAAAAACCTAAATGAAATGAAAAATAATGCAAGCTAAAAAAACCTAAATGAGATTCAATTCAATGCATTTCAATGCAAATGAATGCAAGATCTAGATCTAGGGTGAAATGGAATCCAAAATCAGAAAAATGCAATGATCAAACGAAGGTTCACCAAAATGAAATAAAGAAAAATAGGTTGGGGGATGAATGCATCAAATGTGGGGTATGATGAACCTATTCTTCCTTAATTCATTAGGAAATGAGATCCACACAAAGAATTGAAATACAACCCTTAGGTGAGTCAACTCAAGATGTGAATCTACATATTTCCTTTTTTTGCAAGGACGAGGGTCTTGGTCAAAAAACACTTTGGGGAGAAAAACTAAAAATAGTAAATTAGCTCCAAAATGCAATCTACAACTTGGATCTAATAGACTAAGCTCAATACTGATGAAACTAGAAATGAAATCACAAATCAGAGAAGGGAAAAATGATGTTTACTAGTCACCAAAATTAGTTTCTGAAGTTGATATGGGACTCATTCACCTAGGGTTGAATGGGTCTTGAGTTAGCGTTTGTCTGCAAATTTTGAGAGCCTCTTCTACAGATCTAAATCTCTCAATTTGTCTAGGTTTCAGGTTCCAAAAGCCGAAAATAAATATTTTAGATGAGTTTCCGTGAGATGACAACTTTTATGACCTTTTTTAACTTTGACAACTTAATTTTTTCTCTTCAAGAGATCTTCAAGATTTCTTCCACCTAAATTTACAAACACAAATGAAGAGGAAAAAATGTTTTTTTTTTGGTGAATGGGGGTCTGCCTTGGTCAAACCCCATTTTGGTAATCAAACCTTGAAATAAAAAAAAATAGCATGAAAGGAATGATGAATTCACAACTCACCAAACCCTTAATAAATAAACCTTGGAATGTAAATTTTAAACTTGCATGAAATGGATTCAATGGATGTGGATCTTGAACCTTGAATCTTGATTTGAAATAATGCTTCGAATGCTTGAATGGATCTTGAAACCTACATCACCATATTAGCTCCAATAACATGCATGATGCAAGAAGAATTTGATATGTCAATTGGATCTTGGTTGTTGTAATAAAACTTCAATAAGTATTCTCTTGAATTCCAAGAGTTTCTCTTGAAATTATTTTGAAATTTCTCTCTTAGATCTTGAAAATTGCTAGGTGAAACATAGTGAAATAACCTTATATTTGTAGATATGTAACCTCAATTTCTTGAAATTCAAAAATCACAAGAGGAAATCTGAATATAGATTTGAATATGTTAAAATACCACCAAAAACATAATTTAAATTTAGGTCCTAGGTCTAAGGGAGGACCCATTCGCCCTAGGTCCTTAACCTAGGACACACATTGCTTAATGAGAAGTGTTATGTTAAGGCATAATGAATGTTGGGTTTCCTCTTCAGAATATGTAATAAAATAGGCTTGGATTTGAATTAAAAGGGCCAATTAAGGAAAATTAATCTCAATTAATTAAAGGAGCCCTAAATAAGTGTGAAAGTGTAAAGGGGTACACTTTACAACACCAAAAATAAGGCACAATTAAGTCCAAATTAATATTAATTCCAAATTAAGTGTGTAAATGTAAAGGGATACATTTTTCTACACTACAATTGGAAATTATTATGAGGCCCATGGATTTTGATTTTTCAAGATGGTTGGAGGAATTTTTTGCTTCATGATGACTGATTGTGTAACTAAGGGTAAAAATTGAGGTTAGCGGATTAGAGAATTATAAACCAAAACCCAAAGTAAATAATAAAGCACATCGGAGAAAAACATGAAAAAAAAGGAAAGAGTTTACCAAAAGTATTCAACCTCCATGATTGACCTCTATTACACCTTCTCTATTTGCTGCAATATGTAGTTTTCCCTTAGATTTTGTGTGAGCAACAATGATTATGCCAAGACCAAAACAAATGTTGAAGGACTTGAATTAAAATTCTACACTACGCAACTATGCACCTAGCAAGCAAAGACTAAAGTATGCCTAAAGTATGCAATAATGCCAATATGTCAAGAGATTAAGAGATTAAGAGATGTAAAAATGAGAGAAAAATTGCCTTTTTATATAAAATGCAATTTTAGATGAATGACCAAGATTGAAGATTGACAAATACCCTAGAATCAATGGACAAAATTCAATATGACAACCCACAATTAGGGTCAAGGAAACATTAGGGTGAAATTAAAATTAGTGGACAAGATTTGATTTGAGAAAATCAAATCAAGGGACAAGAATGCATGTGACAAGGAGATAAGATTGGCACAAAAAAAGAGGGAGCTGTAAAATAAAATAATATTAGAAATTATTTGATTTATGGAGGAAAATACTATTTTGAATTAGAAATTAATTTAATTCAAAAAGGTGGGGCCATGTGACAGTAAATAATTAATTTGAATTATTTACTTAAAAGAGGGAAAATTAGAAAGTGGGACCATCCAAAATAAATGTCTTTATTTAAAATGGGGGAAATGCCAAGGTGGACAATAATTAGATAAATTAAATAATTTATTTAATTATGAGAAGATATTTGCGAATTAATGACGTATTTAAATGAGTAAAATTTATTTATTTAAATAATCAAGAAGAATTATGGACAAAGATAATTAAATAAATTTTAAAATTTATTTATTTATGGGAATATATTAAAGAATTAGTGACGCATTTAAATGAATCAGTTCAATATATGCCCCAACGAGGGTACGAAGTACCTATGCCCCCTCGAGAAATTTTGCGAATTTTGGCATAGGGTCAGAAAATTTTGGAAGGTGTCTCGATAAGCTCATTTGATGACCAGAAAATCAATGGTGTGATTGGTTTCAAGATTGGACGATGTTGAGGATGTGAAAATCTTGGTCAAAGTTGGTCAAAAGAGCCTCCAATAATAAGTTTTTGAAGAAAAATCCCACTTCAACACTATAAATAGGTTGAAAATGGGCAAAAGTCAATTCATTTTCACTTTCACACTTGTAATTTTAGAGAGCTCAGAGCTAGGAGTCTGTGCACAAAGATGGTGATTCCTATTATCGAGAACCGCAGATACATCATCAGGACTTAGGTGATCCCACAAAGTTGGTTTACAATTTCTTAGAGGAACTAATTTTTTCTGAAATCACATATTTTTAGAAGATATAATGATTTAAGCCTTAAAAAGTTCCATTTTAAGGATTCCAATTGAAGAGGGTTTGATCAAACCACCTTAGATCAAACCCAGTTGGTTAGAACCTCACTAGTTTTACATCATACCTATAAATGAGTCTCCTTTACATGTATCAAAATGTTGATAAAAAATCACTTTTGATTTACCTTTTGGGGGATCAAATGAATACATTTAAAATTTATTTGAAATGATTATGGTAGTCCTCAGAACGAGCTATCCAGAAAATATAATTTTAATATGTTTTGGTTTTATGATGTATTTGTTTTTTTAGTTTTATTAAACATAGGTTCTTCATCGAAAAATGAAGGTCTCTATTCTGCACATGTGGAAACATCGCAGATTATCAAAAAAAATAAAAAAAATATGAGTGCACCAGATATTGAAGTCCTTGATCCAACAAAATAAATAAATTGAATTTCGATATATAGAAAAAAGGTTATGCGTTATATGGTCACGCTATGTCTGAATTGTAATTGGTTTGACTTCGAAACTTTATTAAAGAAAAATATTCAATAAAGAACTATCTAACCAAGTGGAAGCACTAGATGTTAGAGTTAAAAATATAAATTTTAAATAATTAGAATTTTATCCTTCATGGAAAAAAAGTTCTGCATTATACGGTGCGCATCACTTTTTTAAAATGTTGTTTTATGAAAAAAATAGTTTTCATGGGAGATGGAAAAATAAGTGCAATTTGATTTCAAAGATTTTGAAATAAATATTTTTAGAATCTAAAGAGAAAATGTGACAAGACTCTAGTTTGCATCATGTTCAAATTCCTCACAGTTTAGCCACTATAGGTTCCCGAATGTGAAGATTTAGTTAAAAATAATAATTTTAGTGTCTAGTTTGGCCAAAAATTGTAAACCACTATTGTGGGATCACCCATCTTTAGACAGCCAGAGGGCACGGACCCAGCGGTATGTACCTCATACCCACTTTGTCATTTTATCATTCTTGTGCATTTTTTGAGTTTTTAGGAAGGTCATCGAATGCCCTGTGACGCATATGCATTTGTGTTAGTCACATGCATAGTTGTGTTCAACACAGTTGATGCGTCATGACACAAACATAGTTCTATCATTAGGTTTCCAATTTAGTCCAATGCATTTTCCAAATGTCGAGATGCATTTGCTGCTTTGCAACACAAATGACAAGTATAGCGACGCACTCACAAGATTCCAATTCATGCGTGAATCCAAGTGACACATTTGATTGCAACCAATTGAAGATGACATATTTGTGAGTCAAAGGGACGCAAGTGCCATAACACAATGCAATTGATGTACGAAATGACACAAACGCCAAACCGCGAAGAAAATAAAGTCAACGTGACATATCTGACTTTAACTAGGGTTGATTAGAGTTGACTTAGTTTTAGGCTGACTTTTTTCTTACACTTAGATAGATTATAATAATGATATTTAATAATGTGCTAACACTCCTTTCTACATATGCATAAAGAATTACCACCGATCTACACACGGGAGTTCCAATCATCAACATATGGATTCAAAGACTAGCTGATGAACTGGGAGTGAAGGCGATTGATGCAACTAGGACTATATTACGTCACCTATATGCCCATTATCTGGGCTAATAGGGGGTTGCTGACAAGACTCTGTGAGAGATGGCACTCAGAGACCTTCTCCTTCCACTTGTCGATGGGAGAGGCTACAATTACTTTAGAGGATGTGTATCAAATTTTACATATTCCGATCAGAGGAGAGTGGGTGGTGTATGATCCACACCAAGGTGTGTAGGCCATGACAAAATTATATGAGGAAGATGATGGCGTGAGCCTTGGTGTTGAAGGGCATGCGATTCAGTGGGAGTACCTAGTGGAGCACTACCGACGGTGGGATGCCATGTTATGTACTTTCATTGCGGGGGTCCTATTCCAAATCGTCAGGGACATGGGTTCTCGATTGGATGAGGAAACATCTTAGTATGGATGTGGCGAGATAGGGTAGTCTTTGCATGGGGGCCTTGTCTACTTGGTATGCTATATCATCAGTTGCATGAGGTAGCATACAGGGGTGGGAGAAACATCAACTATGGAATGACATTACTTATGATCTAGGCTTGGGAGCATATTCTCGTCTTTCAGCTACCTATTCAGAGCCCACAGTTAGCGAACGATATGCCATATGTGTATTTATATGTAGGAGCTTTGCATCAGACCAGAGTCAAAGAGATAGGATTTTGGCGGCATAGGATAGAAATGATGAAAACATTTGTCTAGAGATTGTATAGAGATTGCGCATAGTGGGCTGGCAAGGGAGACCATTTATCATTTTGCAAGCAATTTCAATATTTGATTGGCTATACTATGCATTCAGAGCTGATTATAGATATATACCTGCCTCAATGGGTACTTATCAGTTTGGAGAGTAGTAGGGTGTGTTGATGGGGACTGTAGAGTATGCACGGTCATCGTGAGAGCCTACATGGGGCCTTGTTATATCAGTGACTTTTGTCGAGCAATAGATAGATGGGTTGGTGGTGTAGCCATGGGGTTGGAGCGAGGGTTCTACAAATCTAGGGATGACTACAGATTTTGACCTATGGTGGAAAAAACATCAATTGATTCCTTCGATAGATCTTGATGGGTTGGCACATGTGGATCATAGATCTATTATACCATGGGTACATCGAGGAGGCTAGAGGGGTAAGGAGAGAGGAAGAGATGGAGGCCAGGGAGATGGTGGGAGGGGCGATGAAGATGGTAGTGAGGATGATGGGGGGGATGGTAGGGGAGGGTGGAGGAGGAGAGGAGGAGATGGAAAGAGACAAGGTAGGAGAGTCTGATAGTGTGTCAAGAGGGTGCCACTAGAGGTGATCCCCGAGGTAGCCGAGAAGGAGGAGATAGGAGGAGGAGAGATAAGAGGTAGAGATGGAGGTGCATGCGGCAAAGGAGGCCCTAGATGTTTGGGGAGGAGAGGAGGGAGTTGGGGTGAGGAGGATACTAGTGATGATGAGGAGGAGATAGACATTGGTGGTGAGATGGATAAGGCAAAGAGGTAGCTCTGAGAGGGGATGATTGAGGGGAAGGATGAGGGTGATAGGCCACTGATTCTACCCTGAGATGCCACAGTTCACAAGAAGCTGGTAGACCTCCAGAGCAGACTAGATTCCACCTTGTCTCATAATAAGGCATTATTAGTAGAGTTGGAGGTGGTATGGGTGGAGAGGGATCAAGTAGTGATCTGATAGCAGGAGGCAGAGAGGTGGGTGAGGGAGTTTACAGAGTTGTGTTCAAGACCCATAGGAGACATGGCCAAGGAGCTGGCTAGGATGAGTGAGAGCTAGGGCTGATACAAATTACTCTATAAGTAGGTCGTATGACTCAAGAGATGGGATCATGGGCTATCTGGATCATATAATAGGATAGGTAGTGATAATCAGACTCACAACAGTAGCCAGAGCCACAATAGTGCAGGTTGGTCCACACCATCAAGGCAGTCATCTAGACACAAGTCTCATCACAAGCATTCATTAGGGAATAGGTCCAACCAAAGTCATGGGTCTGTGTTATCAAGACACCAATCTCAACACAACCAGCCTCTAGTCATCGACCCCTCAGGATCTCAGAGTCAGGCACCTCAATAGTGCAGTTTATAGTTGATCTCATGAGCGAGTGACAATCGCCTCAATCCTCACCTCCACGAGACATAGAGGACACAACTCAGGGCTTATGTTACATTTATTGTTATGATGAGACACTTTATATATTGAATTTCAAGCCTCCAAGTTCCATTTTTGGGATTCCACTAGATTCTATCTTGTGACATGGTTATTTTGAGATATATATATATATATATATATATATATATATATGATGAGAATTTGATGCGGCCTACATGCTTTATGTTATGATGTTATTTATGTTTTATGTGATGTGATGTGATGTGATGTGATTTATGTGATGATATGATGATGAATTTATGATGGTTACCTTATGATTATGTGCCATGATGATTGTATGTTGATGATAATGATATTCTATATGATGACACTCAGGCATTGATGTATGATGTGACCAATGGATATCATGCTCTATGATTATGCATTTATGGATGTTTATGTGTGTATGGATTATTCCTCATGATGTTATTATGGTATTGATATATGCACTGATGATTTGGATGGTTATGCTTTTTATATGTTATGTTAATGCAAATTATGTTCTTATGTATGCAATGTAAAATGAGAACCTTATATGTCATGTGAATGCAATGTGAATGTAGTGTGAATACAAATTCTATTATGCAAATGGATTGATGAAAATGTGAAATATGCTAATGCAATGTTTATATGATCATGTTTGAAATTATGTTTTTGTATGTTACTGGATATCATCAGAGGATGAGATAAGAGAAGAGACCAGATGCAAGAGAAGATGGATGTTAGTATGGAGAAAAGAGATGCATGTTAGTATGAAAAAAAGAATCCTTCAACATTTTCCATAGTACTAATAGTTGTTACTCTAATCATCATTGGGCATATTGCGTAATGGCCAAAAAACACTATGATATGACATAGATCAATAGTTGGCAAGGTCAACTCATCACATAGGACAAACAGTCACAAACAAGGATGATCATGACTCATATGAGGAACACAATTTCCCTTAGTCATTTTGTCATAACCAACCACAAACAAACAAGACTAGTCATGAAAATTTGTTGTTTCTCTAAATCCTGATGCCGGGACATCCTCGATAAACTAGCCACATGACAGCCAATAAAAGACAAGAAAATCATTGTACTACATCATTGCTCCTCTAAATCCTGATGTTAGGACATCCTCAAGGAAGTAGTAGCAGGATGATAAAAAGGACAAAGATAATCATCATGGTACATTATGGCTCCTCTAACATAAGAAACTAGTATCATGATGACCATCAAAAGACAAATAGTGTTTACCAAGTGTTTTCCAAATGTTCAAATGTCAAGTTTTTTGATATTGAGATTCCAAGATTGACGAGGTATAGGTTTACAAATGTAAAGTGATGCTAGATTGAGGAAGGACACATCCTGAATGATGGTGATGTCAAGGGGATCAATTCTCGAATGTCAAGAGAATCCTTCAAAATTCCATATAACGATGATGATGCTTAGGAAGGACACATCCAAAAGCATAAAGAAATGACAAGAGTTGTTCTTTAGAAGGACACATTTGAAGGAGAGCCATGTTTTTGATAGGGTTTGACTAGAAGATAGGGTTGATCACATGCCAACGTTGACATGCAAATTTGATTGAGATTTTGATTAAAAATATTGATTAAAGTTTTTCGTAAGATTTCTAGTTTCAGGATTGATGAATGATTTGCTTGACTTGAAGATATTTTGATGTGTGTGAAAGTGCGATGTCATGAACCCTAATGGACTGACCGAGTGTGGCATCGGGGGCTCATCGATTGATGGCCTTGCCTATGTCATGCACTCAGAGACCTCGTAATTTGATATGACCAAGGACTTTGGCTTAAGGAAAAAAGATTGAGTCATGATTTTATTTTGACAAACCTAGAGGGATGCACCTGATGTTTGAGGGGCCCATTTAAGATGTGCCTTTCCTATGTAGAAAATACGTAGAGACAACGTAGTTCAAACTATGACAAAGATAAACTGACATGATTGACACAAATGCCATGACAGACTTGACTTTGTCTTTGAGATTTTTGAGAGTTATTTGGATGTTTTTATGTTTTCTTCAAGACATTTTTTTATTTTTATTTCTTTTTTTAGAGGACTTTTTATGATTTTTATGATTTTTTCAAGACTTTTTACAAATTCCAGGACCATGTGCGATACCCACTGTAGTCAAATGATAAAGGTATTTCCCTTAGACAGGTCAAGGACTATCCAAGCATAATGACATGGAAAGGGGCATATGCAGAACAAAAGGCAAGGGATATGAAAGGTGTGATGTCAACCAATGCTGGCCATGGACAAAAATGACAAGACTTATGAAAAATGTCGTGAATGTGTCAGGATTTCATAGTTTACATATTATGGATGAAGGAATATGGAATGATAGTAGATGGTGAAGCAAAGACTGACTACGCATGGCGCTTTTTTTCCAGGTTTTCACCATGGTACTTATCCAAGTGCCTTTTTACTAGGTTTTCACTATTGGATTAATTTATTTCTCTTTACAATTTTTTTCCTTTTTTTAATTTTTTTAAAAATTTGTTGGTGTCACCAAGATGCCTATTTGCTAGGTTTTCATTAGGGTGATGATTTTTTTTTGTATTTTTAAGGTTTTCATCCAAGCTCTCTGATGCTCTGTATAGAACTTGTGTAGATGTAGACTATTGATAGGTTTTATCAATTGTTCTCCATTTGGCGTAGCTAACTGATATGCACCATAACCAAATGCAATAGTAATGATGTAAGGACCTAGCCAATTGGGGTCAAACTTGCAAGGTTTCTCTTGATCAACCTAATTCCGTGGATTCTACATAAGGACCAAATTGCGAATTTCAAACTTTCTTGCCATTACTCTTTTATTATAGCTTCTGCAGAGGAAATTTTGATATTCCTATAAGTGGTTCAAGGAATTTTTTCTTCTTACTTGCAACATTTCTAGCTCATATAGGCAAGAATGTCTGTACTCTTCGTCATCGATCAATCCCTTCAAGGAGACCCAAAGAGAACAAATTTCAACTTCGATGGGTAATATAGCTTCAGATCCATAGACCAAGGAAAATGGGGTGCCTCTAGTGGGTGTGTGGATACTAGTGCGGTAGGCCCACAAGGTAGGGTTGAGTTGTAGATGCCAATGATGACCAACATCATTGAAAGTATTCTTAAGAATTCAAAGGATTGTTTTGTTGGATACCTTGGCTTGACCGTTTCCTTGTGGATAGTATGGCATGGAGAAATGGTGTTGAATGTGGAAGCATTCAAAATGCTCATGGACCTCTTGAATTTTGAATGGATGACCATTGTTTGTGATGATGGACTGTGGGACACCATACTGGCAGATGATGTAATTCAGGATAAACATGGAAATCTGCTTACCGATGATGTAGGTGAGGGGAACAATGTCAATCCACTTAGTGAAATACTCAATGGCGGTTATAATGAACTTATGGCCATTGGAAGAGGAGGCATGGATTTTTCACATAGGTCGAGTCCCCATTATGTGAAGGGCCATGGAGAAGTGATTAGTCTCAGCTCCTATGTGGGTATGTGGATTGGATAATTGTGCACCTAAAATTTATGACATGTTCTGACAAACTGAAGAGCATTTGTTTCTATTGTCGGCTAGTAATACCCAAGTCTTGTAACTTTCCCAGCTAAGGTTGGGTCACTCGAATGAGATCCACATATACCCTCATGTACCTTGTGTAAAATTTTTCAGGCTTCATCATTGTCGAGACAATGAAGAAGCATGTTGTCAAAGTTGCGGTGGTATAAAGTGTCACTGATGATGGTATATCGAGCGACTTTTCGAATGAAGTATTTTCATTGATTATTAGATAGGTTGGGTGGGAGGGTCTAGGACTTAAGATAATCATATATGTCCTGATACCAAGGTGAACTAGGACCAACAAGCTCAGAAACCATTTTTGACTCTCGAACATCATATTCAGGAACCAAGAGTTGCTCCACTAAGAACTCGAATTGTGACACATTATTGGGGATGTCTAATAGAAATAGAATAGTAGCCATTACATCCACTACCTTGTTTTGTGCCCTAGGGATTTTTCCAAAAGTGATCAAGCTGAAATATGTTAGAAAGATATCAACCATGCATCTATTGGGCAACAACTTTTCATCTTTTGTTTCATAATCGTCATTCACTTGGGTAATGACTAACTGAGAATCTATGAAGACTAGAAGTGTCTTAATTTTCCATTCTATATCCATTCAGATTCCTGTGACAAGTCTCATATTATGCAATGTTATTAGTACAAGGGAAGGCAATTCAAAATACCTTAGGAATGGATTCCCCTTGCTATGTGATGAATAAGATACTTGCTCCTTAGCCATGACCAATATAAGACCCATCAAAATAAAACTTCCAAGGTGATGAAGGTTCTGCATGAAATATAGATTCATCAGGAAAGTCAACTATCAAAGGATGAGTGCCTTGTACAGGTGCATCTGCAAGCTGATCGACTATTACTTGTCCTTTTATTGCCTTGCGTTCAACATATTGTATGTCGTATTCACCTAAGATCATTACCCATTTTGTTAACCGACCTATCAATGTTGCCTGACTGAGAAGATACTTCAATGGATCAATCTTTGCTACCAATTGTGTTTGGTGGTTCAGCATGTAATGTCTTAAATTTTGTACCGTCAAGACAACTACAATGCATGCATGTTCAATGGATGTGTAGTTGAGCTCTTATTAGACCAATGTGCGACTGACATAGTATATAGCCCTTTCTTTTTCTTCATAGTCATTTTGTGCCAACAATTCCCCTAGTGCGTTAGTGGTTGCAGAGACATACAAAATCAAAGGTTTTCCTTCAATTAGAGGCATTAGAAAAGGTGGTGACAATAGATAGTCTTTGATTTTTTGGAAGGCTTCTTGACATTTATCTATCCACACAAAGGTGATAATTTTGCACAATAGGTTTTGAAAAGGTTGGCATTTGTCTACTAGTTGTGCAATGAAGCATCAAATAGAATGTAATCTGCCTTGTAGTGTCCTTAGCACATTGATTCCTTCTGGTGGAGGCATGTCTAATATTTGTTTCACTTTGGTGGGATCAACTTCAATGCCTCGTTGAGAAACTATGTAGCCCAGTAGTTTTGCTAAAGTAACCCCCAAAACACATTTATTTGGGTTCAAACAGACCTTGTATTCTTCAAACCTCTTAAAGATTTTGTCCAATACTTTGAGATGATCCTTGTGTGTCAAAGATTTTTCCAAAAGGTCATCCACATAATCTTCCATTAGCATGTCCATGAGATCATGGAATATCATTGTCATGGCTCGCTGGTATGTGGCACCTACATTCTTTAGACCAAAAGGCATGACATTCCAGTAGTATGTTCCCCAAGGGCAAGTAAAAGATGTTTTGTGCTGATCTTCAGGGGTGATCTGAATTTGATTGTAGCCCGAGAAACCATCCATAAGAGACAACATCTCATACCTAGCTATGAGATCAACAATGATGTCTATGTTCATCAATGGAAAGTCATCTTTTGGACATGCCTTGTTTAAATCATGGAAGTATGTACAAATACAAGTTTTTCCATTTGGCTTAGTGATGGGTACAAGGTTGGAAATCTAATCAACATAGTCTATTGATCTTATAAATCTAGCATCCAATAACTTCTTAAGTTCAACCTTCACAAGTAATGCAATCTTTGGATGCATCTTTCACAATTTCTATTTAACTGGCTTGATACTTGGAATTAAAGGAAGATGATGCAACACTAATTCTGTATCTAGTCCTAGCATATCGGCATAAGACCTTGCGAAGTTAACTTTTCTTTATGAGAAGAACTATTGGACTTCAGGCTTTGCTTCTTCTGTCAATGATGCAGCAAAGAGAACCATTTTGGGATCCTCTGGTGTAGCAATGTTCACTTCTATAGTGTCTTCAATAAGAATTCCCAAATTTTCTTGTGTCACAGGAAGAAAGTCCAATCCTCCATCCTTAGGTGACTCAAGGAGGTTTTCACCTTTGAATATGTCCTTTATTTTTACTTTTGTATTGTCAGAAGGCGTCTTGCAGATTTCACCTAAAGACGTGTATTTTTTAATTTTATTTTTTATATTTTTGTGACTGGAGGATTTCACAGTCTCCCCAAAGTATGCTGCATAATCTAGGTCTATAGAAAATCCTTCTTTGTGATCACCATTTGGTATGCCCTCACAGAGACTCATGAATTCTGCAATGGCTTCGTCATTCTAAAAGATATCCATAGTGGGTGGGCCTTGCTGATCCCAGTCAATGAGTTATGGGTAGACAAGGGAGATACCATCATCAGTGTTGGTAAAGGGTGGGGAGGATGCATAAAGCATGCAAATGGAAGCCTCCAGTGTTAAGAAAAAATTGTTGTCTTCAATTTCCCAGTCAAATTTGATCCAAAGACCATCTTCAAATTTAGATGAGTTATATTCATGGTCATAGTATGGGAAAAATAGATCAGAGTCATGATCAACAGATGGTAATTCAGAGGCATGGATAGTAGGCTTAGGCATGCCAGGCTCATGGGTGGGTTCGAGAATGGGCCAAGACAAGTCAGATAGTACCGGCGATAGTTTATGGTCATTTGGGTCCCAAAAAATGCTTACCCATTCTTTTTTATTAGAATGGCCATCCAGAGGATCAATGTTATACATTTATCTGAATATTTCCTCAAGAGGGATTTCACCAGGTTCTAGGAATAGTTCATCAATATAATAGTCATTGAGGGTTTTATCAGATCCCCATTCCCATTCATGAGAGTCGGTTTTGGTAAGGGCGTCTTCGCTTCTCTCAACACTTTTAGGAGCCATTACATCCTCACTTGAAAGTACATTAGTATGTCGATCGTCAGTTTTGAGTTGCTCAAACCCTATCCCTAGATACTTTGGTCTCTTAGAAGGAATGATAGGCTCTCTCCTTCTAGTCTTGTCTAGTCCAAGGCCACTGGTTCCATCTAAACCATGGGATTTTCATATGTCATAACCTTTTCCATATATATGTACTGGTAGTAGGGGTAATTCCTCTGGGTTTTTGTAGATCCAAGTAGATAAATCTGAAATTTCATCATCATTCATGTCTCCCATAGTGTGAATACCATCTTTAGAGGAACCTTGAAATTCTTCTTAGGCTCTAGTGTGAAACAATTCCGACCATAGACTTTAGGTGGCTTGGGTATTGTTGTGATACAATATGTTGTATTCAATTTAAATTATCAACAACCAACATCCTGGATCTTAAGGTCAGTGCTTGGTATGGCGGTCGAAAAGGATGGTGTGGTGAAGGTTGACGAAGTGGATGTGGATGACTTGGTGAGTATGGATGGGTCAATGTATTTGGATGCGGTGGATATTGAAGCCTCGATGTTGATAGGCACTTGGTGCTCAGAAGTAGCTCTCAAATTGACCTACAATATTGAAAAGGATCAAGATCTCCTGGTATAGTGATTTTCGTGCGATCAAAGGGGAATGTCAAACATTGGTGATAGGTGGAGGGAATGGCCTTTAAGGATTGGATCCAGGGGTGACCAAGAAAGACATTGTAAGGTAGATCATGATCTAGGACTTGGCATGTTGTGTCTATGATAACCAATCCCACACGAATTGGAAGTGTGATAATTCCTTTAGAGGAGCGTTCTTTGTCATCATACGCTTTTATCATAATACTCTTTGTAGCATCTACACAAGCATCAGAGAAGCTGAGAGATTTAACCAATTTTAAAGAGAATATTTTCAATCCTACTTCGCCATCTACTAGGATTCATCTAACCTTATGCTTATGGATGAAAACCTCGATATGTAGGGCATCATTGTGTGATGGCTTTAGTGAGGAATAGTTAAGGTCTGAAAAGGTAACATGATGGGGGCAAGTCAAATATCCGAACATGGTTTCAAAATGGTTGACATCAATATTAGTTGGGATGGAGGACTCTTGCAAGAAATTATCCAATATGGCCTTATGCGTGGGCGAAATGTGGAGCAGCTCAAGGATGGAGATCTAGGTAGGCATTTTGTTCAGTTGCTCGATAAGAGTAAATTCTAGATTGGGTTTTGGCTGCTTGGTAGATGGACCAGGTATGGTAATCTTGGGTTGACAAGAAAAATGACCTAGGATTGTGACCTTGCCTTTATAGGTAGTGACATTGCATTCTAGGGTTTTCTTGATAGTAATGATAGCACCACCAAAATAGTTAAAGACATAATGGGTGTAATTGGATTGATTGTTATTATTCTTTATGCCAGATGATGAGGGGTTACTTGAACCATTATCCTATAGTGGGTTTTTATGAATTGTATGATTTGAATTAGATGCAAATGGTTGACCACCAAGCTCAATGGTACGGTTTTCAATAAGATCTTGCACAAGGTTTCTTAATTGGCGACAAGAGGAAGGTTTATGCCCTTTGACACGATGGTAATCACATAATGGATTACCATCCCACTAAGATGGCTTGAACTAACCAAGGTCATATGGTTTAGGGTCTTCCGATGTGATGGCACCATTTTGGATAATTTTCTTAAGAACCACTTCAATTGGTTCACCAAATCAGGTGTATGTGCATTTTTGAAATTTCCTTGTTTGACATGGTTGCCTTTGATTTGATTGAGTAGGATTGTTTTGGATGGCATTAACAGTTGGTGTTGGTGTAGTCACTGGTGCATTTTGAGATTGAACTCCTTTAATTGTGAGCACATGACCTGTTGCATTTACTGTTTTTGTGTTGACCACTCCATCATTAGTGATGCGTTTATTTTTAACCCAGTATTTGTTTTTGTCGGTGGGAGCACTTGGGTTGGTGTTTGTGGTAGTGTTGATGGTTTTTCCACCATACTTGAGTTTTCCTTTAAAAATTAGGGCTTTTTCAAGTTGAACCCCTTTTTCAACAAGATTAGTGAAAGTGGTGCAACAATGGACTTGTAGGCCATATATTAGTGGTCCAAGTAGTTTCTATACAAATATAATGACTTTTTCCTTTTCAGGTATCTCCATAGGACATCGGCTTGCTAAGGTTCTCCATCTTTGGAATTTTTGGATAAATGTCTCACCTATGTCCTCTTGAGTGAGTTTGCATAATGATGGAATGCCAATGTCCGTATCAATGTTATAGGCATAATTTTTGACAAACTTGTTGGCCAATTAATCCCATGATTTTATTCCTTTAGGAAACTGTGCAAACCACTCAAGTGTATGACCTATGAGACTTCTAGAGAAGAGTCTCATTAGATAAGTATGTTCATAAGAAACGTCCACACACCTGGTTGTGAATTATTTGATGTGTTCAATGGGATTGATTTTGCCTCTATATTTGGGAAATTTGGGTACCACATATCCTAGTGGGAGTGGTGGCATGTACAAGGTTGTGTCAAACAGATAGGGACATAAGTCATATGACATGTAAGGCTTTTTATTGGACATTTTAAAGGTTTCCACTGATGTTTGAAGGAAAGCAAGTTTGAGTGTGAGTGCCTTCACAATTGGATTGTTTGTAGCATCACACAGGCTGGTGATAGGTATAGCTTTTATTCCCACTTGTTGTGACAAAATATTCTGATTTGGAATGTGTTGTTGATGAGGAAATTGGGTGTTTTGGTTTGGTATTTGTTGGTAATGAATGTTTTGATTAGGGATTTGTTGGTGTGTGTGGACTTGAGATGCATAAGTGGGAATGTGGTTTCCATTCGTGTTAGATTCTTCCTTGAACATGTTGATGACCAAATGGAGTCATATGTTGAGTGAATTGATTTCCTTGTCCAAATTGGTAGAGGTGACCTTGTGGAATTTTAGTATTTTGTCTCAAGGGAATGTTGGTGTTGATTTGTGATGAATTAGGGACATTAGATTGAGGTCCTTGAATGACAACTCATCATTTGTTCTTCCCAAAGGGGTTTGATGAGTTTGTTGCCATTGTATGAGAAGAGGAACCCAATAAAAGGTTTGTTGATGTCCCCATAGAGCTAGATGAGGCTCCAAAGAGATTTGATGTGTTGGTTCCCATTGTGTCAGATGAAGTCCCAAATGTTGATCCAATAGTTTGAGAGGAAATCATGGAAATTTGTTGAGGGATTGAATGTGATGTGGAATTTGGTAGGGTTGATGTTCCCCCAATAGATGTTGTGTTGACCACATTGAATGTGTTTGTTGTAGTTTGATTGGAGGTAGCACCAATGGAGGTAAAATTAATGGTGTTGATGACACTTTATGTCATGACTCCCATGGAGGTATTATTTGCATCATGTGGTTGGCTTGTTTGATTGGTATGATCAAGAGATGTTGCTATTATAGTGTTAATGTCAAATCCTTTTGGTAACCTAGCCCCTTGGTCAAGGGGCATGGCTAGGTATCTGTTTGAATCTTGCAAGACTAACCCTTCCACAAAGGAGGCCACTTTAGGATTTTTCTTGTATGTCTTCCTCAAATACATGTCCATTTTCATCTCTGCAGATAAATGTTTTAAAAGGATTGTGAGAGGAAGATGGAATGCTCATTTCACTGAATGGATTGATGAAAGAATTCCCCATATTTTTATTTGCATTCATGTCATTAGGGGAATTATAATTTTTTTTTTCCTTGACCAAAGGGATCCGTTAGTATTCTTTTTCTTTGTAGTCTTGTTTCAACCATAAAAGTTTTTCTCAAATAGGGGAGAATGGAGGATGACCAAATGCAAATGATGTGACACTATGTTTTTGGATTTTTGAAATAAGGAATGCTATAAAATGATAATGATGGTGTTCAAAGGAGTAGGGTAAATGAAAATGAGACTAAAATGAGGAGACTAAAGGTGTGAAAATGCAAAGGATTCTATGATGCACTCAATATTGGTAAACTTAAGGAGAGGGACACTCAACCATATAAAGTTTAGGAAATGTCTCAATTTTGGAATGTCAAGGGACTTGTTTAAATGAATCAATGACAAAGATGAAAAAGTGAGTTTTCCATACTAGAATATTGAGTTGGAAATGGCTCACAAAAGGATAGACTAAATGAAATGGTTAGATTAAGTCCAATGGTAACCTACTTTTGAAGGAAAAGTTTTGACAAAGAATGGTAAGGATTCCTATCCTAAAGTCTGCAAAATGAGGACCTAAAATGATGGTAAAGCCTAAGGATGCAATTAAGTAACTGCAATGGTGGACCTATGGCAACTAAAAATGTAACCTAAAATGCAAGGATGGAGGAATTTGAATAATTCTTGGTCTGGTTGTGGACAAAGACTATAGAAAAAGATGTTTGGATTTTTTTTAAAAATGTTTAGCCTCAGGTTTTGATAGTGATAATGTTTTTTAGGTCATAGGAAATTGTGTCATTTCAGGCTTCAAATGGATTGGAGGGGATCAAATGTGTCACAGTATGAGGAAATACAAAATTTTAGAAAGAGAATATAGTTCAACAGAGAAATTGCGGTTCTCAAGAAATCAAATGCATTGTGATACATGTAGATGTCGCATTTAAGATAGAAAATACAGTTTATCAGAGCAATTGGGATGTAGAAAGTAGAAAATACAGTCCAGCATGTCAAATGCATTGTATTTTTAGCAAATGTGTTGCAGAGTCTAGTTTCTTGGAAAATTTTGGTAGATTGTGAAGATTATATCAGTTTGCAGGTGTTGTTCTAGATTTGAAAAAGGTGTTTAATTGTTTATTTGGTCTAAAACAACAATTGGAAAACAAATTGTCTTTGAAAGTTGTGAAAGAAAGCACATAGAAGACAAGCACAACCCTATGGTTTACAAGGACTATGTTCTCTAGATTCCATGGGGATTTTACTCCAACCACACTTATTCTTAGCGGGTGACTAAGAAGCTTGGCCACTTTGGCTCCCCTAACATGACACTCACTTCTCAGGTCAACGAAGCTTCAATCTCTCATGACTCTCCCATGAAAGGATTTTCACCTCTATTAAGAACTATGAGAATGTGGATACCTTGGCAATGACCATTGCTGCACCAAAGAATAGATAATGGTTTTTGGCTTACTATAACAAGGCTTCTAGTATGGGCATTCCATTCATGGGGGATCATCCATGTGGAAAGAGACCATTTCTGCCCTTCTTGTCGGAATAATCCTCATGATACTTGAACTTTCATCAAGTACCCACACTTATATACCGATTGGAAGTCACTTGGCTTTAGCGTGTAGTCAGTTGGGTCATTCCCTAGGGTGATTAATTTTTCCCACCAGGTAGGCCCTCTAAGGATAAAATAATTGCAAGTAAGCACATCCATAGTTCGATCAATATTTGTTTGCGTAAATAAAGAGAGTGAACACAAGATATACTTTACTCACACTAGCAAGATTTGTTCATTCTTAAACCCAAAATGAAATGTGAGGGGTGATAAAGTAACAATCTCTTAGTGTTTTTGTTTCTCAAGATCACACAAAGCACAAGAGAATTGCATACACACTTAAGAGAATATCAATATACCACAAGACACACAAGACACTTGTTCATTTAAACCCAACTTAGTGTGAGACAAACAATGTTTGTTTTAAGCCAATTCCATAAAAAAATGCAATTTCATTTTAAGGTAATGAGTTGTAATGTATGATTGTGTTCTTTTTAATCCCATGAATGTGCATGCATGTTCATTTTAACCCATGAAATGTAAATGCAAAGTTGTAGAGTTGTCTATTTGATTTGATTGTGTTAGACTTCTTTTCTAGCTTGCCACATGCTATAACAAACAGATTAGTAACCAAAAACCCCTAACCTACAAAGCATAAAATGAAATCTAGAAAAATATAGCCAAATTTGAAAGAAAATTTACTAGGTGAATGCATCACAATAGAGAAGATGCATCTTGGGGCTGAAAGTTGGAAGTGTAATAGGCAGATGCGTCGCTATGCAGTGAAAATGTGACTCAGAAATAAAATGTGTCGCTTGGGTATGTGAATGTGGCTCAGTAGATCATATGCGTCGTTCGGCCCAACAAATGCAACTTGGGATAGTAGATGTGTCATTTTTGAAAGTCAATGCATCACAGCAGAGAGTTTGCATCTTGGAAAGCTATGATTGCATTGTTTTGTACCTGTACCTACAAAAAATCCGAAACAAATCCATACAAAAATTGCAAAAAATGATTGTCAGGTTCACCAATGTAACTAAGGGTAAAAATTGAGGTTAGTGGATTAGAGCATTATAAACCAAAACCCAAAGTAAATAATGAAGCACATAGGAGAAAAACATGAAAACAAAAGGAAAGAGTTTACTAAAATTCTTCAACCTCCATGATTGACCTCCATTACACCTTATCTATTTGCCGCAATATGTAGTTTTCCCTCAGATTTTGTGTGAACAACAATGACTATGCCACGACCAAAGAAAATGTTGAAGGACTTAAATTAAAATGCTACACTATGCAACTATGCACCTAGCAAGCAAAGACTAAAGTACGCCTAAGGTATGCAAAAATGCCAAGATGTCAAGAGATTAAGATATTCAGAGATGTCAAAATGAGAGTAAAATTTTCGTTTTATAAAAAATGTAATTTTGAATGAATGGCCAAGATTGAAGATTGACAAATATCCTAGAATCAATGCACAAGATTCAATATGATAACCCACAATTAGGGTTAGGGAAACATTAGGGTGAAATTAAAATGAGTGGACAAGATTTGATTTGAGAAAATCAAATCAAGTGACAATAATGCATGTGACAAGGAGATAAGATTGGCACAAGAAGAGAGGGAGTTGGAAAATCAAATAATATTAGAAATTACTTGATTTATGGAGGAAAATACTATTTTGAATTAGAAATTAATTTAATTGAAAAAGGTGGGGCCATGTGACAGTAAATAATTAATTTGAATTATTTACTTAAAAGAGGGAAAATTAGAAAGTGGGACCATCCAAAATAAAAGTCTTTATTTAAAATGGGGGAAATGCCAAGGTGGACAATAATTAAATAAATTAAATAATGTATTTAATTATGAGAAGATATTTGAGAATTAATGATGTATTTAAATGAGTAAAATTTATTTATTTAAATAATCAGGAAGAATTATGGACCAAGATAATTAAATAAATTTTAGAATTTATTTAATTATGGGAATATATTAAAGAATTAGTGATGCATTTAAATAAATCAATAAAATTTATTTATTTAAATAATTAGGAGGAATAAAAGACATGAATTTATTAAATATTTATGAATTCTTTAATTAATAGTTGAAATTTTAAAAATAACATAATAACATATTTTAATTATGTTTTAGAAGAAGTATGGAGAAAATCGAGTTAGCAGGCCTAGGTCATTTTTATTTGTCTACAACCCAAATTCTAATAGTCACAGAGAGTCATGCACAATTGAGTGAGGGAGGGAAATCTTATCATCCCAAGCTTATCTTGAATATTGGTTTGCAAGTTTTCAGTGAAAATTATTTGAAGATTGACATCAAGAATCTGAATATTAATTTGTGAGTAGAGAACTTGGTATCATGCTATGAAATTAGTAACCTTTTCATCCTTGTTTTGTTTACATTGCATTAAATTGGGTAAGCCCATCTTGGAACCAAAATGCACTTGGAAGTGGTTGCAAAGACATCAACAAGTTCATTGAATGAATTGATTGAATTGTTCAGTAAATAGAAAAATCATTCCAAGGTTGTGTCTTTCAAAGATCTAGGAAAATTCTTAGTCAAGAGCTTGGATTCAAAAATGAAGTCACTATATAAGGTTGTGTATGCTGAGACATGGTTGCTAGGATCTCATTTACCACCATATTTATCAAATCTAGGAATCTATATACATTGTGGTATTTGTGCGTCAATATCTCCAATGATAATGGGTTTTATTTGACATATTAAGAAAGGTAGGCCATTTTGATTTTGGTTCAATGTGGATTTTTTTTTTTTGGAGGGATGAATTTTTTTGTAAAAGTTGGTTGAGGACGAAATCATTGGTTATGTTTTGAGATGGAGGTGAATAAGGGGGAGGTGTATATGTGTTAGGAGGACAAGTGAATAGCTAGTTTTTGAGAGGTGATGGGTTAGGAGATATGATGTTTCAATTCACAAAGCTAAAAGGATTCCCAATGGACATAGCTAAGGTTGGGTTTCAACATTGCCAATTGGTTGTCTTGTTGTAGTAATAGTTGAATGAGTGTATGTAGGAATAAAGGTTATAATTATAAATTCTATTTCCTCCTTGAATTTGAGTGTATCCCAAAGTTTAAGCATAACTATCCACTATAGGGACATGGTCATCGATAATATGATCTATGATTTTCACAATTTATATTCATTGTTCATTATCGAGCATTCTCCTCATGTTATCTATGAGATGAACCGTAGTACCAACAATATATTCAGCACTCAAAAAGTTTTGAAGTATTTATAAGACTTTATCCATTTTTTGCAAGTTTTCTCAAGGAACATGAATAGTAATGGTTTCAACATCAACATGATTGGAGGTCATATGGCATTTTGTTTCATGTATGTATTCCAACATGGGTTGACTAGTGTCAACATTATGAGTGAAAGAGTTAGAAAACCTAAGATCCACAGTGGATGTACTGACACAAGATGCCATGAGTCTCGAACTATGTCTCATTGAAGTATTAGTAATAGGATACTAGGTTGTAATACTCATACAAGTTTCACCAAACCAAAAGTACACCCAAAATGAACAAAAAGAACTAAACAAATGTAGCAAACACACAAAAATAAGAAGCACAATACAAGAATATAAAAGGATATAGAAATTTTTAGATATGACATTCAAGAATTGTTTGTATAAGGATAATTCACCCTAGGGAAAATTGGTCCTTAACTTGGGGTTGAAAAAATTAAAATATGGGTTTCTGAGTTGATGTTTAAGTTATCTTCAATTCAGGTTTTAAACAAACAATTTCAATTAAAAATTTCCAAAAATTTATGAAGAAAATCAAGTGCACTTTGACAGAAAACAACAAGCAAAATTACAACTTTCTAAATAAAATTTTGTTTGAATTTTTTGATGCATATGAATGAAAAACACTAATATGTAGACTACTATGTAAAGTGAATGCAATATGTATGCAAGATTTTTCTTTTTTGAGATTTTAAATGATGTAAAATGCACTTTTAAAACCTTAAATGAAATGCAAACTAATGGAATTTTGAAAACCCTAAATGAGATGCAATGCAAACTAATGCAAAATCCTAGATCTAGGGTTTTGAAAGACTACCAAATCAGAAAGTTGTTAGTGTGAGAATATAGTTCACCAGAATGAAACATCAAAAAATGTAGGGTGGTATGCGATGAGGTAAGGGTTCACCAAAATGAAATGATGACCTAGGACACCCTCACTTTTCCTAGTTTCATTAGAAAAAGAGATCTCCCAAGGATAGAGCTGATTTTCAACCTTGAGGTGAGTCAATTATATGCAGAAGATCTATTGTTTCCTAATGAAATTAATGATTGAAATACATTTTTGGTAGATGAACATAAAATTAATAAGGAACTCAATTGTGTGATGTAAAACTTGAAATGCAGATATTAAGTGTAACAAAGACAAAAAAAACAACTTTCAGGCAGATTTGAGAAGGGCAGACTGATGTGTGCCTATCTCTAAAAGTAGGTGTTAAGTGTCTTGCAAGGAAAAATTCACCCTAGGGCGAAGGGGTCTTTATACATGTGTCCAAAATATGATTTCACAGTCCTCTAATCCTAGATCTTAGCTCTTGATTTGTCTAGATTCTATCGTCAGAAAGCTAGAAATAAATTTTGTAGGAACGTGTTTTTTTGGATTGAAAACTTTGATGAAAATTGTGACAACTTTACAAAATTGCTCTTTTGACCCAATTTCAATGCTTCACTTGCAAATATGCACATACAAAGAGAGAGAAAAAATTTGACTTTTGGGTAGGGGTTTGTCTTAGTCAAACCTCGATTTGGTAATTGAACCTTGATGAAATAATGATAAAATGAAAAGAATTTCATGAATGAACACTACTATGTCACAACTCACCAAACCATTAATGGATGCCCTTAGAGGATTGAAGTCTAACACATCTCTTTAAGGCTTGGATCTTTCTTGAATTGGATTGAATGAATTCTTGATTCGATGCTTGAATCCTTGCTTGAATTCTTTAAACCTACATCACAAAGTTATCTCCAAAACATAATATGAACACACATAACTTTGACATGATGATATGATCTTGATTGCTGATAAAGGTGACTGATAATGCTTCTCTTCAATTATCTTGAAAATAATATTTTTTCTTATGATCACTTGATTATGCATGTTCTTGCTTCTAGGTTTGAAATGATAAAATAACCTTGTATTTATAGGTGTTTATCTATTTTCCTAAAAAATAGATTTCATAAGCCAACATTTTAAACTTGAATTTGAATCATTAAAAATTTTCCAACAAAATATTAAAAATTGGGAATTGGAACTTAAGGAGGACCCATTCAACCTTGGATGAATGGGTCCTAGGAACTAATGTTTTTCTTTGTTCCCTTCTTTGTTGATTGTCCTTGTTGACAAAAAGATGTGATAAGGTTTTAGTTGCATGGTTCACATTCAAGTGGGTGGTATAGTGACATTGGGCAGTGTCACTCTTGGCGTTGTTGGTACAAGTTGAATTGACTCATAGGATTATATGTCATGCATTGGATACCATGATTCATTTGATATGATTCATCTACAAAATGCAATATCCAAGATGGTAAGTTGAGGTACCTAGCATAGATGTTTCAATAGATAGGTACACTGTGCAATATATATTATTTACATATTACATTCAATATCTACATGCTTGATACATTACTCTTTCAACAGTGATGGTATGGTATAATTGGTATCAATGAAATGACTGGATGATATTGAGGTTCATGTATACTTTCCTTAGTTCTCATTATCCACAAAGGCAATGTGATTGCTTTGATTATTATCGACATCATATAGAATTGGATAAGTATTTTTTTTAGTAATGATTATACCATGATTTTTTTCACATGGTCGACATCTTTGTATTGGGAATTAGTTGACACTATACTCCTAATGAGTATCAGACACATATGATAGTCGACATCATTTACAATGTGAAGCCTTTAACTTTGGGTTTCAAATGTTCAAAGACATTATTATTGTTTTTGATAAGACATTCTCGACGTTTCTTTGACTTAAAATATTTTATCATTGCTTTTGTTTGCACATGGTACAAACCCTAGCCATGGATTTGAGAGGAGATTAGGGCATGATAGTTTCTGGTAACTATAGCTGCACCGGAGTTTGAAATCCTAGGCAGACAGTTGCAAGGGAAAGGTCTTTGAGTCTCAGGTGTTAACAACAGTTTCTACAAGAAAAAAATGGTTTTTTGGTAATATTTTTTCAACTGTACTTTTACTATTTCTAAGGTAAAAGGAAAAATGCATAAAGTTTGCATATTTCAAAGGTTTTTTTTACACACCAGTCCAAAAAATTTGATGGCTAGTTTTGATAGTTTTGAAACCAATATTTTTCTAGTTATTATGACAATTTCTTCAATCAGTTGGAGATTTTCCAGTTAAAGATTTATAAGTTGGTTTCAATTGCAGGAAATCAAGTATGCTTTTTCAAGCTTCATAATGTTAATGATTTCTATATATGCAGAATGCTTAAGCTTGGTTTAGGGTTAGGATGTGGAATGAAGAGTTAGAAACAACAAGAGTCATGTTGTTTTAAGTTGGCTTTGAAAATGTTAAAATAAGAGGTTTTTGTTCAAACCCTACTATAGAACATTTGATGAAAGGCATTTGTAAATAAGTTGTAAATAATGTTTTGTGCTTAAAAGATAGTTGAAAAAGATAGTGAAAGATTAGTGTATTGTATGTGTGTGTGTGAATATGTGGAAATAACTAACAAGTTAAACAAACACACCAATGCGACATTATATCAAAGAAATCTAATTTAAAGATTAAAAAACTCCAAATTCAACAGATTCTTCAAAGACGTCCCATTATCTTCTATCTCCAAAGATTCGTTTTAAATTGCTTGCTCTCAGATTATGCAAGAAAAAGCTCAACAAAATGAAAACCTAGAGAATTAGATGATATGAAAAATGTATTCCTATGCTAATTTGATATGAGATAATGAAACAAACAAATTGTGCAAGCTATTCTACCATGATTTTTTATGCTGAAATGATAAAGCTAAGATGCTATGATATAATTATAGAACTAAGATATTAAGATTGCTAAATTCTTGATAATGCAACTATAATTCTCATGCTATGCAACTAGATGATTTTCAAACAAACACAAAGAGGTCTTATTTATAAAATTGTAGAGGCAAAAGCTTAGTTGGCAAAGATCAATGGTTGAAATCGAGCCTGATAAGATGAACGGTGAAAGATCATGAATTTGGAGAGAAAGATGGAAGCTAGAGAGAAAGAAGGAAAGTTTTTCCTCCTACACAACCTTCTCCATTCAAAAATATGGGAAAGTAGCCATTTGTCATTTTTAGTTACGAGGAGTTAGTTGGTAGTTGAGGATAATTAAATAATTAAATAATTTAATTATACGTGACATGTGGATTTAGAAGCTTCCATAATTAAATATTAAAAATATTTAATTAGGTGTGAAAAGTGAATAAGAAATTTCTAATTAAATATTTAGAATATTTAATTATATGTGAAATGGAGATTTAAAGAAATGATCATGGTTATGGAGTTAGTAGAACATTTACTTTATTTGAACTAAAAATTCAAATTTAAAGCAATAGGAAAATTAATTTAAAATAAATTATAAAATTCAGTTAATTAATTAAGAGGAAGACAAAAAATGATAATAATTAAATAAACTTATTTATTTAATTAAAATACAAGAATTAGAAAGTGAACAATATAACTAAATAATTAAATTTATTTATATGTAGATGAAATTAGAAGATTAATTAAACAACTTGTATTTAATTAATTAATAGACTCAATATGATGTGACCATTTTTAGATGTATACATTTTCCCCCTCTTTGAAGTGATGTGTTTTATGCATTGCTTCAAAGAAAAATTCGGATAAAGAAAATTTGCCCTCTGACTTTGAAAAATTGATCAATGATACTATATGCCTCCTTGGGAGATAAATCGTGGGTTTGAAGTTTTGTTGAAGTTTTTAATGATGTTTGAATATTTTGAATGATTGGATGTAGTTTTTCCGATTTATCTCCCGAAATAGCACTCAACTTGGTAAAAAAGAAAAATAACATCACCTTAATTACCCCCTTAAAAGGTGGAAAAAGGTAAAAAGTCATTGTCATTTTTACTATTGCATTTTGGTGATTGGAGAGCTCTAAGAGACTACAGATGAGATGGTGATCCACTACGAGAGACATAGATTTGAGAGGGTGCACCGACATTAGAGACCGATTGCGTATGGACCCCAGGTAAGATTTTTAAATTGCTCTTGTGAAATTTTTTTATGAATTTCACACATGATTTGATTTTTTTAAAAATTTTCTCAGCTGTTTTAGCGCATACAATTTTCTTTTAGGACATGCGAGCCTTCTTGTAGCACATAGATTAGGTATTTTAGTGCATTCGAATTAGTGCATATAGATCATAGTTTAGTGCATAGGATTGATAAATTAGTGCATAGATTAGTGTAGTGCATCTGTTGATAAACTAGCACATTTATTAGAGGTTTTAACATATTTGTTGGATTAGCACATTTGTTGAATAAATTAGCGCATTGGATGGATAGATTAGCACATTAACCCTCTGGTTTAGTGCATCCATGAAATTTTGATGTTTTTTACTTGTTTTAGGATCATGTCAAGAATAAATGTGATTGCTTGATGTTCTTGCTATATTAGACAACTGATTTGACAAAATTGAGTTGCATCAAGGATAATTGATCTAATTTTTGTGACGATTTTGATAAATTTGTCCTCATGTTGAAATGAAAAACAAATAGTAAAATGATGATTTGATGTTGATTTGTAGATAAATTCGTCTTCATGTTGAAATGAAAAACAAATATTAATGATGAGCTGATATGTTTTTCATGTATGAATTTGATAAATTTTCTTTCATAAATGAAAAAAAATATTAATGATGATATGTGATGATGTGCTTACATTTGAGGTTGCATGATTGTTGGATATGAATTTACGCATGATGTACTTTTTTTATAGATTGATTGTATCACCTTGATATCGTGATCTGATTGATTTGTATCGATATGATGTATAGGAGGATTTTAAGATCCTCCAGGTCAGAGAGAAATTTCCCAGGACTTGGGAGATGATCCCTAGACTATCACAACTTGAGATTGTAGTGATTTCCATATGTGTGTTGGGTTCATTACTTAGGATCCCTCAGTATAGGATCAACAGGGGGTTACTAACAGTCTTAGCTGAGTCGTGACACATTGAGCATAATACCTTCCATTTGCCCATTGGTGAGATTGCAGTGAATCCCGAGGATGCATATAGGATATTGGGGATCCATGTGATAGGTGAGATTATGGTCTATGACCACAAGGAGGTTGGTGGGACCCACGCCTTATGGAGAGTGTTCCAGGATCATAGCATTAGTGGTTATGAGATCCCATGGAGAGAGATAGTTGAGAGCTATGCCCCACTCCCCTTAGTATTGGCTAGATTCATTGGTGGCTTTTTGTGTCCCGATCGTAGGTCGAAGAGACTGTCAGTAGGATGGGGTCACATCTTAGAGTAGATGATCTTACAACAAATGAGGTATGCATGGGGTTCATGCATGTTGTCTCACCTATACCATGATTTGCATCAGGTGGTATATACAGGTTGGAAGAGCATATCTTCTAGAGTTACCCTCCTACGGATCTGGGCATGGGAACACATTGCTACCACCTACCCCTTTGCAGGGAGAGAGCATCCTAGTGGCCGCCCATATGTATATGCATATGCAGGTCCATTTTTCTAGCCAAAGCTAGTCAAGTTGGAGCATTGGAGGAGATTTTTGGATGACATGGACACCATTATCTAGAGGCCATATGTAGGCTGTGAGGCCTAGGATGAGGATGGAATTGAGTTTCCGTACTGTGGCTTATCTAGATATTTGATCGGGAGGACCCCATTTATCATAGAGATATTTTTGATTATGCGGCTATTGAGATAGTTTGGGAGAGTGCAGGTGATTCTACAGGGTGTTGCCCATTATGTTAGGTAGAGATGATGTTGCAGAGTGGGGCCCATTCATTCCTTATGAGGCATCGAGGGCAGAGTATATGGGCTTATAGCCAGACATATGGGACTATAAACTAGACATCATAGATGCACACATGGCATTTAAGAGTACGCTTAGTACTTCCATACACACCCTTTCCCATGATTGATTGGTCTTGATGAGCTTGCTCCACTACTTGATAGACTAGCAGTGTAGCATTTGCAGAGCAACTCGTTGGAGGTGAGGATATTGGAGGAGACGACGAGGATGATGGGGATGAGGATAGTGATGATGATGATGATGGGGATCATGGGGATCATGGGAGTAGACCACCCATTTTGGACTTTCAGGTTAGGAGGAGACCAAGGACTGTGAGGACATCAGAGCAACCATCGACAAGTTTGTCTCATATTACGATCAGGGCTCCCTCTTGAGAGTAGAAGAGACAGATAGACAATTTACAGACATAGGTAGAGTCTCTCCAAAGACAATTAGCATAGGCTTAGATGTTTATTACATAGTTGCATACATAGATGGAACAACCACCACCCCTAGACCCACATGTAGCTTAGTTGATTGTTGAGCGGGACAATTTGAGGTAGTGCTGCTAGTAGGCAGAGGGTATTGTAGAGAGACTCATGATATCTATGGAGGGAACCTCCATTGGAGATGTTGTAGTAGAGGGGATGGAGACTGCTCATGAGGTCGAGTACTATCAGATGAGATATTATGAGGTAGTTCCTCCCAAGCAGTGGATACCCTTCACCTAGTCAGGCAGTAGATCACGCACTCACTCTAGGATTAATTATAGGAGTGTGATCAAGGGTGTGTCACAACCAGGTAGACGAGATACATGTGGTATAGGTGGCGGGGGTCCAGTCAAACCAACCCCTTTTGGAGGCTACAACATCCATAGTCCCCATTGTAATTTTCACCATTGATGACTTGTATACATCCATTTTAGTCACATTTTATGTATCTCTCTTGATATTTGATATCCTTGTACATTTGGACATTTGATTTGATGAGATTATATGATATGCAACAATTATTTGGGATCCTATATGCATGTGTCTTATATTATTCTATGATGGATGTTCATGTATGCATTTCTATTTCTATATGGTATGTTGCTTATGATTATGCATGATGATGCATCTTTATGGATAATGATCTTTGCATGATGAATCTATGCACATGATATGATGATGATGATGTCTATGCATATGATAATATGATAGTTATGATAATGTTGATGATGCGATGACTTGTATATGAACCTTATATGCATTATATTTTATGATTATGAAAAATATGTTATGATGATTGATGCAAATGAAATGTGAATGATTGTATGATGTTTTATGATGTATGGAAAAATTTATTGAATGCAATTTTTTTGTGATGAAATGGATGCATTTTATTCTTTTCCAATGTATGGTTATGGATAATGATCCAATAGTGTTGATGTGTTAAATGCAAAAATGAAAATGATAATGAATGGAAACAAATGAATGAGTTGAAAATGATAAGTAATGAGAGTCGTGAAAATAAATGATCTGTATGAAAAATAAAAAATGATATATGGAAATGAATGATATGAAAATGAGTGAATGAAAATAAAAATGATACCTGAAAATGAACTATATGATAACGATAATGGATAATGTGATAATGAACAAAAATGAAAGAAAGAAAATTATAATGAAAATGATATGATAAAAATGAACAATATGATAATGAACATGAATGATGAATGATGAATGAATGATATGATAATGATCTAATGAATGAATAATGTAAGAATGAAAATGATAAATGAATGATGTGAGAATGAAAATGATATTGATGATAACTTAGTAAATGATAAATGATAATGAAAGTGATGTGAGAATGATATGAAATGATGTGAAAATGATATTGAAATGAAAATAATATGAAGATGACATAAAAATGATAAATGAATATAAAAGTGAATGAAGAAACTAAATGATAAGTGATATTAAAATGACAATGAAATGATATTGATGAGAATGATATGAAAAATAATAATGAAATGATAAGGATAATAATATGAATGATATGAATGATGTGAAAATGATTTATGCCAATGTCAAAATGTACTCAATATTTGTTCAAAATAGATATATTGTTTTTGATGTCCTTTCCAACCTCCAAAATCTATTATGCAAATGAATGAAAACTATATTAACCATGCAAACTTAACTATGAAAAATGAACTATACACTACTGTCATTGTGTGAACCAAATTTATGCTTGTTTATCATCATTGAGCTTTTTGAAATGTTGGAAGTTAGTACAAGAATCATAGAGTATATCTGCCCTGATGATGTCCTGAGTACAACTTGCATGATTTTTGATATAGCAAGTTAATACAAGCATTGAGGTATAATTGAAACAAGATGTTCAGAGTATTTCTTATGTAAATAGGCATAAGTTAATCTTTTTCCTATGCAAATCCTGAAATGTCATCAATGATATTTTTGTAAACCACTTCTCATGAAAAAATTGCACAATAATTATGATTAACTTATAGACAAAAAACAAAGGAAAATCACACTCCTTCCTTGTTACTCTAGTTCAATACATCATTGAGTCACTCCAGAGATATGAAATCATAAAATTAAAAAACAATAGTTCAACTTATGCTTTAAGTGTTCCAATCATTTTATTTAGATTAAGATCATCCAATTTGTTTTAGTTTCATTTTGTGACATGTCTCATAGTTGTTTTGACTAGGCATGATTGGATATTTGATGTTGAGTTGTTATTCAGATATTTGACACATTTTTCTATTTGTCTACTCAAAAGTTGATTACCCCCAACAAGTTTTCACTTTGAGTCCAAATTAGACACAATCTACTGCTAGGAATATAAACAATGATCACCTAGCCATGATGAAATCCTTGTCATCTCTAGAAAATGTTGTGCTCATGATGTGGATATGATGGCAAGGGATGGATATGATGCTAATAAAAATAGCTATGTACAAACGATGCAGGACGTATCTTAATAGATGGAAGAGCCAATTAGTTCACAAATAACGCAAGTTTGCCAGGTTTTCACCATTTTTTTTTATTGCACTTTTTCAGATTTTGTGATTTTTTTTGTTGTTACCAAGACACCTGTTTGCCAAGTTTTCATCAAGGAAACCATTTTTTTTATTTTTTATTTTTTTGTATTTCTTTATTTTTTTATTTTTTTTTTTTTTGATTTTTTTGTATTTCTTTATTTTTTTGATTTTTTTTTGTATTTTTCTCCTTTTTCTCTTTTTTTTTGTATTTTTTAGACATAGAACATTTTCAGATGAGTGCTATTGATTGGATCTTCAAAAAATTCCCCTTCTGGTGTAGATAACTAATACGTTCCAGAACCATATGCTGCAATGATGATAAATGGACCCAGCCAATTTGGTTCAAACTTTCCTTTCTTCTCCCGATCTTGTTGGTTATAGGGATTTTCCTTTAGGACCAGGTCACCCAATTGAAATGTTCATGGTCTGACTATGTGATTTTAGCTGCGAGACATGACTTGTTGATAACCCTTCAAGTGATCAGTTGCACGTTGTCATCTCTCATCTAACAATTATAGTTCTTGTAATCGGGAAACTTTGTAGTCTTCATTAGTTATGAGTCCCTTCAGTGAGACTCATAGTGAGGGTATCTCAACTTCCAATGGCAAGATTACTTCTTCTCCATAGACCAAAGTGTATGGGGTGGCCCCTATTGGCGTGTGAATGCTAGTTCTATAGGCCCACAAACTTGGATTCAACTGGACATGCCAATCACGACTAAAATCATTTACTATATTCTTCAAGATCGTCAAGATTGTTTTATTTGTAGCCTTTGCTTGGCCATTTCCCTATGGATAATAAGGTGTAGAGAACCTATGTTGGATATGGAATCTTTCACAAAGTTTGTCAACATCCTGATTCTTAAAAGGTCTCCCATTATCAATGATAATGGAGCTAGGAATACCATACCAACATATGATGTAATTGAAGATGAAAGATGAAATTTTTTGTTGGTTATTATGGTCAAGGGAACAAATTCAATCCACTTGGTAAAATATTCAATTGCCGTGATTATTAACGTTGGCCCATTTGATGAAGAGGGATGAATTTTACCAACCAGATCTAGTCCCCACTAAGAAAAAGGCCATGTGGTAGTGAAACATTGTAGCTCTTGAGTAGGAGAATGAATAAGGTTTCCATGTATCTAATACTTTGGACATTTATTTACAAAGGTAAAAGATTCCTTTTCCATAGTTGGCCAATAATAACCCATTCTAACAAGTTTCTTAGCTAAGGTCAATCCACTTGAATGAGTTCCACAAATACCACTATGAACCTTTTGTAAGCATTTTTCAGATTCATCATGTTTAAGACATCTAATGGGGGTCCCATCAAGACCACGTTGGTAAAGAGCATCAGTGATTAAGGTATAGCGAGCAAATTCACGTATAGAATTTCTCTTTTGATTTTGGGACAAATCCAGGGGTAAGATAGTATCTTTCAGGTAGGTATAGATTTTTTCGTATAAAGGGGAATCAGAACTAGCTAGATGATAGATGATTTGGGTCTTGGGATTATCATAGGTGGGGGTAAACAATTGTTCCACCAAGAATTCATATCGATCTTTGAATTTTTGATAGTTGTAGTAGCGAAGCAATTGTAGCCATGACATCTGCAACTTTGTTGTCAATCCATAGAATATGTGTGAAATTGATCTCATTAAAATACTTCTTGAAATCATCAACTATATTCTTATAAGGAATTAACTTGTCCTTTTAGTCTGATAATCATCATTGATTTGATTAATGAAAATTTGTGAATCACCATAGACTTGTAGCTCTGTGATCCTCCAGTCCAATGCTACTCTCATTCCAATAAGTAATGCTTCATATTCGGCTATGTTATTGGTGCACAAGGAAACATTAACCGATAAGACTTTGGAATAGTATGTCCCTGAGGTGTGACAAAAATAATTCCTACCCCTAAGCCATGTTGTGTATAGGACCCATCAAAATATAGTGTCCACGACTACTTTGTTGTTGTTGTGAAAATATCTACATCAGGAAATTCACTATGCATTGGATGATTTGTTTGTAAGGGTCCTTCTGCCAGTTGATCTACTATAAATTTTCCTTTGATGGATTTTCGATCTATATAGTGAATGTCAAACTCACTTAAGATCATTACCCATTTAGCCAGCTTACCTGCTAAGGTAGCTTTGCTCAAAAGGTACTTTAATGGATCAATTTTGGCTGCAAGTTTTACTCTATCAGATAACATATAGTCCTGCAACTTTTGGGAAGCAAACACTACTGCTAAATAATCCTTTTTAATTAAAGTATAGTTGAGCTCATGACTTGTGAAGGTCCTGCTAATGTAGCATATAGCTCGCTCTTTTCCTATTTTTTCCTCTTGTGCCAACAACACCCCCAAGGATACTTTTGTGGCCGAAATGTAAAGTGTGAGCGACTCTTCTAGTATTGGTGGAACCAAGATTGGTGGACTCATCAGATATTTCTTGATTTGATTGAACGCTGCTCCACACTTTTCATCACACTTTTCTAGCTGTTAGGTCCAAAATTGTGTCAATGTTAGGTAGAGGAAAATCATCTTTCAGATGTATGCTTTATTTAGATCTAATACACCCATCTAGTTTTGACATTGGTACAATGTTACATATCCATTATGCATAGTTGATAGACCGAATGAACCCTACATCCAATAATTTCTTCAATTCTTCTTTTACCAACAATGCGACATGCAAATGCATCTTTCTAAGCTTTTTTTTTATTGGTCTTTCCCCCAAAATTATAGAAAAATGATGCATGATGAGATTAGGATCCATTCCAAACATATCTGCATATGACCAAGAAAAATTTATTTGATTGGCCTTTAGGAATTTTGTGAACTTTGGTATTTCTTCTTCTATCAATGAAGCGACAAATTGTAGGATCTTTGGCTATTCTTAGAACTATATCTATATTGATTGCTTCTATTGGATCGATCAAAATAGAAGATCTCTCTTGATAGTGTTCTGGGAGAGTGTCAAGTTTCTCATCCTTCAATGACTTTGAAAGGTTTTCACCATCATATACACTCTTTCTTTTTTCTTTTTCATGGTCTAACACTACCGTTTTTCATTTTTCACCATTAGATCGATTGTTTATATTATTAATTTTGTAGCTAAGAAACTTGGCACTCTCCTAATTAAGATTTTGATCATGAGATTCACTGGTGGAACCTGTTTTAGGATTGGAATAACAAATAAAATTCACAATGGTCTCATCATCCTAGAATATGGGGATATCAATCAGTTTAGTTTGATCCCAATCAATAAGCTCGGGGTGGACTAAAGGAAAAGGATCATCTGATTGAGTGAGTTCAAGGGCTATTAAGGTCATGACATGGATATGGTTATCATTCTCGCTATAGGGAAGATCTATGATGGTATCCTCTTGTTGATTATAAATCTTGTTTTGAATTGAATCGTCCTCACTCGAGTCATGCTAATCTTGAAGTACATAGTCAAGTCGTTGAGTCCTTGAACTTTCTTCTTGTGTAAGTATGGGTGTATATTTTTGTATAACATCCACCTTTTTATCTCTCCAAAAATTCATCATCATAAGTTGTATCCCATTCATACTCATTTGAGTCGATGTCAAAATTATCCTGCAATCTAAGAATCGTTGAACCTATCTCTTCATGGGATTTCTTTCGGGCTGCTTCTTTTGCATCCTCACCATACCCAAGTCCTGTTTTATCTTTTGGATGCACTACTATTGGTTGAATGGGTTCCATAATTTCTTCCTTTCTTTTACCTATGGGACTAGTCCCTTCATAGCCCATCCTTTGCATTATTGCATAGCCTTTACCATATTGTTTTGTGGGCAATTTGATATGCTAAACAGATTCATCTTCATCTTTATATAGCCAATTCAGAATAGATCTATCTTTGGCTTCATTTTATTGAGTGTTAGCCTTGATGAATTTTACATCAAACATGGTGATGGGAATTGAAGATTGTGCTCCTAATGTGGAAGCTATTGCAACTTGCTGTTTGGATATTGTAGGTTGCCCATGTGACCTTGGAGAGACATGCAAGTTAGAGAGACATAATTAATATTATCCCACACCTTTTTCCTTCAATTAAATTTTTTTTGCCGAAGCTCTCTATCAATTCCTTTGATTGGTCATTGTGTTTTGAAGTAGAAACAACAAGATCCTCTCTATTATGCAGCACAAAAGTGTCCTGGGTTGCTCTAAGATTAGAAAAAATCTTACTGCTATTGTGATATACTAGTATAGTTATTTCTTGTCTTTCATAAGGAAATTTTAGACATTGATGGTACGTTGATGGTACCGTTTGCATTTCATGGATCCAAGGATGACCCAAAAGTATGTTATAAGAAAGGTCTCGATCCAAAACCTAACAAAAAGTGCTCTTTACAATAGGCCCCACTCTGATAGGCAACATGATAAGACCCTTGGAAGCTTGTTCCTCATCATCATATGCTTTAATTGTTATCTTTCTTCTTAGATCAATAGACTCTTCAGAAAACCCTAAGGCAAGGACCAATTTTAAGGTACACATATTTAGACCGACTTCTCCATCTATTAAGACACGCCTAATTCAGGTTTTATGGACCATGAATTCTAGATAAACTGAGTAATTATGTGGATGAGTCATGGAGGCATCATCTTTCTCGGAAAATTATATGCAAGTGGGTGAGGACAAGTGTACCACCATGGCTTGAAACTTGTCCATATCTAAATTAGTGGATACAATTGTGTCAATGAGAGCCTTCTCCAAAATGTTCTTATGTGCTGGGGATATCTTGAGAAGCTCCAAAATAGAGATTTGAGCCGATGCTTTTTGTAATTGATCGAATAAATTGTATTGCCTTGGAGGAGGGATAGTTTATTTGGATGAGTTTCCTTTTAAGAAAATTTTAACTTGTCCCCTCGTTGTCACATTAACTTGTTGCTACTCCTGCTTTCCTTTGACCTTGATGATGTTAACTTGCAGGTCATCTACGCAAATGTGATGGATTGTGGTATCATAGACATAATTTACATTTTTCTTTGTTACTTGAAGATTCCCCTTTTTGATAATTGGGAAGAGGGTCCTTAAATGCCTGATGATCTTCATTGGCATGATGTTCCTCAACTGTTATGGTGCGAACCAAAACTTTCAAACCTTGGCAATTATTTGTCCTATGACCCTTGCATCTATAATAATCACAATAATATGAGTCATTCCATGATGGTGGTTTGAATCACGACTCATAATCTCTCTAAGGTGGCAACATGATGGAATTTTTATCCATAAGCTCTTTGAGAATTGATTCAAGAGATTGGCCCAAAGGAGTAAAACTCTATCGATTTGAGAAGAATTCTGACTTAGGTAGATTTGAGTTTTGAATGTTGTTGAGATCATTGTTGAGATTACCATGATTATTGGCTATATTTCCTTGATTGGATTTGTTTCCCTGATTGGAATTTCTATTGCCTTAATTAGTTGAATTTCCAGGATCGGTGTTATTGCATTGGGTACCTAATAGATTGAGGATGGATGGTTTTTCTTTCACATTGTTGACATCTACCATACCATCATTGACAATATTCTTGTTTCTAGTCCAAAATCTTGATTTTTCATTGTTGTTGCTATGATTATACGAATTTGGACTATCTCTGTCAAGCTTTATTACTCCCCTCTTAACTAAGGCTCTTTCAATAGTGATTTCATTTTCAATCAACTTCTCAAATGATGGAGGATAATGAAGGTTGAGCCTATAACTAATTTCTTGATTAAGACTGTGAATAAAGATATCCATCTTTTCCTTTTTAGGAATTGGATGATAATATCGTGCAAATAATATTCTCCATCTTTGCAGGAATGTGATAAGGGTTCTCCAGTCTTTTGCTTTTCTTTGCATAAATCAAGCATAGTTATTTGATGTTGAATGTTATAGGAGTATTGGGATATGGATTTGTTGATCAACTCCTCAAACATCTTGATGGGTGGAGTGATTTTAGAAAGCCATTCCATGGATTGGCCACCTATACTTCATGGGAACAATCTCATCAAGTATGTATCTTCATGTGCAACTTCAAGGCTCATATTATGAAATTCCCTCACGTGATCAATAGGATCTATTTTTCTATTGTATTTGTCAAATTTTCGAATTTCACAATGCTTTGGAAATGGGATCATGTTAAGATTTCTATTGAAAGGATATGGGAAAATATCCTCCAAAGCATACTTCTTGGTTGTGCCCCCTTGCATTTCCTTGATTTTCCCTTGCAGTGCTCTTATTTGTTGGGTAAGAGTACTAAGATCGTTTAAATAAGTTTCATTCTTTCCAAAATCTTCTTTGATATTCTTCGTGTCATAGTCAGAGGGAAATTTAGCACCTTGGTTTCCTAGTAAAAGAAAGTATCTTTCTTTATTTCACTCTAAGATCTTGTCCATAGCTATGTGAAAATGTGGATCTTGTTCAACTTCTTTAAGCATTTCCTTGGTTATTTGTTCATTTGAATTATTTCCATTTGGATGAAGCCTATGAAAAGGATTTTCTTCCCTGTCACCCATGTTGCAAAGTGGGTTCTCTCTTTCATCTTCTTCTCTTTGTTTTTGGGACCTTGTAAAAACAGGCATATGCTTCTATCAAATTTTTACTAACTTTGATCACAAAATGGGAGTGCAATTTGTTGGATGCCTTAGCCAAATAGAATGATGGATTCTATTGATATGACTAAGGAGTTTCTAATTTTTAGATTGTGATTCCATGGATGAAGGATGATAGATCCTGATATGGGAATTAAACTAAAAATCAAAAATTGATGCACTTTACGATGTTTTGATCTTAGTTTGAAAAACGAGGAATTTTGCAAAAGCCTAATGTTTCCAAGTTTCCCTATTGCAACAACTATTTCGAATGGCTGGAATATTGAATTGTCGGTTGCGAAATATAAGAACTACGAATGAGTTGACTATGTTTATGCCTTTGCAAAAGAGCTCTTCATTGATAATAATCTTGTGAAGATAAAGGCTCTAAAGCAAAATCATTAGTAAATCCCCTAGCAAAGTCATGATATCTATGGATGAAAGTTCGATGCTCAAGCAAGAATTTCCTACTTTGGTATAAAAAGCATCTTCTTTTCAAGAGCTTCTTGTAGGTAAGCTACCTTTTTGGTTTCTTGATTATTTTCCCAAGGGATTTCTTAACAAATATTATAGATTTCCAGTCCCTAAGCATAAAAAAAATCAGTTTTGGAGATGCTCAAAGGGTTGCTATTGGTAGATTGCATCAGAAGATTATTTTGGTTCAGAGATACAAATGCACTACTATGTGCGAAGGATGCACTAGACTATTCAATGCATGCACTAAAAGATCAGATCAATGTGCTAGACTGTTGCATGGATGTGCTAGATTGTTGCATGGATGCGCTAGACTTTTGCATGGATGTGTTAGACTGTTGCATGGATGCACTAGATTATTGCATGGATGTGCTAAAAGATCAATTCAATGTGTAGAAAGATCAAGGCAATGCGCTAAAACAAACATATTTTTGACAGTTTATTGAATTGGATGATCTTATCTCAATTATTGTTTGAAAAACACAACATGTAGTAGGAAGGAAATTGTTTTTAAGTCCTAGAATCTAAACAATAAGTGCATGTTCTCTGAAATTTCCATAGGTATTTGAACAAAACAAAAAATTCAAGCAAACTCACTCTTAACATCAAAAAGATGATTATAATCATCATAGCTCACATCTTAAAATTGTGTTGAATCACTTAGTCATGTCACCCCCTAGAGGGCGCTCGTGTTTTTGTATTTTCTAGGTGTGTACTCAAATTTAGATTTCTCAATCCCTTGAGCAAATGGTCCTTTTAAATTATATCGTCAGTATCTTGGGGGAAAATTCTTCCCTCCCCTTGCACTGTGAGTATTATAATGTTTGGCTACTGATTCAGCTAGCTTCTACACTAAGGTTTGTAATAAGGATTTTCGTTCAGTGCAACAAACGATAAAATCCCTCAAGAGACCTCCCAACCTTTAAAACAAAGGCTTTGGGGATGGTTATCTTGCACACTACCATTGAGTGGATTTTGATCAACAACTTGCCTTTGATTATAGTGGGTTGGAATCCTTGGTCATAGGGGTTCCCACTTAGGTTGTTCCTCTTGGGTGAGTACTTTTTCCCACAAGAGAAGGCCTGCTAAAGGTTTTAACAAAGCATAAAGTACATGAAATGAAAAGATGAGTTTGGCGTTTTGATCACCCAGTTAAGGGGAGAGCATAGGCCTATCACGTGACAACCATAACAAATAACTTTGTTCAATTTTAATCCCAAATAATAATTTGCTAAGCTAGGTGAAGATGTTGCTTCACAAAAGACATGGGATCCATTTTATACCAGATATATCAATTATTTGGTGACTACCCTAGGATTGGTTTATTTTAACTCGAATGGCTATCCTAGGATTGCTTCATTTTAACCTTATGTAGAAATATTAACCTCTATCTGTGAACACATCAGAATCGGGATTAAAAATTATAGTCTCATGAATGCGCTAGAATAACACATAAATGCGCTAGAACATAGCACGCATGTGCTAGAAGAAACAGAGAAGCTATGTGCCAAAAGAACACAAGAATGTGCTAAAATAGAGTAGTTATAAGCTGAAACAACCCTCGTATGTGCTAAACTATTCAATGTATACCATAAAATGGGTCTCATTTGTGCTAACCACCAGTCTAGTTTGTAACTTGTCAGAAAATCTGCAATAAAACATTAAGAACGGGGCAAGGGCCCCATGGTGGGTGCCAGAAATGTGTGTGTGAATATGTGGAAATAACTAACAAGTTAAACAAACAAACCAATGCAAGATTTTATCAAAGAAATCTAATTTAAAGATAATCAAACTCCAAACTTAGTAGATTCTTCAAAGCCATCCCATTGCCATCTATCTCCAAAGATTCGTTTTAAGTTGCTTGCTCTCAAATTGTGTAAGAAAAAGCTCAATAAAATGACAACCTAGAGAATGAGATGATATGCAAAATACATTCCTATGCTAAATTGATATGAGATAATGAAACTAAAACAAATTGTGCAAGCTATTCTACCATGATTGTTTATGCTAAAATGATAAAGCTAAGATGCTATGATATGATTATAAAACTAAGATATTAAGATTGCTAAATTCTTGATAATGCAACTATAATTCTCATGCTATGCAACTAGATTATTTTCAAACAAACATAAAGAGGTCTTATTTATAGACTTTTAGAGGCAAAAGCTTAGTTGGAAAAGATCAATGGTTGAAATCAAGCCTGGTAAGATGAACGGTGAAAGATCATGAAGTTGGAGAGAAAAATGGAATCTAGATAAAAAGAAGGAAAGTGTTTCCTCCTACAAAACCTTCTCCATTCAAAAATGAAGGAAAGTAGTCATTTGTCATTTTTAGTTATGAGGAGTTAGTTGGTAGTTGAGGATAATTAATAATTTAATAATTTAATAATTTAATTATACGTGACATGTGGATTTAGAAGCTTCCATAATTAAATATTAAAAATATTTAATTATGTGTGAAAAGTGAATAAGAAATTTCTAATTAAATATTTAGAATATTTAATTAATGTGAAATGAATATTTAAAGAAATGATCATGGTTATGGAGTGAGTAGAACATTTACTTTATTTGAACTAAAAATTCAAATTTAAAGCAATAGGATAATTAATTTAAATAAATTATAAAATTCATTTAATTAATTAAGAGGAAGAGAGAAAATGATAATAATTAAATAAACTTATTTATTTAATTAAAATAGAAGAATTAGAAAGTGAACAATATAACTAAATAATTAAATTTATTTATATGTAGATGAAATTAGAAGATTAATTAAACAACTTTGACCATTTTTAGATGTATACAATATGTGTTCTATAATTCAAATAAAATAAAGTTTGGAGGACATAGAATGTGTTAAGGTTGTAAGCCAACATGATCTTCAGAGAAACAGAGTGATGCCCTATGTATTTCTTTTTATCTTATTTTTTGAGCAAAGTTAAATGTTAGTGAGACAATCTTTTTGTAGCTAGTGAGGCTTGTAACTAGTTTGGTTCTTTTACTAGCGAGTCTTGTAACCAGTGATGTTCTTTTTACTGTGAGGCTTGTAAGTAGTGAGGTTCTTTTGCAAGTGAGGCATTGTCAATGAGACATTTTTTTATTAAAGCCAGTGAGGCATTTCAAGTAGTTTTTATTCCCCATGAGGGTTTTCCACTCAGGACAATATTTGTGTTATGGGTTGTTATTATCACTGATGTGCTTGATCCTCATATTCATTTGCTTATCATGTGTCATTTGGTTTAAAGCTATCCTAAGTTTATTTGGTTTGCACGAATACATATTAATCATATATCATTGTTTGAAATGATGTTCTCTGTTAATCTTCATTATGGTCAATCAAACTTTACACGCTAATATCTATGTTATGGTATCTATTGTTTGTGTGTCTAATATGTGAACATCCTTACTCTTAATTCTTATGTTCATGAGTTAATGTTTATCATAGATTGTTTCATAATATTGTGTTGATTCATTCTTGACATTGTTCTATCAATTTTTAGCTGTCGTAATGCCTATTGTTACCAAAATTTCACCTCAGGTCAATTTGGTAGAGTTGGAACAATTGATTATATTTAAGGTGAAAGGTACATTCATTTTATGCTAATAAGTTCATTTGAAATGAAGCATCTCAAATAGAATTCACTTTATTATGCAAATGTCACAACAAAATATTTATCAAAGTTGCATAGTAATGTTGTATTTTATTCATTTTTAAATCAAAGAACATACAAGATTGCATAAGCATTGCAATTTCATGCTTCAAAGATAGAAGAAATGTTTAAAAAATCCCACACAAGCCATGGGAATGACTAAATTAGTTCAATACAACATAGAAGGAAGCTATACATTTGAAGATGAAAATAGTAAAGAGTACATGAAAAAAAAACATAACCATCATTGCCTAGAAATATTTATGTTAATTCTTCTATCTTCAGATGGGTCTTCTTATCTGCAGCTCCTCTCGTAACCGGTCTTTAGAAGCACCTACAATTGGTTGAAAAAGTTTTGTTAAAGCTCCAAATATGAAATTGATCATATATCCTATCAACAAACATACAACTACGAGGCATTAAATTAATTCAGCCATATCGGAGATATACAAGAGAGAACCAGGAATCAAATCATAAAAGTGAGAGTAAAATCATCATCAAAAGGAATATTGAACTATTTTTATTTAATTTTTTTGTTCAATGTGCAAGTATAGGTACATTTTTTATTTGCCGGTTCATCATATTCAGTATGTGGAGGAAAATGTCCTCCCACAAGGGTCAAGCCCATCATACCGTGTTCTCTCTTTTATGAGAGAGGAATTGTGGTACCATGGTTATCACATATCAATAGATAAGGGATGTATGCAGCGATAGCATACAATTACCCAAGTAGAGAAAGTGTTCATCAAATTAGAAAAAATGAGTCAATTGTGAAGATTCATAACAATAAGCAGTCTTGTATCTCTTTAACAGGAACAATAGTTTCTCCTGCTCGGGTAATTGTAGGTTACCAAAGAATAATTTCCATTATACCAACAACATGAAGGAATGAAGTAGGTCACTTATTCAAGGAGGTCATAAACAGTCAGAAATTCAATGCATTATCACCTTGTTTCATGTTTTTACTTTTGTTTTACATCATTTTTCTGCATTTTGTGTGTTTAAAATATATGTATGGGAGGAGCAATTATCAAGAGTAAAGGAACTATGATGAATGGTTCTACTGCACATAAAACTATAGAGGGGACATTGTTATCAATGCAATAGTATGACAGCCATCATAGGTTAAAACAAGGAATTCTATTCATTACTTCATCAAAGTGTCATAAGAAGCAATACAGTGTTAGGGAACAACAATACAGTGTGATAGATAGCATCAATCATGGTGTTGTATAAAAAAGAGGTAAAGGTGTGGCTTCAACATTTCATAAAGAGGATACTTTCCATTTACAAGGAAACTATTGCAATTTACATTTTTGAATTTCTATGATTCAAACAACATCAGTGTAATTACAATCTTATTTGTCTATCAAAGCAATACCAAGATAAAGTATCAATTCTTAATAGAGACACAACTTGTACAATTTAAGATAATGTAATGGAATTGAATCATGAAGTAATGGAGAAAATCATGGAGGAAATCAGATATACAGTCAAGGCCACGACCAAGGAATACACAAAATATTCATGGCAGTCTGCAAGTTTTTCTCTCTTATTCAAGGAAAAGTTTCAATACCCAATAAGGTGTATATATACCAAGCTATAACTTGTGTCGTTACAAAAAAATGGAAAAATAATACATCGAGAAGATGTCATCTAAAATGGAGAAATGAAAGCATTCATTCATTATTACCCATGGCCTACAACTCAATAAAATATCTAGGAGAAGTCATGGTGGGATTTCAAAAAAATACTTAGATGAAATAATAGGTCGCAACCTTCATGGTTCAATATTTCCTTTGTTTCATTCCATAAAGTAAATGGTATTATATTTTTCTATGGAAATATTTGGAGTATACAAAAATGAAAAAAACCTTCAAAAATGTAAGTATCTACAACAAATGAGTTCAAGCATAAGGCTGTTGCCATGATTCTTAAGTATAGGCACAAGGCCGACCATCAAATAAACGTTATCAAAGCACCCAAAAATTATTGAAGTCGTGGCCTAAGGATTTCCATACTCTTCTTTGTTTCTGGAAAATGGTTCAAACCCACAAGGGTTTTTATAGTCAAACATTTATATAAAACATAGTAAGAAGGAGGTTGAGGCCATAGTTTCAAGAAAATGGAAGCAAGAGAATACAAGTCATAGTTTGTAAGTATTATGCATACCTAGAAATCAAAAGGTCGTAGCCATAAAATACAAGACTTTGTATTTTGCAAATATAAAAAACATGAAACAATTTAGCTCATGGGATTTATAAACCCTACTAGGAATTTTCACATATGAGGAAGCCACAAAAATTTCGAAGAGTACAAGGAATTGAGTCTACCTCGCGGCCTATAGGAATGGAAGACATTATACAATAGAAAAGTCGCCTCTTAAATGACAATATGAGATCTAGGAGATCAATTATCAACCTCAAATACAGAAAATAAATTCATCAAAACATGAGAATGAAAAATACACCACAAAATATGATAGGTCATGGCTATTTTACTCAGAGGATGCTTTGAAAATGGAGGTAAAGTTTTTAGATCTGAGATAAAAGCAACTTACCCTACAAGATTTTCCATTTAAAAACACAGAAGCAACAAGAGATTTGACATGAAATATAGAGAGATGAGGAGATTCAAAGCTCAAACCCTGAAGAATGGCAACACAACAATATGTTCTCATAAAGAAGCAAAGTGAAGAATGAAGGATTCTAGGGTTCGAAGTTTCTTTTTACTTGTGCCCTAATCATAATGGTGGGATTTTTTACTATTGTTTTAAAACAAATCATTTCACTCTAGAATAACATGGTCCTGACTTTGGAAGTCAATTGACCTAGTGATTTGGGGAGCTTGTGAGCTTATCATGATGCATGGAGAAGATAAAGGGTTATATATTTATTTTCTTCAAATTTTTTTTTTGTAAGCCCTCATATTATTTGTAATATTTATTTAACATTATTAAAACAATTTCAGTAATTATTTTTAATATTCTTCAAATAAACTATTTTACAAGGAAGGGTGTCTTTTGAGTTTATTACTCATGCAAACTGGAGATTAAAGGCCGAATTGGACACTTTCATGCTTTTTGGAGTGGAATTGAGGTTATTTTTAATGAAGTTTGGGGTCTCCATCAGTCCAACTATTTGAAGGGAGGAGTTGAGCCTATTTTTACTCATTTTCATGCAGTTTTGACTCCTCTTTTGGAGGGTTCTCATATTTTCTCCCGGGGAGGATATTTTCACTTTCAGTTCACTTTTCAGTGCCACCTCCATGCACTCAGGAGCCATTTTGGGATACACTTTAGTTATATATAGTGTTATAGACTTTTGAGCTGTTTAAGATTAGTTTGCAGCATTGGTGGGCCCTATTTTTAGGCAATTTTGATTTTTCTCATGGATGGCTTTGGATTTCACATATTTTTTACTTCAGTTAGCTTGAAATCTCTTTTGGGGATCTTTCTCTTATATATTTTGTATATATTGGAAAAAGTCATTCTTTTTCTTTAGTTCTTGATAGTTTTGCCATTGCATTTCTACAAAGAAGAGAGATCTTGTAACTCAAATATTTTATAGTTAATAGAGAAGCTCTTCACAGGGTATTTTAGCTTTGTTATTAGCAAATGAATTCCTTTTGATTTTAAGTGTTATTAATTTTTTGCTTCAAGATTTCATGCATCATTGTTGTGTTGGATCTGATTAAGAAGATTATTGTGTTTCAATTTTGAAACCTTTAATTTTCCATATCTTTCATAAGTGTACGTATGCGGTAATGCTTAATTCATAGGTTATACATTGTGCATGTGATTAATTTATCATTTTAGTTGTGAAAACAGAGTTTTCCTCTTAAAAGGATATTATGTGAAAAACTTTGTATGAAACATTGAAGTGATTAAGTCATCATATGTGGTTGTTCAAATAGAAATATTGAGAAGTTATTTATGAGTCAAGTTGCAGATTAAGTTTCAATCATTAGGTGCATCACCCTTCATTTCAAGTTTAGTTTATGCATCCATTTAAAGCCTTCTACCCTTTTCCATGAAAAATTATAGTTAATCATTACAAAAATTATAAAGGAAGCCAACCTATAATTTAGAGGTCTACTTTCAACATAGGGTACCCACAACCTGAAAGTATTCCCATGTTTCATAGGATCACAAGGCATTTTTGCTTTCACACACAGGTGCAATCCTGCTGATAAAAGTTTTTGGAATCCCTGGTAGGACTCTGAATCACAGTTCAAAGACAAAATTTATGTTTTCAAACTATTGTATAGAGAATACAATAGTGGTATTTACCTATCAGAGGTTTAAAATATTTATTTGGTGACTCCGTTAATTTTGGTTATATGCAGATTTGTTTGAACAACACATGAGAAGAGTTCAGACAAAAGGAAGTGTTAACCCTTTCGAGTACCTTCAAATCTCATCGTGCAAGAGAAAAGGTAGAATAAGAAGAAGGATATTGAGCAGATCTAGATCATGTTCATCATAAGATTTAATTCTACTCCTCCTAATCCTAGATTTGCAAGTTTTGTACCTATATTTCTAGTAGTTCATCTTGTGCCAATTTTACAAGTACCAAATCCAAGAGTTCAAGCAGCTCCGATGGCTAGAGCACATTTGTTTGTACCATTCAATGGGGGAAGTGCATTGAATTTGCAGCAACACGATATTATACCAGTGTCTGCATTGAAAAGTCTACCTATTTTCACTGGTGAAGATCATAGTACACCAATAGAACACATTAGAGACGTAGCTTCCTTGTGTGGAGTTCATCATGTAACACAAGAGAATGTGGAATTGAGGCTTTTGGTAGCTTCATTCAAAGGCAAAGCACTCCAATATTTCAGAGTCTTACTCGTGAATACTATTGCATCATGGGATGATTTGGGAGATAAGTTAAGCAAACAATTTTTTGATAAACCTGATCATCTATCTCTAGTCAAGAAAATGATGACTATCAAGGGAGCTCCACAAGAACAAATGATAGATTTCAACTTTTGATTCCAAATAACTTGGAGCAGAATCCCAACAACGATAAGGCATACACCAAATCATTACTTTTTGTATTATCTGAGAATACTAAATAGTGATATTGTTGTGATGATACAATCTATGGGTGGGGTTACATTGCAAGGAGCATTTGAGATTGCTATTAGGATTGAGAACAATTTAATTCAGGTTGGTAAAATTGCATCCAAGCCTCCTATGCCTATTTTCCCTAGTATTCAGCCATTGATGCCCATTCAAATACCTCCCATAGCCCCATTACCTATTGTTCCAGCCTTATGTTTTCAAACAACTGCTCAAAATAATGTTGTTACAACAAATTCAGAATTATAGGAGTTTAGAGGAGCCCAACAAGAAATGAGAGGTACCCAACAAGAGATGGCCAAATTGTTACAAAAAGTTAGCAAAGATTTAGTGAGCCTCAAGAATCAATAAGGCCATAATTTTAGATCTTATGAAGCACCCTTTTAGCCAAATAGACCGCCTTATCAGGTTGAATACCAAGGACATAAGAGAAATTTTATTACTAGGTCTAATAAGCCATATAATCAAAATGTTGTCAGCTCTTCTAAAGAGCTTGTACCTATGCATAAAAATTTAGCACAAGATTATCTATGGTGCTATCCTTGTAATCAGCCTCATAATCAGGCTACCTGTATGAACGGGGTGAATAAGCAGGCTCTTATGGTGTAGGGAATTTTTGCTGCTTCTGAGAAAATAATAAAGGAGAGCAGTGATCAACACGAGACACATCAAGATAACCTTGACGTAGCCATGATGAACTAGCAAGGTAATGAATTTTGTGGAGTAAATCATGTACAAGGAAAAAATCAGTCAGCGATCTCCATTGCAGCCAACACTCCGATAAAAGAGCTGTTGATCTAAGACAACAAGTTGTTTCTACTGAACAACAAGCAAATAAAGGCCAACACCAAGCTAATAAGGAGAAAAATCACACTTCTACAGCCCAACAGGGGCAATCATAGCTCTATTCTTCATAGAATATTCAAATATTACCAAGAGGACAACCTGTAGCAGCTAAGGAACAACAAAAGACTCCATCTCAACCTCAAACAACACAAGAAGAGCCTACTATTCCAAAAGTGTAGCAAAAGGTTAGTGGTACCGATTTTAATATTGTTGAGCATATGAGGAAAGTAATTGTTAGCATGACCATGTTAGATGCTTTACATCTTCCTGGGCAGAAAGTAAGCCTACAAGAGGCTTTAGCTAAGATATCAATTTCTAATGAATCCACTAAAAAACAACCTAGAGTTCTTGCAAACAGTCTAGAAGGGAAGAATGAACATAAAGCTCAAGAGGTAAAGCCACCACCTTTTTATGTTAGTCCAATTATTAGAGATAGTATAGTGCATAATTGCATGATAGATTTAGGAGTAAGCAACTCATTTATGCCCAAACAACTGGTAGATAAGTGAGGACTAGAATATGAGCCATTGTCAAAAATGGTAGTTCAATTAGATGGAACAACCATTAAGTCTATTGGAGTTATCAAAAGTCTACCTCTTACCTTCCACGCTTGTCCCAAATTTTCAATTCCACAAGATATATATGTCATTGATTTTCCACCATTCTTTTCCATTTGCCTTTCTAGATATTTTATAGTAAATTTAAGTGGTTATTTATCATTAGATTTATCACATATGTGTTTTAGGACTAGATATGGTACTAGAGTGACTGTCAAATCATAACCACATGCTAAAGACCATATTGAGCCTTATGTTGCAAATCCTATAAATGCAAACCTAGCCATCCATGACTATAAGGATGAATCCATGACCCTTGACCCCAGTGTACCCATTGAATTAATACTTGACATAAACTTAGATGAGTGGACAACTGAGAATCATGAGGTTGATCCATTCAGTCACATGGACGAAGTGGGTTTGGGCATTTGCATGATTAGGGAGCCTGATGTGATTGTTCCAAATCTAGTCAAAGAGGAAAAACAACCAGAACAATAGATTAATCAACTTTGGAAGTTGTACTATGATGGTTGAAGGAGTAAGGTAGGTACTGGTGGAGGAGCTATGCTGATTTCACCTGAAAGAGAGAAGTATTTTTAAGCACTTCGCTTTGCTTTCAATTGTTAAAACAATATAGTTGAGTATGAAGCATTAATTCATGGCCTAGAATGGGCTATAAAGAAAGGAGTCAAATGTCTGCAAGTGTTCAGTGATTCTAAGCTGATAACAAATCAGGTAAGAAACCTAAATGTAACTAAAACTAATTTTTTGAAGCTATATAAGAACATAGCTTGGGATTTAATAGAATAATTTGATGCTTTTAATTTGTTGTCTATTCCTAGAAGTCTAAATAAAGAGGCAGATAAACTTGCTGCCATAGGTTCATAATATGACATACAAACTGATATTCATAATGTTGAGGTACAACAATATGTAAAGGTGGTAGTGAGACCATTTGTACCAGATAACAATGTTAGTTGGTAGGTTTTTGAAAGCGATGAGAAAATTATCAGTTTCCTAAATAAGCTTGAGCACCAATATGATAGCCAAATTATGCAATTAAAGTCCAATAAGTTTCCTAAGGGATTGGTGACCCTTGAATCAATTTTCAACACTGATGATCAGGTTAGAAAAGACACATCCAACATCATAGTGAAGAAGGAGCACTACGAGCCAATTGAAATATTCAAAGACAAGCTTCTCAAGCTTGGTACAGTCTGTACTATACAGGAACAACAAGCCTTTGTTATGTTGTGCCAAGAATTCAGTGATGTATTTGGTTGGGAGTATGGAGGCTTAAAGGGTTTTAACCCTAAATTAGCTCAACACACAATTGAGGTGGAGCCCAATGCTAAATCAGTAAGACAGAAGCAAAGGCCTCTAAATCCCAAGCTGGAACACCTTATGAAAACAAAATTGAACAAGCTAATTGAAGGTAGTATTATATTTCTAATAAAGCACACCTCTTGGGTTTAAAATTTGGTACCTATTAGGAAAAAGAATGGAGAGATAAGGTTGTGTGTGGATTTCCATAATCTAAACAAAGCTTCTCTCAAAGATCACTATCCATTGCCTTCAATGGTGTAGATATTGCATGTTGTTTCAGGTTCAAAGAGGTTCTCATTGCTAGATGGTTATTCAGGGTACAACTAGATTTTGGCTAAGGAAGAAGACCAGTAAAAAACATCCTTTACCTTCAAGTGGGGTACTATGGCCTACAAAAAGATAAACTTTAGTTTGTCCAATGTAGGGGAAACCTTTCAGAGGGAAATGGACATGGCCTTTCAAGGCCTTATTAATAGGTTTTTTCTTGTGTACTTAGATGATATTACTGTTTTTCAAAGATATATGACAAACACTTTATGCATTTAAGGCAGATCTTTGAAAGATGCAGAGAGTGTGTGGTGTCACTAAACCCCAAATAGAGCATTTTCATAGTCCATGAAGGAAAGATTTTGGGTCATATTGTTTCAAAGCACGACATCACCATTGATCCAGAAAGAATTATTGCAATTTTAGCTTTACCCCTGCTTGCACATAAGAAAGGTTTACAAAGTTTCCTAGGCAGGATTAACTTTGTTAGGAGATTCTTTCCTACATTGCAGCCTTATTACAACTACTTATAGCTATGCTAAAAAAGAACATTCCATTTCACTGGACTAAGGAAGGTAAGAATAGTTTTGAAGAAATTAAAGAGGCATTTGCAACAGCCCCAATGCTTATTAACCCAAATTTTGATAAGGAATTTATATTATATGTATTTGGGAGTATTGATACAATTTTAGCCATGCTCTATCAACAAAACGAAGAAGGACTAGAGCAGCCCGTAGCTTTATTTAGTCAAGTTCTACATGATTATGAAGCTAGATATTCATTCGTAGAGAAACATGTATTAGCTGTAGTAAGAAGCCTTAAGAAATTTAGGCATACACTTTCAAATAATAAAATATAGCTAATGCTTGCACATTCAACAGTCAAATATTTTCTGCTCAACAAAGATATCAATGATAAGAGAGCAAGATCGATCATGAAAGTGATGGAGTATGACATTGAAATTAAGGTCACCAAGCTCGTTAGAGGAAAAGGCCTATGTAAATAGCTTGCTGGAGATGTAGAAAACAACAGACCAATTGATCAACAAGCTGAAACAACGCTCAATAATGAAGAACAAGTTGATGTTCCAGTTACACAAGCAAACTGAATTCAATAAATAGTCCATTACTTGCACATAGGTGATTGTCTTGGAGGCTTGGACAAGTCAAAACGAAGGTATTACAGGCTTCAATCCATCCCTTATGTTGTAATTGATGGAATTTTATATAAAAGGGATTATAATAGTGTTTTATTGAGATGCATTGAATCAGAACAAATTGAGAAAGTTCTGCAAGAGTTTCATGATGGGCCCACTAAAGGCCACTTTGCACAAAGAACCATAACTCTAAAGACAACGAGAGTTGGTTATTACTGGCTAGATTTATTTAAAGATGCTCATGCTTGGGTTAGAAAATGTAACACATGTGCAGTGTTTGTAGGAAAGCAAAAGCTTTCAGCTTTGCCTCTACATCCAATTCAAGTGGAGCGGCCTTTTGGAAAATGGGGACTTGACTTCATTGGTCCCATAAACCCACCTTCAAGTGCTGGGAATAAATGGACACTGACATCCATAGATTACTTAATGAAGTGGACTAGATTAGTTGCACTGAAGGATGCAAATGAGACATTTGTCTTGAATTTTTATCAAGACTTGGTTTCTAGCTTTGGTACACTAGATCCAATCATTTCAGATAATTCTTTAGCATTCATAGGTTTAAAATTTTTAGACTGGTTAGTAAAGAATAATATTTATCTGAATACTTCCTCGAACTATTACCCTCAAGGTAATGGACAAGTAGAGTCCACTAACAAGAATTTAATTAAAATCATCAAGAAAATAATTCAAGATAATCAAAGAACTTGACATGATAAATTGAAACTATCCCTTTGGGCTAATAGGGTTACACCTAAGAGAGCAATAGGAAATTCACTTTATGTTCTCACATATGGTAAAGAGGCCAAAATTCCTATCTTAGTTCATCTTCCTACATTAACTATGATCAAATAACTAGACTTGATTGATGAAGAACCTATGGAGATTAGGCTGGCACAACTAATGGAGTTGGAGGAAATAAGGAAAGAAGCATTAAGGAATCTGGAGATTCATCAAGCTTAGATGAAAAGGATATTTGATAGAAAAGCAGTCCCAAGGATTTTCAAAGAGGGAGATATAGTATTTAAATGGGATGAACTCAAGAGTAGACTAGAAAAACATACAAAGTTTGATGCCATGTGGCATGGCCCATACATTATCACAGAATGCAAATAAAGTAAAGCATTCCATCTCTCAAAGCTGGATGGAGAGGTGTTGCCAATCCCTGTCAACATGATTCATCTCAAACAGTGTTACTAAAAATCAAAATTTTGTAGATGTACATATAGTAGAGTAAAAGTTTTGCTTTCAATAAGTGCTCATTGTAAAATAGTTTCCTTTCAGTTCAGTTTTTTTTCAAATAAGTGCAGATGCTGCATAGTTTTTTGACTCTGTCTTAAATAGAGTTATGTTAGTTTCTTTCAATTTTGTTTGCTGTTGAGTTACAAAGGTTTTTAGTCAAAAAGGATAGAGGAATAGAATCAATGCCCAATAGATTATCAAGGAAACTGATCGGGCATGCTTAGCAGTAAAGCATTCAACAAAAATCACTAGAATGTTACCAGAATTTTACCTCAACTCAATTTGGTAGAGATGGAACAACTGATTATATTTAAGGTGAAGGGTACATTCATTTTATGTTGATAAGTTCATTTGTAATGAAGTATCTCAAATAGAATTCAGTTTATTATACAAAAGCCACAACAAAAGATTTATCAAAGTTGCATAGTAATGCTTTATTTTATTCATTTTGAAATCAAAGAACATACAAGATTAAATAGAAATTGTTGTTTCAGACTTCAAAGATAGTTCAAAAATGTTTAAAAAATCCCACACAAGTCATGGGAATGACTGAATTAACTCAATACAACATAGAAGCAAGCTATACATCTGAAGATGAAAATAGTAAAGAACACATGAAAAGAAAACATATCCATCATTGCCTGGAAAATTTGGTGTTGATTCCTCTATCTTCAGATGGGTCTTCTTGTCTTTAGCTCCTTGACAACCCAATCTTCAAAAGCAGCTGCAGTTGGTTGAAAATGTTTTGTTAGAGCTCTAGATATGAACTTGATCATATATCCTATCAACAGACATATAACCTATAGGTAGGAGGGATTAAATTAATTCAACCATATCAAATATATACAAGAGAGAATCAAGAATCAAATCATCAAAGTGAGAGTGAAATCATCATTGAAAGGAATTTATTGAACTATGTTTATCTAACTTGTTTGTTCACTATGTAGGTACAGGTACATGTTTCATTTGCTGGTTCATCATATTCGATATATCAATATGTGGAGGAAAATGGGCTCCCACAAGGGTCAAGCTTAACATACTGTGTTCTCTCTTTTATGAGAGAGGAATTGAGGTACCATGGTTATCACATATCAACAAAAAAGGGGTGTATGCAGTGATAGCATATAGTTACCTAAGCAGAGAAAGTGTTCATCAAATTAGAAAAAATGAGTCAATTGTGAAGATTCATAACAATAAGAAGTCTTGTATTTGTTTAACAAGAAAAACCGTTTCTCCTGCTTGGGTAATTGTAGGTTACCAGAGAATACTTTCCATTATACTAACAACATGAAGGAATGAAATAGGTCACTTATTCAAGGAGGTCATAAACAGTCAAAAATACAATGCATTATCACCTTGTTTCATGTTTTTACTACTATTTTACATCATTTTGCTGCATTTTGTGTGTTTAAAATATATGTATGGAAGGAGCAGTTATCAAGAATAAAGGAGCTATGATGAATGGCACTACTGCAGATAAAACTATAGAGGGAAAATTTTCATCAATGCAAGAGTATGACGGCCATCAAAGGTTAAAACAGGGAATGTTACTCATTACTTCATGTAAGTGTCATAAGAAGAAATAAAGTGTTAGGGAACAATAATAGAGTGTGATAGATAACATCAATCATAGTGTCGTATAAACAAGAGGTAAAGGTGTAGCTTCAGCATATCATAAAGAGGATACTTGCAATTTATAGGAACACTATCACAATTTACATTTTTGCATTTCTATGTTTCAAACAACAACAATATCAGTGAAATTGCAATCTTATTTTTCTATCAAAGCAATATCAAGATAAAGTAGCAATGCTCAATAGAGACACAACCTATACAATTCAAGATAATGTAATGGAATTGAATCATGAAGTAATGGAGATAATCATGGAGAAAATCAGAAATACAGTCAAGGCCATGACCAAGGAATACACAAAAAATCCATGGCGATCTTAAAGTTTTTCTCTCTTATTCAAGGAAAAGTTTCAATACCCAGTAAGGTGTATATATACCAAGCTATAACCTGTGTCATTATAGAAAAATAGAAAAATAATGTCATCTAAAATGGAGAAATCAAAGCATTCGTTCATTATTACTCATGACTTGCAACTCAATAAAATATCCAAGAGAACACATGGTGGGATTTAAAAAAAGAACTCAGATGAAATAATAGGAGGCCACAACCTTCATGGTTCAATATTTCCTTTGTTTCATTCAATAAAGTAAATGGTATTATATTTTTTTGTGGAAATCTCGAGAGTATACAAAAATGAAAAAAATCATGAAATATGAAAGTATCTACAACAAATGAGTTCAAGCATAAGGTCATAGCCATGATTTCTTTGTAGAGGCACATGGACAACCATCAAAGAAATGTTATCAGAGCACCAAAAATTATTGAAGTCACAGCCTGAGGATTTCCATACTCTTCTTTGTTTCTAGAAAATGGTCCAAACCTAGAAGGGTTTTTATGGTGAAATGCTTATATAAATATAGTAACAAGGAGGTTGAGGCCATAGTTTCAAGAAAATGAAAGAAAGAGAAAACAAGTCATGGCCTGTAAGTATTACACATACTGAAAAATAAAAATGCCGCAGCCATAAAATACAAGACTTTGTATTTTACAAATATTACAAACATGAAACAATTAAGCTCACTGGTTTTCAATACCCTACTATGCATTTTCACATATGAAGAAGCCATTGAAAAGTAGAAGAGTACAAGGAAGTGAGTCTACCTCACGGTCTAGAGGAATGGTAGACATTATATGACAAAAAATCTGCCTCTTAAATGACAATACGAGCTCTAGGAGATCAGTTATCGACCTCAAAAGCAAAAAAGAAATTCATGAAAACATGAGAATGAAAAATACTTCACAAAATATGATAGGCCATGGCTATTTTACTTAGAGGATGCTTTGAAAATAGAGGTAAAATGTTCAGATCTGAGATAAAAGTGACTTACCCTACAAGAGTCTCCATCGAAAATGTCCAGAGTCTCCATCGAAAATGTAGACACTAAAAATTGTCTCAGGCTTGCGATTTCTAAATTCTCCATTATTTCCCCTTTTTTCTTTGATAATTAAATAATTTTAATTATTTAATTATTTTCTAAAGTCATAATTCTTCTATTAATTAAATAATTTTAATTATTTAATTAATTCATTTTCTTTTATCTTTATTGCTCTTTGATTAATTAAATAAATTTTATTTATTTAATTATGTCACTAATTAAGTCCTCTTCTCTCCTAAATAAAATAAATTTTATTTATTTAATTTGGTCCACTCTCTTGAATTTTGAATTAAATCATTATATTTAATTCAAAAGATTCCCTTTGTCACATTCTTCTATAATTAAATAATATCTTTATTATTTAATTATTCATTAGCCACCTAAATTAAATATATTTTTTAATTATTTAATTTCTCACGCCACCTCTTTTTCTGTGCCAATCTTATCTCTTGTCACATGCATTGTCAACCCTTGATTTGATTTTCTAAAAATTAATCTTGTCGATTCATTTCAGATTTGACCTAATGTTGCCCTAAACCTAATTAGGGATTGTCACATGAAATATTGTCCACTGATTTTAGGCTTTGTCAGCTTTTAATCTCGTCTATCCATCCAAAATTGTATTTTCTATAAAATGTCAATTTTGCTCACAATTTAGGGACCCACACCACTTGATTAATATAGACATTTTATGCTTAGATTTTACTTTGAATTTGGCTTATTTTATTTGATTACTTTTTATAGGCATAGTCTTTTTTCATTAAAATCCCTCAAAATTTGCATAGGACATTGTCATAGTTAAATTTCTCACACACTCGATCTGAGGGCAACAATCATACGCTGCAAGCTAGAAGATGTTATGGAGGTGAATCATGGAAGCTTCAACAAATATATGGTATAATCGTTCTTGCTATTTGATTTCTTTGTACTTCATAACTTCTTTGGGTTTTTATTTAATCTAATCCGTTAAAACATTTACCTGAAAAATAACCCATTGATATAGAAAAACCCAGAAGTAGCAAGATATTTGACATGAAATATAGAGAGATGAGGAGATTCGAAGCTCAAACCCTGAAGAATGGCGGTGCAAAAATATGTTCTCATAATGAAGAAAAGTGAAGAATGAAGGATTCTAAGGTTCAAATTTTATTTTTACTCATGCCCTAATCATAATGGTGGGATTTTTGACCATTGTTTTAAAATAACTCATTTCATTCTAATAATAACATGGTCTTGACTTTGGAAGTCAATTGACCTAGTGATTTGGAGAGCCTTTGAGCTTATCATGATGCATGGAGAATATAAAGGGCTATATATTTATTTTCTTCAAAAAAGTTTTTTGTAAGCCCTCATATTATTTATAATGTTTATTTAACATTATTAAAACAATTTCATTAATTATATTTTAATATTGTTCAAATAAACTATTTTAGAAGGAAGGGTGAGTCTTTTGAGTTTATTACTCATGCAAACTGGAGATTAGAGGTTGAATTGGGTACTTTCATGCATTTTGGAGTGCAAATGAGGTTACTTTTCATGTAGTTTTGACTCCTCTTTTTGAGGGTTCTCATATTTGCTCCTAGGGAGGATATTTTCACTTTCAGTGCCACCTCCATGCACTCAAGAGCCATTTCGAGATACACTTCAGTTATATACAGTGTGACATGGAGTTTTGAGCTATTTAAGCTCAGTTTGTAGCATTGGTGGGCCACGTTTTCAGGAAGCTTTAAGTTTTCTCGTGGATGGCTTTGGAGTTCACATATTTTTTACTTCATTTAGGTCGACATATCTTTTTTGTCTCTTTCTCTTCTATCTTTTGTATATATTAGAAAAAGTCATTCTTTTTCCTTAGTTCTTGATAGTTTTTCCTTTGCATTTCTGCAAAGAAGAGAAATCTGGTAACTCATACATTTTATAGTTAATATAGCAGCTCTTTACAGGTTCTTTTATCTTTATTATTAGAAAATGAATTCCTTTTGATTTTTTAGTGTTATTAATTTTTACTCTCAAGATTTCAAGCATGATCGTTGTGTTGGATCTGATTAAGAATATTATTGTGTTTCAATTTTGAAACCTCTAATTTTTTATCTCTCTCATAAGTGTATGTATGTGATAATTCTTAAAATCACAAGTTATATACATTGTGCATGTGATTACTTTATCATATTAGATGTGAAAATAGAGTTTTCATTCGAAAAAGATATTCTGTTAAAGTCTTTGTATGAAACATTTAAGTGATTAAGTTGTCAGATTTGGTTGTGAAAATAGAAATATTGAGAAGTCACGTTGCAAATTAAGTTTCAATCATTAGGTGCATCACATTTCATTTCAAGTTCAGTTTATGCATCCATTTAAAGCCTTCTACCCTTTTCCATAAAAAAATATAGTTAATCATTAAAAAAATCATAAAGGAAGTCGACCTATAATTTGGAGGTCTACTTTCAATATAAGGTACCCACAATCTAAAAGTATTCCCATGTTTCACAAGATCACAAGGAATTTTTTCTTTCACACACAGGTTCAATCCTATTGATAACACCTATCTTAACTTAACAAAAGTTGTTATGATGTTCATAGTTAATATGACGCCTCATCTCCATTCAATAGAAGTTTCCCTTGTTTCAAAGTTTTTAAAGACTATTTCAAGGTCTTGTTGAAATCAGTATACCATTGATTCACCCCCCTCTTAGTGGTATTGTACTCCAACAAGTGGTATTAGAGCCATACCCTTCTATATTAAGTCTACCCAACTTAGGGGTTTCCTGGTAGTGGAGTACTTATTATGGGTAAGTGCAAAAGAAATAAAGGTCAAAAGAAAAATACTATTGTTAAGAAAAAAGTTGATCAAACAACCCCTGTCAAGTCTAGTGAAGTGTTGTCTCAAGAAAACCCCTTACCAGTTGATACTAAAAGTGATAATAAAAACAATCTTGTAATTGAAGAAGAGTTGCTATGTGAATTTGGCGAATTAAAAGAACTCAAAAAGGTGAATCAAAATTTAGAGATAAAACTCCAAGAATAAAGGGAGTTTAAGGCTAAAACTCTTTCAACCCTTGAGAATGCAGAAAATTTAATTAAGGCTCAGCTTGAAGGGGTTGAGAGAAAAGAAGAAAAATCAGAAAATTAATTAAAAGACAAGGAATTAGAAATAGAATCCTTGAAAAGAGAGCTTGAGAAGACATTCTCCGAGTTGAATAAAAATTTGCATTTGAGAAAGAACACTAATTGTTGTGATGAAAAGCTTGTAGCAGACTTGAAGCTATAGCTTGCAAAATCACATAAAATAAATGAAGTGACAAAATTAGGCTTACAAGTTAAATTAGTAGAACTCCGAAAACTTGAAGGTGAAATTTTCAATCTAAAGAAAAGTCTGGAAGTTTTCAAAATAGAGAAGTTTGTGAAAGGCACAAATGCTTTAGATGACATATTGAGTAGTCAAAAAAATTACAACGATATTTCTGGTTTAGGATATGAAAAAGGGGAAAACTTTGGTGTCAAAGATGAATTTGAAAGGGAAATGGTGTTTGAAAGAAGAGATGGGAAGAGTTTCAAGGTTAGGTAGGCTCCTAGGAAGAAAATAAACTTGAATTGTCATGCTATTACTCCTGAGATAGAAAACAAGGTTGTTAATGGAAAATAACACAAGGCTTTTAATAGAGGAAGAAGAAGATACATTAGGTCAATAGGATCTCCACTTATTAGGCAATATCAATCAATGAGGTATAACTACTCTCAGTTTCATGGTTATTGCTATTCTTGTCATATCTATGGTCATAGAGCTAGAGATTGTAGGACTTATACTAGAAATGATTTTGAATGGCATAAGAATAAAAGTCCTTCTAGAATGACAAATAAGAGTCATAATGTGGTATGCTACAAGTGTAACCAAGGTGGTCATATAAAAATGGATTGTTGGATGCATGGAAGATGTGATCATAGAAGTTCTTTTTGGTTGTTAAGAGAATATGATTTTGTTCCTCCTGTTAGTCATAAGATCAAATGTTATAGGTGTCTTAAGATTGGACATATTGCACAATATTGTAGGAGTGATTTAAAGAAATCAATTAGTCATCTCAAGAAAATAGGTGATGTAAGGGTTTGGAGAAGGAAACAACAGAAATAGGAAGAAGAATCAATGCTTGTGCATACTACATAGGTAACATCTATAAGTGCATAAAAGGAAGCTTAAAATCTGGGGAGATGTTTATTGTTTCTGTGAGGACCACCCCTATGCTACATTTAGTAATTGGATTATTTTGAGTTTGGTTATTGTATATACCTATTGATACCATTGATGAAAAGATATTTAAACGTTTAACTTCATATGATGATTTTATTTTGATTATGCTACATGCTTAGTAATCTGATTATGATGATTGATTTAATTTTATGCCAATTATTGAGTTTGTTTAATTTGAATCTGGAAACTTAATGATGAATGAATGAAACAAGTGATTTGAACCAATCATGTTGCAATTGGATGAGTATGAAAACTATGGTTAATGAAAATGGGATAAGATAGTTGGCTAATGATTTTTCAATTATGTTATTGGATATTTATGTTATGTAAATTATGAAACTTGTGCGAATGCAATGGTTTGATTTTTATATGAATATGATTTACTTGGATGGATTAATGTTTGCATTAAGTGTCCAGGTACACTTTCCATGGCCAATGGAAATTGGAGGTGACCCTTAGGAATCCTAAGTAATTTAACCAATGAAAACCAAACTATAGTCCATTTCAAGGGACTATAGTTTTGTTCTGTGATGTATTTTATTTGTGATGTAAAGTGTGAATGTTGTTAAATGGATTTTTATTGCCATGTCAGTCCCTTTAGGAGGTGAGTTGTCCATCCAATTGGACAAACTCGGATTTGAACTTTTAGGTACATTGTGGGAATTGAAAAGTGATAATTTTAAAGTGTTTTAATGGATTTAAGGTCCCTAGGGCAGGTACCTATGGGTTAGGTACCTTTTTAGCTCAAAATATTGAGTCAATCTCAAAATTGGGCACTCTTTTTGAGGCCTTAAAGAGGTTTGACGAAAATAAGGTTTTGGGAAGTGGGATGAGGACTAGTCTTTCTCTATCCTACTTCTCCATGTTACCTTGGAAGGCTCCCAAGCTCTCACACATGTGTGAGAACACATGGGTGAGTGTGACTAGGAGAGTGAATGGGAGGTTGACAAGTGTCAGCTCCCTATTCAAAGGAATTCTAACTTGAGTTCCTATAAAACAAACTCAAAACAAGGGTTATGGGATTCTTTTTGCATTCTTGATTTTGGGTTGAATTTTAGGGGTTGAAGGGATTGAAGTAAAAACTTGGAAGAAGTGGAGTTGTGTGGATCCTCTACTCATCCTTACCTAAGCTTGGTTTTGAGGTAGATTTCATCACTTTCTCTATTTCTTTATATTTTATTTGAAAGGATTATTTGTGTATGTAAAAATGTGCTTGGTATTTTATTCCTTGTGTTTTTCTTGAATGTTTATTTCAAAATGATTTTCGTGCTTGTTTTCTTGTGTTGTTGAATGTGGTTAATGTGATGGGAAAAGGGTTGTATAGGGATAGGCTCACCCAAAATTTGGGTAGAGCGTCCCTTGTTGGGGATGGTATAGAGTAGGAACCTCCATGGGGAAAAAAAAACCTCCTTGAGAGGAGAGGCTCAAAAAAGGTAGGAGTACCCATATGTAATTGTAAAATGGTTGAAATGGTTTTGGTGTTATGGGTTGTGGAGAAAGAAGAGATATCAAAAGAAGGGTTGCATTTGAAATGTTGGGAGTATGATATTGACATGTTCTTGTTGCTATTATTATGATTCCCCATATGGAGTGCGTAGTCCACCCTCCATTCCCCACTTTGGATTCTTGATGGAATCCTAAAGTTGTGTGAAAATCCCTTGGGTGGGTGTGAAAATAATATTGTGTGTATCATGTGGGTGTAAATATTGTTTTGCTTGGTTTTGTTTGTACCTGGTTCCCATAGTTGCCTCCTAGCTCGGGGGTGGTTGGTTTTTCAACCAAAGGTTGGGAGGTGAGCACTACCTTGGCTATGGAAAATATGTTTCTGCTTTGTGTAGGTTGGTGACGATATGATGGTCTTACAAGCTTTGGAAAGGTTACCATGTTATTATGTCATTATGTCTATGAGGTGAAGATAACCTCAAGAAAATATGACTACCTATATTGATAGAGATGGGATAACGTGTATACTTATGAAAATGGTGTACATCTAGTATGACCTTGTAACTCTATATGTAGAAGTAAAAATAATACTCGTTAAATGCAAGTTTCATTGTTCTTTTATTTAAGTGACTAGGCATTTCAGTTTTGAAAATATAAATGCTAGGAATAAAATAAAGTTCCTACTTTTCATTCATTTGTTTTAAAGAAGAATGTTATATTCTAATGAGAAACATAAAGTATGTATTTTGAAAGAGGGATATAATGTTAAGATGTAGAAGTTTATAGATATGTCTTTTGTTATATGAAAAAAAAAAGTGAGTTGAATATAGATTTGAATATATATAGTTCTTTCTTTACTTTGTATTGTCATATTTGTTTAAAGTGTGTAAGGACGAGGCAAAATTGATCTACTGCTGAAGAAAGGAAAGAAAGAAAAGAACATATAGTTTAGAAAAATGTTATCTTATTGTTGTAAAAGAAAAAAAAAGAAAAAAAAAAGATATTTTATAAGTAAGTAGCCTATCTTGTTTATATGTAATATAGAGGCACAATGTTTTGCATCAATCCCCTAATTTCTTTTTAAGTGTAAGATAAGTAAAACATGTTTGAAGTGTTTTGAGCTAATTAATTGTTGGAAATAATTCCAACTTCATCATTAACCGAGCCCTGACTTTTCTTCCCTCTCGTTTTGGCTGTTTACTGCCATACCGCGCGTTGACTTTTCATGGCTCGCAGTTGGGAGGTTTTACCGCTTCACCGTGGCTCTCTTCTATTCTGCTCGCAGCATCGCAGATTGGCCTTCTCTCCCTGCTTCACTGCCATCTCGCAGCCTGCTTCTTTGTCCCGTGCGGCACCGCGGTTAATCGTCTATCATTTGCTCTTCGTCCATTCGTTGACCGCTGACCGGGTTTTGGCGGTTATCGTGGCCACTGCGGTTTGGCTTATCATCCCTGGCAGTAGCACGGTTTGTATGTTTGTTCATCGCCTGGCGGTTACCGAAGCCACTGCGGTCTGTTTGTTAACCGCAGTGGAAGCGTAGTAAGCCTGCCCCCTCCGACCGCTAGTGGTTACCACGGCCACTACGGCTTGTTTGTTAACCGCTGCGGAAGCGCGGTATGCCCGTTGCCTTGACCGTTAGCTGTTACCGTGGCTTGTTTGTTAACTGCGGTGGTAGCACGGTAGTCAATGAAGGTTGACCGCTTGACTATTTCTGGCGGCAGTTTGTGTGCTCCTCGGTGGCTTGATAGTACAGTTGGATGAATGCGATTGGATAGAATTTCTTGTATAATGTGCTCACCAGCTTGGTTAATTGATGAGCTTTTACTTCATTGTACATGTGGTGTCTTCGACTGTTAGATATATACTATATATATGTGTTTGTTATTGATGAGAGATGACGGGTTGAAGACAGTTAGGAAAAAGGTGGTGAAGTCTGATAGAGACAGAGAGAAGAGAGGAGGATGATGAAGAGAAAGAGATAGACAGAGAAAGAGGACAGAGAGAGAGAACAGAGAGAGAAGAAGAAGACTGTGAAGAGAAAAGGTGACAGAGAAAAATACTCCCAAGAGCAGAGGAAAATTAGATTTAGTTAGAAGATGAAATGAAGAGCCGAAGCTCTGGTGTAATGAAATGTAATTTCTGAGAATGAATAGAATACAATATCTGGGTTTGTGCATATTGTTTCAGTTTCATAATTTCTGTGTTTTTATGTTAAATGAATTTATGTATGTCTGTGCATGACCTCTTGTCCTGCTGTTAAAAGTGTTAGTCTTATCCTTTCCCACATTAATAATCATTCGATTAGTGACGATTATTTATTGTTATTGTGGTGTTAAAAGATATATTTGTTACATAAGCCATCAGGAAACTATGAAAGTTTTGTCTGGTGGTTATACACAGGCGTAATCACTCTTATCCAAATAGAAGACACGTAGGTAACTATAAAGTTGAAAAGCTGAAGGCATTAATATTCTATAGGTTTTAATTCAGCATCAGAGTAATCTAAGCGATGTTTTTAATCTTGAAACTCTCGAGACTGTCTGCGAGCAAAAAATAATAATAAAAATAAAATAACATAAGAAAATACAATGTTTCTTTTCTCTTATAGTGATGATCTGAACATATGTCTAAACAACAATGCTTATTTGTGGCAAAATTCCTGCCTTAGGGGTGCTCAGACTTAATGGACTATAGGATCATTCTGAACGCCTTTGTAATTCCTTTCAGCCTGTCATGGCCACATGTTAACCCTTTTTTAGTGATAGCTGTGCCTATGGTCTCTAGCCTGCAATATGCAAATGTGAGGAGTCGACTGTAGATATTACGCTTTGATCGATGGGTAGAAAAAAAAAAAGTTAAATAAACAAATAAAGAATATATATACTATACCTGCGCAGGTCGTGCAAACCTATCCCTTGGCCAGTGTAGTAGCTACAGCCATATGTGTGGTCCTTTATGAGGATCCCTTGTAACTTCCTCCCTAAAATTGCAACGCCTCTAAAGTATTTACAAAACGATGACTCGTTGGATGTCTAAGTAGATTCAAAGAAATGAGCAACGAAGGAGTGAAGTTAAGGTGACCATGGCATAATTTGTAAATTAGCACAGGAATAGATAGCATCCTCTACCTTGTCTGTCTAGCGTTTTCACATTGAACTTGATGCATTGCATATCATGAACGAGCTTTCAGATCTGTTGGTGCATGTAACTCTGCCAACTCTGGTTCACTAGCGCATCCACTATAGGACAAACATAAGGGTCGACAACACATGTTTCGTTGAACTTTTGTAGTTATTAAACCTGAGAACTAGTGTGTTCACTTGAGCGTGGTAGGATAAAACGTAATATGGGAATATCACACGAATAGCATACCATGTTGTTAAGCAGACATGTTGTGCAGGCCGCGACCCTTGCCAGGGCGTAGGCTCACAGCAAACAAGCATACTTTCCCCATAGCGGTTTGAAACACACTTGCACATGATATAGCATTAGCTTGGAGTATTGTTAATAATAGTCTATTCGTGCCTTTTACCTCGATGATTAATTCTCAGGTATAGTTAGGATCATCGGCCAACTGCGTCCCCTTAATACTTGCACTGCCTGCAACATTTGATTCTTTTGACAGTCTCAACGACTGGTCAAAAAGCTCGAACCAACTACCTTAAGAGATCTGAAGTTATAGCAGAGATAAGACTTCACATGGTTGAGATTTGCAGATCGAAATAAGACCCGTGTGTTGATAGGTTTATTGGCTGACAGACAGCTGCGTAGCAGAGGAGGTCAATGTCATGTGATGTAAAGTAAGCTTACAGAAGTAGCGCCTGAGTGTTGGGAGTTGGCGCAGCTAATAGGGAGAGCTGTAATTTTATTTATTGCACCACTTTTTGACTTCCCATATGGCAACGTACGTCGAACAAAAATACGAGGTTGGACCAAACGAAATAAAGACAATACATCCATGTGCTTTGGATACTTAACAAAAACTGATCCAACTCACAGACGATCTGCTACATGCCACCTTATTTTTACTCCACCATTGGGTGAGCCTCTGTTGATGGTTTGAGTATATCGTTCATGGCACAAATAAAGCTAATGGGAGTCACAGCTTAACCCAAATGTCGTATGTTCTCTATTCAATACAATTAAAAGTTTAATATTACAATCGGTCTCCTAATTAAATAAGGCACAGATAAACGAATTGCGAATCAAAAAAAAAAAGGAGGTGCTGAATATGCTTTGGGAAAAACAGTAATTGCATTCGCATAATGTTACTTCCTTTTCTTAGAGCGTGGAATGCATAATGTTGTCTTAAAAACGTCACCCATGACTTCCTTAATTAACGCATATGTATAAATATTTCAAAATTCAACGGTGGTTCTTCCATGTTTTCATGTCGTCCCCTCGTGAGAGATTCACTCTAATTATTTAAAAGCCATCGTGGGAATACCTAGGATATAATTCTCCTTTAATAAAGGAGAGAGGAATATGTCCCCATATTCTTGAAAAGAGGATCTAGTAAATTAAATAAGATTATAACTAAGGAAAAAGATTAGTGTTAGAAGAAAATTCTTTGAAAAGTAGAAAACTCCATTTTATTCATTTTCTCTATAGGAAAATAATAATATGTAAGAAATTAATGTAAACTATTTTATGTATGTTACTCCCTAATCTTATTTGAAATAATATATATTATTTTTACTTTTTAGAGTACATAATTCATTTTTATATATATATATATATATATTATGTGAATGACAAGTAAATGATTAAGCTAATAATAATAAATAAATAAATAAATGTGAAAATTTAATAACTAAAGTAAAACATAAATATCCTATTCATTTTCGTATTAGAATTTTGAGGTTAAATGTTAAATGTGGTTTTCATCGATGCCATCAAGGTGGCTTAAAAATGGTAGGACGAACAAGTAAAATAATGTTTCATCAAGATGGGATAATTATTTTATTTATCTATAGTGTTAATAATATTTATACTTAACTCTAGAGAAGATTTAATATCACTATAGTTAGTAATGATATCAACATCGTTACCATCAGGTTACCCCCCTTCATGGGAACTAGCAATAACATTGAAATTGTTAATGTTGAAGTTAGTATTGCCATATGATTGGTTAATGATAATAGTGTTAATACTAACCTATTGACCTTTACTAGTTACTTATTCAAAATGGTTGCAAAATAAAAAATAAAAAAATGTTAGTCATGTGTTTTGCCCTAGATTAAATTATGGGCATTACAGTTTCATTATTCAGTCCCATAGTAAACAAAAAGTTGATAGTGCTTGTTAAAGCTTATAAAATATTGGATTAAGATAGTTATAGACTTGGTCTTGATAGATTTCAGTAAAGAAGTGATAGTTTTGTTTATCATTCTTGGATTGATTGCATTGTTTGATTGTATGCTCTTTAAGGGAAAATAGTTTGAGAAATCCTTTTTCATTACACATTAAATGTGTACATTTTCATAAGTTTTGAGAACATGTTGAGTAATGTTATGTGGTTACTATGTTGACTCATTGTATATCTCAATCATTGTTTGCATCTGATAGAAAACAAATATAGTGCAATGGATAGTAGTTGAACAATGCCTTCAAAACAGGAAAACGCTCTTACTATAGTTTTCATTTTAATAGCATGGTTGTTGTATGAAAATAGCAGAAGCAGAGACCTATGTTAACCTTATGTTAGTTGCAGGAACTTTTTGTATGGAGTATAACAGACTTGATATTTGTGTAGAGACTTGTATGCAGATTTTATGTGAAACGTGCGGTCCAGATTTGTCAATTATATGTGATTTTGTGGTATGTAGTAGTAGTATCTCACCTTTGAAATTCCTCGCAATGTTCTATATGCTTGAGTTGGTAACAATGGCAGATGAATCTTTGATTTGTTGGTTGTTGAAGTAGGTTAACATGAAGATCTTTGTGTAGTTCTTCAGGGGGAGCAATGCTCATTTATCATTCAACCCTGTTGTTGTGTTCTTTATTCCTACTAGACTTCTTTTTTTAATTACTTGACAGTGGTTTCTCTTCTACAGTGACAATGATTCTGAGCATGATTCATTTTTTGCATATGTGTTTTTTGGCTCCTTGATTCTAACTACTCAAGTATATTTTGAACAGTGGTTCTAACTATTTTTCGCATGTTTCTATTTCTTAGTTATAGTAAAAAATATTTCTTCCCTTTTTCATTGTTGTCAAAAAGGGGGAGAAGTTTGCATTTTTTTCACCAAGGACAAAGGGATAGTTTGTTGTTCTTTGTTCCCTTCTTTGTTGATTGTCCTTATTGACAAAAGATGTGACAAGATGCGATAAGCTTTCAATTGCATGGTTCTCATTCAAGTGGGTGGTATGGTGACATTGGGTAGTGTCACTCTTGGTGATGCTGGTACAAGTTGACTTGACTCATAGGATTATATGTCATGCATTGGATAACATGATTCATCTAATATGATTCATCTACATGATGAAATACCCAGGATGATAAGTTGAGGTACCTAGCATACATGTTTTAATAGACAGGTACGGTGTGCAATATCTATTTTTTACATATTACATTCAATATCTACTTGCTTGATACACTACTCTTTCAGTAGTGATGGTATGGTATAATTGGTCTAAATGAAATGATAGGATGATAGTGAGGTTCATATATACTTTCCTTAGTTCTCATTATCCACAAAGGAAATGTGATTGCTTTGATTATTATCGACATCATATGGAATTGGATAAGTGTTTTTTTAGCAATGATTGTAACATGCTTTGTTTCGCATGGTCGACATATTTGTATTGGACATTAGTTCACACTATACTCCTAATGAGTATCAGGCACATGTGATAGTCGACATTATTTACAATGTGAATTCTTTCACTTTAGGTTTCAAATGTTTGAAGACATTATTATTATTTTTGATGAAACATTCTCGTTGTTTCTTTGACTCAAAAGATTTTATCATTTCTTTTCTTTGCACACGGGTACAAACCCTAGCCGTGACTTTGAGAGGAGATTAGGGCACAACAATTTTTGGTAACTGTGGCCACACTGGAGTTTGAAATCTTGAGAAGACAGTTGCAAGGTGAAGGTCTTTGAGTCTTAGGTGTTAACAACTATTTCTATGAGTAGAAAATGGTTTTCTGGTAATATTTTTTCAACTCTAGTTTTACTATTGCTAAGGTTTAAATTGAAAAGGGTATAAAGTTTGCATATTTCAAAGGTTTTTTGGATGCATCAGTCCAAAATTTCTGATGGCTAGTTTTGATAGTTAAAAATTTATAAGTTGGTTTCAGTTGCAAGAAAACAGGTATGGCTTTTTTGAGCTTCATAAGATTAATGATTTCTATATAAGAAGAATTCTTAAGCTCGGTTTGGAGATAGGTTGTGGAATGAAGAGTTAGAAACAAAATGAGTCATGTTTTTTTAGGTTGGATTTGAAAATGTTTTTAAAATAAGAGGTTTCTATTGAAACCCTACTAGAAAATGTATGATGAAAGGCATTTGTAAATGAGCTATAAACGATGTTTGTTGCTTAAAAGATAGTGAAATATTAGTGTATTGTATTTGTTCTATACTTCAAATAAAATAAATTTTGGAGGACATAGAATGCATTAAGGCTGTAAGCCAACATGATCTTCAGAGAAATAGAGTGATCCTCTATATATTTCTTTTTATCTTATTTTTTGAGCAAAGTTAAATGTTAGTGAGATAATCTTTTTGTAGCCAATGAGGCTTGTAACCAGTGTGGTTCTTTTGCTAGTGAGGCTTGTAACCAGTGAGGTTACTTTTCCAGTGAGGCTTGTAACCAATGAGATTCTTTTTCCAGTGAGGCATTGTTAGTGAGACATTTTTTATTAAAGCTAGTGAGGCATTTCGAGTGGTTTTTATTCCCCATGTGGGTTTTCCACTCAGGAAAATATTTGTGTTATGGGTTGTTATTATCACTAATTTGCTTGATCCTCATGTTCATTTTCTTATCATGTTTCATTCGGTTTAAAGTTATCCTAAGTTTATTTGGTTTACACGAGCACATATTCATCATCTGTCATTGTTTGAAATGATCTTTGCTCATCTTCATTATGGTCAATCAAAATTTACAAGTTAATCTCTATGTTATGGTATCTATTGTTTGTGTGTCCAATATGTGAACATCCTTACTCTTAAGTCTTATGTTCGTGAGTTAATGTTAATCATAGATTGTTTCATAATATTGTGTTGATGCATTCTTGGCATTGTTCTATCAGTTTTTAGTTGTCATCATGCCTATCTTAACTTAACATAAGTTGTTATGATTTTCATAGTTAATTTAATACCTCATCTCCATTCAATAAAAGTTGCTTTGTTTCAAAGTTTTGAAATACTATTTCAAGGTCTTGTTGAAATTATTATACCACTGATTCATCCCCCCCTTTCAGCGGTATTGTACTCCAACACTTAAATCTAGGACACAGTTTCCAAGGTGTTTAAAATAATGTTAACGTTTATTTAATTTCGGTTTCCCTTTCGGAAAATGAGAATAATAAGGCTTAGGAATGTATAATTTAGGAAATTAGAAGCTTAATTAAGTCCTATTAATTAAGGGGATGCAAACATAACTTGTGAAAATGTAAAGTACATTTTTCTACACTACATTTCCTTGATGTGAAAACCCTTAAAGAAGAGATGTCTCACTACAAGTTGATTGATGGATTACTTGATTTATTGATAGACCAACAAAGGGTGAGCTCACATACACAATAGAATTTTGAAGATATCATGTAGATGATAACTCAATCCTTCTTTATAATTTCCTTCTTATTGATCTCCTCTTCTAAAATCAATTTTTAATGTTCAAAATGAGAGGAAAACATGTTTATATATGAATTTTAATTAATCCTTTTGGGTAGGGGTTGGTCCAAGGTCATTTTCAAATCATGAAAGGTTGGAAATCAAAATTTCAAACGTTCAAAAATTTACTTTTTGGCCTAGGGCGTCCTGCACCTGTGATTGGTGATTTCTGGATTGAATTTAGAGGGATGATAGGGATTTAAATATATTTTATTGATCTAGTCCAAAAATGAGTAAAATATTATTATAATTATTTCTATATGAAAAATAGTGTGTCAAGGTAGTGTGAAATTATCAAGGGTGACAATTTTTGATGTTACATAATACAATGATGAGCCTTTCTTATATAGGCAAGGATGAGGAGGTGAGAAGGTAGGAGACAATGACTGAATACCTCTCCAAATGCCAAACACTTGTGAGGTTGTTTGAAAAGTATTTGATGAAGTGTAAAGTATACATGCAATAAGTGTCTCAAGTGATGAGGACATATGTCTCAACCAAATGAAGTGAGAGAAAAGTATGAAATAACTTAAGTAAACTTAAGATAAGTGTGAATAGGTCAATCCTAAAAAGGTGATATCCTAACTATATATTTAAAGATACTATTTACAATAACACCCCCCTTAAGTGTAATTTAGGGATTAATGTATGTAAAATCATGAGTCTTTGATACTAGGATATGTTAGGTACTCATGTAAAAAAAATTCATAAAATGGAGAAAAGGATAAAATCCAATGGGAAATAAAACTCCTATCCAAAACAGAAATGATGGAAATGAAAAATTTAAGAATATAATTGATATATGGAGGACTCATAATGAACCCCAAGGAATACTTATAGAAAATTGTACAATAAATTTCCCTCCATAGGAGAGAAAAGAGAGAAGGACTATGTGATCGTCCCAAAAATTGAGAAGGAAAGAACTCCATGTGAAGAAATACTTCCTCTAAAAATTGATAGGAGAAGAGAAACCATGCATCCTCTTCTCAAAATGATGATTTTACTACTATTAGATGCTCAAAATTAGATTCTGAAGGTGATCCATGATCATTGAACAACTTTTATCCTTTTGGGAATAAACTACACCATAAATGTGTGCAATATGTCTTCCCAAATTCAAGATAGGAATATGCAAGATAGAGGATGGTCTCTAATTTTTACACATGATTGAAAGACCTAAATGAAATATTTGAAAGCTACTAAAATTATCCATGTGAAGAGTGATGTAGAAAATGCATCAAAGATATGATATTTCATTGCAAATAATCTCTAGATTCTTTCAGTGAAGCATCTTTGAAATTTGATGTACTAGCTGCCAAAGATGTGAAGTCTCATTGTAAAGAATCTCTAGATTCTTTGTGAAGTATCTATGAAATTTGTAGTTGGGAAAGAACTGCCATCAAATAAAAGACATGTGTCCTCAATTATGTCTTTCAAATTTTTAATCTGAGACTTTACAAAAAATATGTGACAACTAGTGTAAATATGTCCTAATGCGGTGGATTTCTAAAGACAAATATCAATATCCTAGTGCAATGAATATTTGGAAGTTCTCAAGGAAACAACTCCAAATTCATATGTAGCAATAGGTGATGAGATCAAAATTTTTGTAATTGGACTACATTATTCATCTCCAAATGATTGTCTCTCACAATATTTCTAAGTGATACTAGATGTTTTACAAATGCTAGATTACAATAATATATCAAGTTGATTATATTTGTAATACAAAGTTGTGTTAAATAATAAATTCTCCAAGTAAGTTCAAAGTTATCAAATTTGTTAAACATGCATTCATCTATGGTATTCCTTTTTTTCTTACAATAATCACATTTGATTTGTTATGCTATAAAAGCCATGAGAGAACATTCCTTCTTGCATCAAGGTAACTCCCACATATAACACTATCATCAAAGTGTCATAGAGCCATTCTGTAATTTGGATGTTGATTTTTTATTTTATTTTATTTTTTCAAATAGTAAATGAATATTGTAAAAATTATGTCCAAATAACACATCACAACCATTTTCAATTTTAGGTTAACATTTTTTTTTATCAAATTGCATCTTTAGAACATTAGAAATAAAATTTATTTTTGGGCTTTGGTTGTAGTGCAAATTTTTTTGTGGGTATCTATGAGATTTTACGTACAATAAGTAGATTTTGTTCTTGAAATTTTTATCACACCTTGACAAAATAGTCATTGGAAAGGAGATTTAGAGAGTTTATAAAGTTTTCAAAAGTCTTAAAAATGAAAAAATTGTCTTAGTGCATGTGCATGAGCTTTTAGAGGAAAATTATTTTGGTGAAAATTTTGGTTTCCCTTGAACAAGTTGAGTTGTTAGGGTTTCATCATATTTAGAATTTGTTACACAAAACATTCCAATATATCATGGTATCCATTGACTTTCATGAGGTAGCATAGAGGGATAAATGTTCATGGAAATCAAATTGAGAGAGTCTTGAAAATCATGGTTCCCAGTTCATGCAAAAGCAGGCACATGGAAGACCAAAGGTAGGGCATTTTGTTAGCTTTTGTTCTATGAAATATATTTTTATATGAAGATGCACCATATTTACCATGTAAGACACAATAATATTCATCCATCTCCTTCCCACACATTTGTTAATTGATATCTCCATGCAAGTTCATATGCTAGTATAGTGAAAAAACAACTCAGGTAGATGATTTTCACTAGATCATAGAGAAAGAAACAATGAAGGTCAAAGATACTATGATATCAAGCACAATGTGGGGTGTTTATAAAATATTGTGAAGCCTTTATGCCCTTTTAAGAACATGCCAAGTTTTGCATGGTGTTATCAAATGTCAAATATGAAAATTACCTTTCACTTTATATTTTAGTGTTTCCTTTTTTGTCCACTATCAAGTCACTATGTGATAGTAAAGAGAACACACTAAGGAGATTGGAAGTCACTGTGACATTCATGAAGACCTCCATATGAGGTTTATACATAAAAAATCATAGCTTGAGGTTTTGATTCATATTTTCAGGAGTTGTAAACAAAGAGTATCATAAGTATGCTACCAAATCCTTGTTTCCTCAACACCCTTACCAATTTTGTTATAAGCCTCACCATATGGGAAGTATAAAAGCCAAGTGGAAATTTTTTCATGAAATGCGATAGACACATTTGAGTCAAAAAAGGTTGGTGTATGTCTATTGTCTTATTTTCCTAATATTATTAATATTTTTATTAAATATAATGAAGGAAACAAGATAATTAAAGGGAATATCAAGGGGAAAAACCCATGAAAGTTCAAAATAGCCATACAATGATGACTAAAGCTTAAAATTTTAGTTTTAGGGCATACTATAGTATTAGGTGGGGATCCTAGCCACCAAAGATTTACTTATGTAAAATCTCTATCCTTGTATTGTGTTAGTATTTCTATTATTGAATTTATGTTTTTGTTGACTATATTCCTGAAGCTTGAATCTCTATCTATTATGAACTATGATCTTACAATTCCATATGTGGTAAGTTATTTGGAGTTGAAAAATCCTATCTTAAAGAATGTGTATATGGAAGAACTAATCTTAGATAAATTGATTCTTGAAGCATATAACTTGGAGAGTTTACATTTGAAGGATTCTGCAATTGAGAATTTTGAAGCCATTAGTGAGGGAAATATTAAGCATCTAAAATTTTAGGATGTGACTCTTGTTAATATTCAAATGGGAGAGGTAGTTGACAAAGTGGGTATCAATAATTTGATAACTTTTTCTTGAGAGAAATCAATGGTGTTGAATGATCCATGGATTTTTAAGGATGGATCTATATTTGAAATCAAAGGTACAAACATTAAAAAGTAACCTTGCATAGAGGACTATTTCAATTAGTACACAGAGATGGAGAAGTTGGTCTCCCTCCCTTTACCAAAAATGGAATAGACAATTAGTACAAACCTATATACCCAAGTGAAAAGGGTGTGCTAGAAACCAAAGAGAAGATTTACTTGAAAGAAACTAGATTGAAAAAATGGATTCACAACTTCATTATGTTAATACACAATATTTAGATCTACCCAAAAGATAGCTTATTTGTAAGAAGATTTTTTATCTAAGAATATTGCCAATGAATGCCTCTTTATGAAAATAGTCCAAATTTAAATACTAATCTAAGTGTAAGCTTTGGATTTTGAGGTGAATGATTGAAATGGTTAGATATGTAGGTCTACAAGAGGAGATCACAAAGACAAAGAGGATAGTGGTAGAGTTAAAGACAAAGGTTTCAGGAGATGGTGATCATAGAGAGTAGTGCCATAAGGATAGACAAAATCTTGCTAAATAATGGTATAAATGATATGTATGACAAATTTCTCAAGAGGCAATCCATATAGTTAAATGCTAGAAAGACAATGTTTCATAGAGGAGGTAGGCCTCATTAGTATGAACACAAGGAGAAGTGGATAGAGCCATAAATAAAGAAATAGTTTAGTCCATATGAAAATATACATATTTCAATTGTAGACTTTAAGTGAGCACATATGAACACTTGACATAGGTCAAGAAAGAGAGGAAAAGTTCTATGAAAGGTTGATAGAGGATAGCTGGATGAGAGGAATGTTAGATGGTAAGAAGGGATATTCTTATGAACTTGTTGCAATCCAATATTAAACACAAGGATAGTATTTAAGAAGTATCATAAGTGATAATAAGGGATAATTTGTAGACACATTAAAACATAGCAAGGTATAGTGAGAAGGGGGTATTGCATCCTTGATACACATGACTATTATGAAATAAAGCATTGTTAAGACTTTATTAATCTACATTGACAATGAGAAGGTGTCTACATATGTAGCTAGTGTAGGCCTAAATAAAATAGAATATATTAAGGAAAAATGATAATAATATTGAGTATAATATTGAGATATAGTTCTTACATAAGGAATTCCAACAAATAATAACACAAAGTATGTTTATAACAAGTGGACAAAGTGTAATTCTTGCGATATTGAGACAAAAGAAAAGAGTCATGGCCCTAGATGATGTTTCCAATTAAAATTATCATAGTCATTCAAAGAAAAGTTAACAAAAAGAGTTGTTCTATTACTCTTTGAAGAATGAAAATCTCATTGGTGATGATTATAAACTTTGGTGTGCCTATGCATGGTAAGTTAAATAGCTACTATATGATAGTATAAACAAATAGATTTTGATGATAGATAAAGAGGATAATGTAATATTCACATGGTGAAGGTAATGATCAAAAGGGAATTAATGAAAACCTAAAGAGTAGCTCACAATGGTATATCATGACAACTATGAGAAATAATAGGAGTAAATGTGATGAACAAATGGTGAAATTGTGAGGAAATGAGACCTTAATGAGGTGACACATGTGGAAAATACTCATCCCAAAATACCTCCTATACTCTCATATGGCATTAATTCATTTTAAAAATCTATCACATTTCCTATTATCATGCAAGTGGCAGTTTGATGGAGTAAAGAGAAGTTGTGAGCAATTGAAGGGCATTTAAATATAATTGTATGACTTGGACACCAATTGGAAAAGATTAAGGAAATAGTTGGAGGTAGTTGTGGACACAAAATAAATATCTTGGTCTTGCAAGTATTTAGAGAGCTTAAGAGAAAATATAGGAATGGAAATGAGAAATACTTGGTCTAAAATGGTCAAAACTTCAATTCCCTAGTGCAAAGATGGAGTATTTTGTGTTAGTTAAAAGGTAGTTTGAGCTTCCATGTTCCTAAAGAAGGTGTCAAAGAAGTCAAAATTTAAGGAGGATCATTTATTATTTGACACATGTCCTAGATTCAATAAAATTTTGTTTTGAGCTAAAAGGCACATCTAGGGATCGTTAGAAGGTAGTTCTTGCATATTTTTGAAGCAACTTTGTAATTGTAATAAGTTATTTTGGTAAAAATATGACATTGTATCTCAAAACCAATCACTTCATGACTAAAATTTAATGTTATTTAATCATTTTCAAGTAACTATGAAAGCATTTACAAACTATGTAGGGTTGTAAAGCACCTTTTATCAATAAATCTTACCATTTTGGCCTTGAAAAGTTATTTTCTATTGTGTATGAAGTGATTGATTTTTTTTGTGATTTTAGTATGCAAATCCTCAAATAAATATCTTCTAGCACCTTCAAAACAAAAATGCATATTTTGTGTAGGCTATTTCTTGTGTTATTATTGTAAATAGATGTTAGTTATGAAGAACACTGAATTTTCTTCTTTATAAAACTATCAAAACATAAATCTCTTAATAAAACACTGATATATGGATATTCTAAGAACTAGAGTTGTGTATAAACATCTAATTCATTGAAGATTTGTGTAAGAAAGGAACAATCAAAGTTTAAATAAATATTTGGTGCATCACATTTTTAGAGTTTAGGTTTCATTACAATTCATTTCCTTCATCTTTTCTGAGAATAAAAACAACATTTTAGTTTAAATTTAGGTGATTTCAACAAGGGAACCAACCCTCTTTGAATATTCACTCCAAGCTATGGGCAACCCATATGCCCTAGAGTGTTTCCATGTTTCACTGGATTGTTGAGTCAAACACTTTTTAAAGGTGCAAATCTAGGTGACAACATATTTAAAAGATAAATCAAAAGTGTCTAGGTCGTTATTGATAAAATTATCTAAAAAAATGAGAGCCCTGATTATATAGGCAAGGTAGAGGAGATAAGAAGGTAAGACTGAATGACTAACTACCCCTCTCATGGTGAAACATGTGAGCTTGCTTGAAAATGTGTGAAATATGGGGAGTATATATGCAATAAGTGTCTGAACCACATGAAGTGAGAAAAAAGGTAAGAGTAAGTAAATAGAGACTTAACTACTGTGAATAGGGCTCTCCTAAGAACTGTTATCAATTGTGACTACACCCTAGAGAGAGTAACATTTAGAATCTCTCTGCAATTGAAAAGAATAAGACCATAATGATGCCTATGACTTGCCTATAGATGAGGATAAATCTCTAGAGAGGTATAGTTCCCTTAGATTATCACATAAACTAACTTAAGATACTATTGTTTTGTTGAGGAAAGGGAACAAAAATGACATAAAATGAACCTAGATCCTATGGAGGTGATGCACCAAATTTTTACTATGACCTATATTGCTATTTTGACACACAATTAATCAATGATTTAGATGGTTTTTACACAACTCAATTTTTTTCATACATTCAAGCATCAATGTTTCATATGAAGGTGAAATTTTCACAACTCAAGAAGGAAAATGAATGTTTCACAATTATTTATTGTTTACTTCCATTACACAAATTACAAATTGCATAAAATTCATGTATTCTCTACCTAAAGGTGCTAAAATGAGACATATAATTGAGGATTTATATGTTAAATAATAAAAATGTGTATCAATCATGAAATTACACATGATATAATAGAATATTGATGAGGAAAATTTTGATTTTATTAATCAAAATATGTTCTTACAGTAGTATAAGATTGAAAATGTCTAATATTACCTAAAAATGAAATTAAAATTTTACTTTTTTTAGTTTAAAAATAGAATTACATGAGTTATAATACTGAGTATCCAACTAGAAAAGAACTCCCTCCATATTATGAGTAATTTAGTAGGAATACTAGTATAGAAAGGGACTATAAAGGTAGGGGATGCAAAGTCTTGATTGTAAATATAAATAGGATGGGATTGAGGAAGAAACCCATATGAAACAATGGGGTTCAAGCCATCCTAGAGGAGGAAGCACCCAAAATACTAAGTTTAAATCAATAAGTAGATCAATATAATTGATTTTTGTCATGTAAACATTAGGTATAGGATGTAACATTAAAAATTTTATTGGGTGATCCCACAATAATGGGTTACACTTTTTGGTCAAACTAGACATTGAAATCAACATTTTTGACCGGATCTTCACTTCCGTACGCCTATAGAAGCTAAACCATTAAGAATTTGAAGATGAATAAAACTAGTGATTTCTAATATTTTGTGTTGAGAATCTAATTATATTTTTTTAAAAATTAAAAAATAAATTGTGAATTATTTTATGTAGTTTTTATTAACTTATTTTTTTTACTAAACATCATTTTCAAAAATGGATGCTTACTTTCAGCTGCATAACCTTCTTTATAGAAAGCATACAATTCTATTTTTTTAAATACAGTGTTTTCACACCATTATCTAGTGGATGGATATTTTTTCATAATTTTTTGTTGCATATATATATTTTAATTAATTTTCTAATTTGGATATATTATACTTTCAGCTGCATAACTTTTTTTGTATTCATTTGAACTAACTTATTCTTTTTTTGTTGGAATAAGGACATCAATAGCTAGTGTACATGTATTTTTAAGAATTTTTCTTCTCCCTTTTCCTATTTTTCCGTATGTGTAAAATAAAGACCTCGATGTTCATTGAAAAACCTACATTCACAAGAAATAAAAGATAAATATAATAATAAAATTAAATATATTTAAAATTATACTTTTTGGGAAGCTTATAATAAGGACTACATGTTTACAAAAAAATAATTTTAAATAAATTAATTTGATCCCCTAAAAGTTAAATCAAAAATGGTTTTTTATCAGCATTTTGATAGGTGTAGAGGAGACTCCATTATAGGTATGGTTTAAAAATAGCGGCTTTCTATCCAAAGGGGTTTGATATAAGTGGGTTGATCAAACCCTCTTCAATTAAAACCCTTAAAATGGAACATTTTTAAGGCTTAAATCATTATATTTTCTAAAAATATGTGATTTCAGCAAAAATCAGGATGTCCCAAAAAGTGTAAACCATTATTGTGGCAGAACCCTATTATTTATTATATTTGAATGTGAATTTAAAATTTGTTCATTTGGTAAGTCAGTATTGATGATAAGTTATTTATAAACTAAGAAATCAAGATCTTCTAGATGAAGATACAACATAAACCTCATGGTGGCCCAAATGGGGTTGGATTGTGATCTATGTCCTCATAAATAACAAGTTGAGATTATAATTTTTTGAATTCATTATGGATTTATACTTCAACTGCCACATGAATGATAATGTGATGGTAAAATACCATCTCTATATTATAAAATATAGTAGGATAGGATGTAGGTAATATAGGCTAGTTGTAGTAGGTAGATCAAAATAACCATTTGATAATTCAAGAGTGGTTTAGATAGGACTTGTGCTAGTGTTCTATGAAGAACACTTCTTCTAATAATTATGAAAAATCTCATAAAAATATCATAATATAGGGATAGGGTTGTGAAGATCTTAAATGTGAGAGAAACAAATGTCACAACATAAAATTCCATAAATCGATAGCATGCTGGATTCACCAAAATGTAAAACTAGAATTTGAGATGTTTTAGGGATATTTTTTTGTTTGTGTGTAATTAGTTTTACTCTAGGATATAACTAGTTTTGAGGAAAATAAGTTTTTTTTGTGTCTATTTTGAAATAAAAAGCATAAATATAGAATAGTTATATTCTATGTTTCTTATCTTATGAAATAAGATATCTCATAAACTAAAACCACAATTTGGGTTAGATTTTTATCAATTTTATAACACTTTAAATTTTTCAAAACAGTTTATTTTTTTTCAAACACTTTAAAATTTATAAATCTTTAAATTTTTGGGCAATCAAAGCTAATGAAGTAGAAGAAGAGGTAGGGAAAGGAACAAGAGATGAAGGTTTCAGATAAACAAGAAAAGAAGAATGAGAGCTAGGAGGAGAATACTAAATGAAAGGACTCTTTAGACACTCTATCTATATATTGGAACTATATTTTCTAAGTAGTTATTTTTCTATTATTTTCTATTTTGGTTTTTGTAGACTAGTTTATTGTTGGCTTGGGTTCCAGCTATGTTGTTTCTTTGTTATGGTCAGTTAACTCTTTTTTAACTACTTTAAGTTTCTCTTGTACTAGGTTTAGGGCCCTTTCCTTGCTTATCTAATGAAAATAAAAAGATAAAGGAAATTGATTCTAAAGCATGAAACTATAGTGTTATACCAAAATAAAGACAAAATAAAATTATTTACTTGGACCTACCCTATTTACACATAGAGAAGTAAAGGCACAAGATAAAGAATCCAAACAAACTTCCATAAATATATAGAAATGAAGAAATAAATTTAAAATATCTAGATTAAATAAAATATTGAAAGTATAGAAAGGAGGAAGAGAGAAAACAAAACTATCATACAATTCTAGAACTACATAGTACCTCTTAGTTAGAACAAGAAAAATAGTTTAGAGAAGTTGGGAGCTTAACAAAAATGGTCAAGCCCCTATTTACCTTTCATTTTTTATGTGTATTAAATTATGTAGATGAAATATAAATGAGTGTGCACACATAGCCTAAAAGTTTCTAGAATTAAGAGCACAAAAGAAAATGTATGAATATCATTCCTTGGTCTACTAGGATGAATGAACTCATGTGTGTGAGTGTAAATGTAAGTAAGGAACCTAAAAATTATCAACCAGACCAAATATGTCACAAATGCTAGTAGAAGATGGAATCAAAAAGTGAAGGCTTGAAAAAAATCATCTCTCACAAATAAGGGAGGTGAAAACCTATAAATAACACAAGTAGGATGTTCTCAAGAATGCAAAAGTGTCAAGGAAACTTACTCTATATAGTAGAGTGCTCGAAAGGCCCTTTAAATTCTAGTAGAGGGTGTTGGTAAAAATTACATGAAAGCTTAAAATAAGGGATCTTTCTTGAAAAGAGTTCATATATATTGGGTACTTGAAATATGGAGTTGTGTATTTTAAAATGGAGGCAAAATAGAATATGAAGAGGAAACAAATTAAAATAACTATTAGGATTCATTCCAGGTCAATCACAAGGCCTAATTAGTAGAAGAAATGGGACAAGATTTATGAGAAATTCCTAATATATGTATATAATTATGGGATGGTAGTACATCATTATATGTTTACAAATTACATTGGAATTTCAGTACAAGTGATATACATAATTGACATGTTAACACAAACTGAGATAAATACAAAAGTAATATTGGTTAACATAAGAAGGGAAAATACACAAAAGTTGGCACAAGGGATAGGAAAAGGCTAATGAAAGGAAAAATAAGCCTCCAAAATAGTAGGACATACAAAAACTAAACTATAACATTAGAATTGTGAGGGTATATAATTTTTTATACTATATGTTGAAATAAATATCTATTAAAAATAAATCTTTAGGGTTTTGTTTTTTTCTTATTATTTTCAAGTCCATTGCTATATTATTTTTAATGTAAAGATATCATTAATCCCATTCATCCTTTTCATATCAATTATAAAATAAAATTATACAAGGTTAAGTGCACCAAGATGGTTCCCAAAAAGGGGACTTAAGTGGACAACTTTTTTCTGAAATTAGGAAATACTGACCTTCGATGTGAAATTTAAGATACTTAGACTTGAAATTTTGAGATGGAACAAAAAGAAGGATTCAAGTGCTCTGAGTCTACTTTCTAAACTACTAATTTATTTTGAAAATGGTTGAGATTAAGGGGTTCAAACGAAGGACGTACATAAATTGGTGTTTTTTTTGTCAGAAAAACATAACATAGCAACTTTTGTACGACCCTCGTACGTTAATTTTATTTTTTTTATTTTTAAATCACAATGGTCAAAAGTTAGCTAACAGTATGTAGTTGATGCATGATTTTTCTAATAATTTTTTAATGAATATTTGATTTTTTACTAATTTGTGAAGTGGACATTTCTTGAAAATAGAATTTTGGCCGTGCTACCCCTACAAATTTTGGAAAGTAATTGATAATTTTTATTTTTTTAATTTTTTAATTTTGTAGAATGGAGTCTAGTTTCTAAAAATGTAATTTATTTGAAAAATTGATGAATGGTTAATTTATAACGAAAAAAATACCAAACACTGCTTTTTGGAAAAAAAGAGACATACAAATAAAATAAATTATGGATGAAAGACTTAACATTTTCAAAAAGTGAAAAAAATTACATCGTTGGACAGCTAAGAGATAACCCAACATTACCCATGTGTTCGATTTTTTCAATATTGAACCACGTGCAATCCTTATGGTGAGCATGAACTCGATTATGAGAAATATGGTGGATTTTTCTAAAAAACGTCTCTGGTCCTTGGGAATGCCCTCCAAGCCTAAGGCTTGGGAATTCCCAAAGAAATATATAATGCGAACGCATTATAACACACTCGTGTTATATCTCACTTTTCACATGGTTTTTGCTTTTGTGGGGAACATGTCAACTAGGACATAATGCGAGGGCATTATAATGCGCTCGTGTTATGTCTTCCTTTATGTTAAATGCCAATATATTGAATGTATGCTGATATATTTGTATTTTTGTATGTGCATGTATGTCATGTATGTATGTATTCTTGTATGGATGTAAGATTATATGTACATATGTATTATGCTTGTATGTATGCATTTATGTATGTCTTTAGACAGAGGGAGAGAGAGTCTAGAGAGATGGAGAGGGGGTGGAAGTGAGAGTTTAAGAGAGAGGGAGTGGGAGAGAAGGGGTTGGAGGGATAGAGGGAGGGAGAGAGAGAGGGGGAGTGGGAGAGAGAGAAGTGAGGGAGAGGGA